>CM054182.1:69138378-69620878 GCA_028829895.1 Sinotaia quadrata
TAACAAATGCAATGAAAAAGATTACTTGACATCAATAGTTCCACGAAACCATGTTCAAATATTTTTTTTTATACTTATACAGTCTTATATCCTAAAATACAATTCATCAATAGTGTCAATACAAATCACAGGATAGTTCTTATCTGAGAACAGAAATGGAGTTATTAGAGATAAGCAATAATAGCTTCTATGTAACCTTGTAATTTGTATAGACAAAGCCACAATTGTCATTTTTGCATGCTTTTCTTATCAAATCACAAGTTTATTGTCCATGTCAATTCCACATGTTTCTCTCATGTTGAAAAAACACTGATTCACTGTTATTCTCTTGAAGCTAACCTGAGTGCTCATTCACCATACCAGCTCCCAGAACAACAATTGTAGCAATTTCTAGTAATTTCCTTGTACCAGAAATTGCTCAATTTAGTCAGCATAGATTGTCACCATACATCAATGGAGTGTAGTGTATTCCTTACACTTACACACTGCGATATCCCCACATCTATCACACTCACAGTTGTAGCAGTTTATAATCAGTAAACCAGGAGATTCAAATAAGGCTGTTTGTCCCTTAAAAAATATAATCAGGGAACAAACACTAAGTTTCCATTTTATCCCTTGTTAACTCCATTCTTTCTTACATTCAAGTCTCAAGACAGAATTTGATCAGCTTTAAAGTTGTAAGTTTTCAAAACTTTATGACCAATTGCTTCTATTTATTTATTAAATCATTTACCCTTGACATTAATTATAATGACCACAACCAAGAGCAAACATAGTTTCTTTTTTATCAGCCAAGAAGGGTGAAATGTAACATATGCAAATCAGGTAAACAACAAAATGGGCATCTTTTTCTTGCTGCAATTTCACAGACCTTTTTGTCAAGTGATTATGAATATTATCCCTCTACACATTTTCACCATAAATTCTTATTATAGAAATGAAGACTAGACATAGACCAAAACAATTTTATTGCAGTAATATGAGGTTTCTTGCACTGTTAGACTAGAGACTTCCCCTACTCCCACCCTCCTCTATATATTTTTTTCTATGAAATTAGCAAATAGGTTTTGCTTTGTGTTTCAGAACAGCCCTCCATTGGGGTGCAAAGCGAAATTATAAGGCTGTGGTTGAGTATCTTCTAGAACAAGGTGCTCATTCAGATCTTGCAGACAAAGATGGAAAAACTGCAGCTCAGCTAACAACAAGTGAAGATATTTACTCTCTTCTTGGAGGTAAATTGTTTAAAATACAGAGACTTACAATTGACAAATGTAGTAAGTAACTCCTGCTCCAGTCTGAAAATGCTCAGTTCAGCAATTCTTTAAAAAAAAATAGTGATGGAAAATAAAAACTACAGTCACATAAATCAAGTGATGCATTCAGTATCTCATTACTTTAATTTTAAAAGTAAGCACATTTTCTTTATTATTATTTTTTAAATTAATATTCATATATATAGAGAGAGGAGAAAGAGAGAACCTGGATTTTTTTACAGCATCTTAAAGATAATTTTAACTTAATTTAATTAAAGATCTCTTGTGACAGTTGATAGAACTCTGAACAAAGCTATGAAATAAACAAACTTGACATAGTTACACCCCTTGACTTTGGCTGATACCTTTCCCTCTATTAGTATTAATATGAATGTAATATGTGTGTTTTGTCATATATATATACTTTAAATTTAGTATTAATTTTATACAAAATTACTATAAAAATGTGTATGTTTAACACCTTTACACTACAAGTACAAGCATTAATTGAGAAAAATGTAAATGACTTTGCTGTTTTTAATTTAATTCATACTGTGATAAGTGGGGTTGATGAATTAGCCCTCCAGTTAAATAATCCACCTTAACCCACAAGTAATTGACTTTATAAATGTGGACCCAAAATTGTGGTCAAGTCTCAGTGCCTTCTTATCAAACAGTACTTTTACCCACACTTACTGACTTAGTGTTATTAGACTCAAACCAGCTTAGTTTGACTTTTATTTTTACCCTTTCACAATAATTATTTAACACTCTCCACCAATCACTCAGTATACCATCTTCCTTTTTAAATTTAGAAAGCATAAATAGTAACTAAAATAACTGTTTATTTAAAATCAAATCAAATGAATATTCATTTAAACAAGTAGATACAAAGGAAATTTGTTCATATATGTACAAAATACACTATTTAATGCTAGAATCAGAGATTGTTCAAATTAACGATTAAGCAGTAATTAGCTAACTGACTAAATCAGTCTGGTGCGCATGCATGTGAGCTAATCATAATGCGTGCATTTTTCTGTATATGGTTCTTTATGTACTTCCAGTTCTTAACAGTCCAATAGGAATTCTACACAAACAATCTGTTTAATGTCATAGAGTTGGGAATAAAGAAATCAACATGGAGAAAAGTACAAGAGGACAGACTACTTGAAGGAATTCACCTAATATCTTTTGTGTGTCTTGTACACTTCTTTTCCTTTCTCTTGATTCATGACAAAAGTTTGGGTCCATTCAAAGACTATTCAGTCCCTGAAATCTGGTGCCCTCTGTACAGATATGTGTTGTCCTTGCAGTGCACCACTTGCCTCATTCACAGTCAATGTGCATTGCAACATCTTCTGTGTCGATCTCAGTCATATTTTGTCAACACTGTACACAGTCACACTTGTTTCCTGATGTTGGTAGTTGTAGTGAAAGATGCAGGCTTGACAATTCATGCAAACACCAGCCAAGCAAAAAAGGAAAGAATTGCGCAGAGCGTTGAACACATGTAGTACAGTCTAAGTATCTTAGATTTTATGTCATTCCATCCATGTGCCTCACTTTCTCTGTCATATACACTCACAATAACATCACATTCTCAAAAATTAACAAATCTGACTACTAACATTTAACAAAATCATTAACAAATTGTATTTGTTTTACTGAAAAGTCTAATAATGTTTATTAATTGTATTGTATCTTTTGATGTAAATATTTTAATGAATATAGTTATTTTTAAATTAAACATATTTGTCTATCAATGTGTCTGTCTATCTATCTGTCTGTCGGTCTGTTTCTGTCTCTCTGTCTGTCTATCTATCTATCTATCTATCTATCTATCTATCTATCTATAGTTTTAATGTTGTTTGTGTTCTGAATTAGGAACTGGCAAAATTCAAGTGTCAGAAGACTGCCTTCCTATTGTACCGAACTATCTTACCAACCCACCATTTCCATATTTATTAGACCGTCAGACAGTTCAGAAGCACCAGTTGATGAATACATCTGTGGGTGACATTTCATACCAATCTGCTAGGATGAATAGCCACCCAAGCCTTCCAACGGACAATGGTAATAATATTAACAAAGATAATGGTGATGATAATAATAATAATGAAGATGATGACTTGATAAAGCACTTATTACACAAGTTATAAGAACTTTAAGTAATTAATACAAAGCATATTCAACAGAGTTTGTATAAATTACATAAATAATCATATACACAAAAATTAAAGATATTGTAACAACAAAAATGATGAAATCCATATGTAAAATAAATATATAATAAATAAATGAATTTACAGAAATAACACGAATAAAAGATATTTACAAATGCATAGTTTGAAAAAGTAATGACAAAGAAGGGACTGTACTATTTTTTCCTGCAGAAAAAAGCTGTGCTTTTAGAACCTTGTGAATATAACCATGATCTCTTTACAGTTCATTTCAAATGGAAGTATATTCCAGGTAAATGGATCCTGAAAAGCAAATGACTGTTGAATTTATCGCTCTGTGGAATGTTGAAAGCAGTCTGACTAATGACGAGTACAAGCTTCTAGTTCTAGCAGGAGTGTACACATGCAAGATTAGAATGTGCCTAGGGCTTGAGCCAAAGTAATACAAATTACAAATACAATCCAAAGAGGACATTTTGTGTTGTATTCTGCTATGAACAAGTAATCATTGAAATCTATGAAAAGAATTATATAAGTGATACAGTGTACATTGGGAACATTAAAAAAAACCACCCCAACAACTTATGCTATAGTTCTGCAATAGGAGTTAAATGGGTATATGTGCTGAAGAATTATCCAGCAAAAGCTCTCTTCAACCTCATTTGTCTCAAATGTTTCTTGTATCAAACAGAATTTGATGGTCTGATATCTTAAATGCTAATAGATATATGCTGTGCTTCATAGTCATAATGCAGTATTGTGCATCCGAATACAGTAAAACTGAACTGTTATTTTTAATTAATGTCCATTTTAAAGATTATTTGGTGGTCCTAATCACCATAGAGCTTAAACGTACAGTATGTGTGTAGTAAAGATGTATAATAAAAATTTCACTATATCAAGCTTGATTTATCACCACCATCTTCATATATGAAACAGTAATTTAGGGACCTAACCACCAGAATGCTAAAATATTCCAGAAGAAGACTAAAGATATCAGGCATTTACTACAGGCTGTCTTTCAGCATCAGTGCATATATACATGTAGTTATCTGTTATTCTGTAGTTACACAGAGGACTGTGAGCTGCCAGAGACTATATATATCAGAATGACTGTCTTCATTTAGGACATGCAATATGTATTAGTTTTTCACTTGTTTGCAAGATTCTGGTTTCCGACCTATAATGGAATATTGCTAACTCTCCTTGTAGATTTATGAATAGGTTACATATATATAATAAATTATGTCTTTGGAGCATAATAGAGTCACCTGCTACTTAAAATGTTATGACTTTTGTTTTAAAATCTTCTGTATTCATATAAAATTATATCATTAGTACCATTAGCTGTTGCATATTCAGATATTTTTTTCATTATACTTTTATAGGTTATCTTATCTTCTTGTACATCAGTAAGCTTATTTACTTCATTGTTATTAATAACAGTAAGGGTCCTGATGAACGCTATTTAGCCAAAACTTCAACTTGTAGGTGCTTTGTTTTGTATATCTATAAAGTATTTTAAATTTTCAACATTATTTTTTTCTTTCAACTTTGTAGTTGTGTTGCTTTTGTAATCATGAAATATTGAGATTCTTTGAAGCTGCAGTTATAATTTATATGCAGTATAATTCTTTTTTTTCTCTCCAGAACTAGTATTAAAAGCCCGATTGGCCCATTGTGATGACCCAGATTTTATTGAAGTGGAATTGGCACGATCACACTTGAGATATGATGCTCTTCTTAATCTTCTCTGTGCTGAACTGGGTGTGGATAAGCAGCTTGTTTCCCGCATCCGTAAACTACCAGATACTATTATTAGAAAGGACAAAGATGTTGCAAGACTTCAGGATTTTCAGGAGGTGGAGCTAGTATTAACCAACAAAGCAATCAGTGCTTCCTCTCGAGTCTATAGTGGCTTAAGCAAAAAGGATAGCCTAACCAATGAACAAATTTTATACTAATGTCAGCACATTTCTCTGATGTAATGTGATAAAAATCAAGCATCATCTTAGGAGACAGTACTTGGACAATATAATGCTTATAAAATAGTCAAACACTTTTCACATTAGTATTTGGACAAGAAAATGCATACATAATATGGCCATTCGTACCTAATAATTCCTATTGTCATTCTGTTTATCTTAATTATTTCATCGGGTCACATCCTTTTTAGATTTTGCTTGGTTGTGAATATTGGAAGCTTGTCAGGTCAAAGCATTGTCTGTTCAGAGAGATTCTAAGTCATACTTTATTACATAGTCACAATTTTTGTAAAAAAAAAAAAAATGCCTTAGCAGTTCAAGAACAGAATTGTAATATTTACACTAGTTTATTGAGAACCATGCACATTTTACCTTGACCAGCCTACTTAATGAAGAGACTATTTTATTTTATGTCTTATTTTAAATATTCATGGATATTTTAATTCAGAGTATTTTTCTATGTTTATCATTTCATCAACTTTTATTTTCATGTTTATAATCATGTGAATATCTTAAATTCAAAGTATTTTTCACTGTTTACCATGTAACCAACCTTGCCCTTAATGTTTAGAAATTTCCCACTTATTTAACCTTTGGTTGATGGTTTTATTTTTTAAATTTTCTGAAAAAGTTATATTTTAAAGAGAAGGTAATGATATATAATGATTCATTTAATTTTTATTATGATTAACTTGTAAATAAATTGTTTTATAAATTGTAATGTCTTTTTGACAGATAAACATGTGATCTGAGAAATTAGTTTTATATATACTTTTTTATTCTTGACCATTGACACAGAAACCCAGGCTTTATACCCATGATTAAAAAGTCATATACTGCATTATTATGCTTTTTATCTGAATAGTGAAGGACACAGACAAAATAAAACTAGATTGACTAATTTTTAAAAAGATAATTTTTCTTAAAATGACTTCATTTAAAATGTAATATCAAATTTACAGCAATCACCAACTGAATATCCAGTTGTCAACACTTGTAAAATTTAGTGCTTATAAACTCTTAACATCTGATTATTTTGAACTAATGTCATATTTTATTTGATTAAAATTAAATGGTTACTTTTGTTATTTTTAAAAATAATTTTGTCTTAATCTGTTCAAAGTAATCATCCCAGAATCTTTTATCAAGAATATGAATACAACCTAAAATGCTTTGGGAATATAATTAATACAATACATATTTAACTTTTTTCATTATACATTATTAGTTTATTTTTTATTATTATAACATTTTCCAATGAACTCACAAATATTTCATTAAAAGTGTGTATTCCTGCAAACATGGACACTTTATTATTAAAAATTTGCTTTTTATAACAATATGTATTCATAAAAAAAATTAATATAATTCAGATTTTTTTTAAAAAAACAACAAAAACGTTATATTAAAATATTTTATCAAATGCATGTTATGGAGAAAATAAAATCTGGATGGGTCATGCAAGGTGAAATGAGTAAATTAACATGACAGCAGAGGTCAGTAGACATAATTAATTCTTTGTACTGAAAAACATAAAATGGTTTCCATTGTAATTTGCATATTTAATTGCATCATTATAGTAACTCATTACCTTTTTTTTTTTTAAACAAGACACTAATATTATTAATAAAATTATATTTTTTCAGTGTAGATGAATAATTTTTATTTGAATGACAGTACTGCTTTTGTGATCTGTCCTAGTCACTAAATTCATCAAGTGTTATTTGTTATAACTTTTGATGTACTGAACTCATTGTTGTCATTAAATTCATCAAGGGTTATTTGCTATAACTTTTGATGTACTGAACTCATTGTTGTCATTAAATTCATCAAGGGTTATTATAACTTTTGATGTACTGAACTCATTGTTGTCATGAAATTCATCAAGGGTTATTTGTTATAACTTTTGATGTAATCATCCATTTTTTTAAAAATTGTGTATTCTGGATAGCTGAATGTAGATTTAACAGTTACAGTAAAACTTTGTTTCATCATAGTTCAGGTTTTTGTTGTGAATAGTAGAAAATATTCATTGATATATTCTTGACTACTCTGGTTGACAGGGCTGTCAAATATTATTTGACACAGACATTGAAAATTACAATTTCACTATAATAAAGTTTTGCACTTCTGATATATATATATTAAAAAAAAAACCTGTTAAAGAGTTTTATTAAAATATAGTAATATAAAGTGCAATTTGCAAAAGTCACCAAATTGGAAAAGATAAATTGTCCTAATTTCTTTGTAGGCATTAATGTCATTGCTTGCAAAATTGCAGTAAAAAGTGTCATGAATCAAAGTATAATAATGTTAACATACAGATTATTTTGGGGTCAGTTTCAGTTGAACCTTAAAAGGAAATATTTTTACATTTATACTGCTGAAGGTTTGATAACACCTCAGCATTTTACTATAAGATTTTATTTGTTCCATATATTTGGGAGGGTTAAACTTAAGTTACGAATCAGAAATTGAAGATGTACAGTTGACTTTCTTGTCTTGATATCTTATGACTATACACTTAAGCATATATTTTCATTTTCATTAACTCTCCTTATGGTCATTTTGAAGGAAAAACTAAGGTTATGTAATTTAAACAGGAAAAGAAAACATAAATCTTACAATTTTTACAAATCCTTTAAAACAAGTCAAATTATCACCACCTCTCAGCATTTTTTTGTGTGTTTATAGTTGAGTACTTTTGAACTCTTGATGAAAAAGTTTTATTGTTATGATTCAGAAGAAAATATAACATCCATTAACATTTTAAAAATTATTTTCCTGTGACAAATGTTATGAGTTTTTTAAACTTTGATCTGGGTAGATATTTTCATCAGTTGTGCCAGTAGACTTCAACCTTGAACAGTACTTTCAGATACTGAAACTTCCATTCACAATTATTAAAGTGCATCATTCAAGAATTTTGATACAATATACTATTCTGATGGGCTGATGATGAAATTAGGATGATAGTAGCTTCCAGCTATGGTCTGATTTCACTGAATTCTGGTTTGTTCTTGTGTGCATTTAAATTTATTAAACCTGCAGACAGTGAATCATTTTTTTATTGTCTAATTATACCTGGTTGTTGTTAAATCATTCTTAATAAAGGATTTTTTTCTTTATATACATTTTTTTTTTGGGGGGTGGTGGTGTTAGAATACTGGAAGAGCTCTTTCATAGGTTAACATGTTGTTTCCCTTGTAATATTGCAATCAGCTAATATAGGCTCCTGATTTAAGACAACAGGCTTCATGGAATTTATGTTTATATCAGATTTGTATTTTAATACCAGTATTTCATTTTTAGTTTAGTTTTTTAAAAATTGAATTTCACTTATACAAGCATGCACCATTCCAAGTGTTGAATGTAGTTGACCCAGTTAACCAGAATTTTTAAAGGAAAACCTCAATTCAAAATTTAAGGTACATAAAAAGTAATCCAGAGCATTCTTTCAATGTATATAATGATCCAATCTCTGAAAATAAAAAGCTGCGAATTGTGACCTTGATGCTGCATTAGACTTTGGCCATGAAAAATTATTCATCTGTAATCTGTTTACCAATAATCTCGTCAGCTCTGAAAAGTTAGATATACTCAATTTGTAGTTATATACTCTGATTCCCTTCTGGGTTTGTATACTTTGTACAAGTATATTAGTCCTAGAATTAAAGAAACATTTTTTTTTCATTATATAATTTGTTTCGTGAAGGGGTGCATTTCTGATGTCAGGTGAAATTATAACGAGCATCAAATGAAGCATGTTAAAGTCTGAAGCCTTAAACCAAACAAAAAAAACATAAACTTCACAACTGGTTTCTCTTCCACAATCAATGAATGTAATCGGTGGCATTTCCATTGTATTAGTAGTTCATTGAGAAATCAGGGCATCCTGCTCCACAGCACTCCAATTACATCAAAACATCAGGAATGACTGCTCCGAATATATCATTAGGAATGCGTGCAGATCATAATACTTTAAGCTAAAGTGCTTAGGTTAAGTTGCAACCTTCTCTGTTGAAGCTACAAAACTCTTTTTCCCATAAGTGCTGTCAAGATTTAATTATTGCAATTCTATTTGGTTCATTATAGAATGAAAACATGGTTAACATTTTCTCTTCTATCAGGAATGAATTGCATGTAAACTCTCTATGACATCTTTAAAAAAAAAAAGTTCTTCAAACATATCATTTGCATCATCAACACGAGTCTTTAATTTCAAGGATTTCCTGTTTAATTTTCTTGATTTCATGCCAGGGTTCAGCTCCAAGTGTTTTTCTGCTTCAGTAAATATTCATCATGTGTTGCAAGTTTATTTGTATTCTTTTATTAATATTTAAAGTCTGCTTACACATGTTTTATTATTATTATTGTTCACTACTGTAGATGTTTAATGTTTATTTGGTGCTATAAAAAATTAAGAGCTTTACAAAAAATACATGAAATGCTCTTAACAGTCACCATTGTATTATTGACTAGTTTTAAAATGTAGGTAATTAAATATATTTTGTACATTAACATCTTTATATTGTACATTGGCTCAATATCATTGCATATGATAGATATATAATAAAAGCCAAGAAAATATGAAAAAGCATTATCACTGCCATAGTTTAGTGGATTCATTATGCAATTATTATCATATATACATTACAATGGCTATATAGGCCAATATGCAAACTTTAAATCACCATCCCCAAAAAGATTCTTTTCAAAAACAAGCAGTTGGAATTAAAAAGTTATAGTTATATAAACAAACTTATTATTAATATGGTTAAATACAGTCATAGTTCCAATGAATATCTTAATCCAGGTGATTAAAAGAACACAGTAATATAAGATTTTCAGGGTTCCTAATTTTCAAAAACCCTTGTTGAGACAAAAATGCTGCTGCTGCTGGACAGGTACTCATTTGACAAAAGCAGATCAATTGCATGCATCCCAAGAATCTTTACTGCAAGAAACTCAGTAAAATATATGTGCTGAGTGATGTTTGATCTAAAGGAAATATTCAAAGCAGGTAAAAGCTGACACCAGCAAAGAAAATACTGCAAATAACTCAGCTTGGATTGCTAAACATCTTTCACTGTACAAAGAGAGAAGAAAAACAGCACAAAATGGAAACCTTTATAGCTATGTAATAATGTGCTTACATCTGTTATTTCTCCTGAAGAATTATTTAACCTCTTGGCTTGTATCTATACGTCTTACTCTACTACATACACATTTGAATTGAATCACATAAGCAAAAATCTTTCTGCCTATGACATAAATGTTGTCCTATACTTATGCTCAGACTGATAGCTGTTGGCATTTTATCACATTAATAAAATAAAATATTTCTTCTTGATCTTTCTCTTTATTGAAGTTTCATGATTGGAACATTTAAAAGGAAGAATAAGGGTCATTGTACCAGTGTCTTACAACCTAATGTTGTACTATGAAGTAAAGGCATACTAAAAACATACCGCTTGACCCACCTCTTTATAAAATTAGTATAAATTGTTGCCTGTACAACTTATATAGTTTCTTCCTTCCTAAAAAAAAATTCAAGTATTGTAAATAAACATTAAATCAAAATTGTTGCTAGTGTGGTAAAATATTTAAATTGTTGAATATAATCTTTCCCTAAAATGAACTTTATATTTTAAAAAACCTGTTTTTTGAATAATATAGTTTGTAATCATTATCTTCAAATATTATTTGAGCTTTTAAAATACATTATTTCCCCACAGAAATAAATTCTTCACCAAATTACATTTCGCTCTAGTACATTACCATAACCTACCCACCCCATATATACATGTGCAGGAAACAAATTTTTATTTTAATTCTATGGACATGTGTCTGCATTTCTTCACAGTTCCTAATTCCTGGAAATGACACACAGATTTACAAGTATGCTTAATTTTCTAAAATTAATTTTAAACCACTAAATTAGACTGTTAGAATTTATTATACTAATACAGAGAACATAAATATTGTCAACTGTACCTAGAGAAGTCTAAGCTGTAGCCATTATGAAAAAACTTGCCTACCTATAAGAATAAGACTCAATAATCCAAACTAGTGTTTAAAGCTATCTGGTTTATGATTCTTTGTATAATTTTAATACTGTTTATTGAAACATTTATTTTCTTGAAGGACCGATTCTTAGGCTGGTTAATCTATTTTCAATTTAAATAAAATCTATACATATAATAAAATTGTAACACTTGTGTTTGGCCAGGGTTAAGTAAAAAAAAACTGCAGTAGAGATTTTGATTGGACATTTTAGTTATTGACCCTAGAATCAAGATAAGCTATATGACATCATACTAAAGAAGCTCGCCAGTTGCCCTAAACTGACATAAAATAAATGGTATAGTGCTTAGGAGCTCACCAGTAAAAGTAAAGCATATGCTTGATGGCCATGGCTTATATATTACCGTGACCTCTGTGCACAGTGGACTTGTGTTTCTCATTTCTGGTATTATATTTTAGTAAATATTGTATTTTGCTGGGTTACATTAGGCTGTATTTTTGCAATGCCTCCCCAAAAGAGATAAAATCTTAATTCAATTTAGGCGAATGCAAAGATCTCACTATACTATAAAATAATTTTATAATACCTTTTCTGCCTTATCTGCACACAGTAAAGCAAGGTCACATAATACTTCCAAGTCACTTACACTTAGCCCAGCCTTCATACAATTTAAAGAGATGTCTTGGACATGATAATGCAAAATGGCTGCTTCCATGGGTGTTACAGAATACTGTGAAAGCGATGAACAAGAAAAACAACAACAGAGAATAAGATCTTGTTGAATCAGAGGACAGATCTCATGCTTACTCGTTCGTTTATTCCGCTATCTTGTCAAATGTTTCTTCTTTGAAAAACTGGTAGAAGAAAGCCAGCTTAGTACCATCATTAGTTACAGTCACATTTGACCCCATTTCTATTATAAATTCCGATATATTCAGTGCTAAAGTACTACTATTTCAACCGTGTGCGTCTCCAGATACCCCTTCCCCCTACTCCTCTTCAATATTTTCAGAATCTGATGCGCTCTCCCCCAAAATTTGAAAGAAGCTACATGTGCACACTACTGACGCTAATGTCACTTCTATTCCTATCATCCGATTCAAAATCAACTCACTCTTACCTCATCATCCGATAAATTGAATCCAGTAAACTCCTCACAATCACTTGATGATTCTAAGAAATCCATTTGAAACACCAAACGCGAAAAACATAGAAAACTTTAAGAAAAAATGAACGAAGCAAGGAGAAAATGTTTTAAAATGGCGCGAAAATCGGTGTACAAAGGTCATACTTCCTGCAGACATCGGAACTCTCACGATTTCTCGATCGATATGAGAAGAAAAGAGCACTGGTTGATAAGGACGCTTTCGTGCATTTTGCCTGTTACGATGTCTGGGCAGATTTGGGCGCTCCGCCCAGTAAAGGGTTAAAACTTACATATATTATACATTTAATATTTAGAATTTTATTTTGTGTAAGCGTGTAGATATCATAAAGGTATATAAATGTGCTTTTTTTTTTCTCTCCACAGCATTCAAATCTTGCTGATGACATGAAAGTTAATGTTTCTGTCAAGACTGCTATAAAATGCCCAAATTTTACAAAATTTTTAAATTTCTAAACAAACCAAATACCAGGACAATTGTTGTCATAAAAATTTTCTTATCTAGTGATGAAAATTTACAAATTTATTATGATAACAATTCTCAGATACATATTGATAATGGTTAAGAAACTCAAAACTTGTGTAGCCCAAAGTTTATTGAATGTTCAACATGCGACCATAGATTTTTAGTGTACACAATCACAAATGAGAACGAGAAATAAACAGTTTCATGAGTTACAACTTTTTTCTCTCATGCTGAGTAGCCTTTTTCTTAATAACTTTGGAAACTATTCCCTTTTTGGATTTATGTGATTTGGACTTCACTTTAGAATGTCTTTTAGACCTTGGCTGTGATTTAGATTTGTTTAGGTGGACTTTCTTTTCTGCAGATGTAGCTTTTTCTTTTATAATTTTCCTTTTTTTCAATTTACGCCTTGAATCAGATTCACCAGGCATTTTTCGTTTCTTTTTGCCAGATTCATCAACCAGAGTCACCACACCTGATGAATAGACCTTAACAAGTGCATCTTCAACAGTTGTGACCTCTTCAGCTACCACAGGCTCCCGTTTTGTTTCTGATTCTGGTAGTGTCACTTCATTTGCTGATCCTACATTAAGAAAAAAATGAATACATACGTTACTGCAGATATAAATGCTACAAACACAAGTATGATTTCTCTATGACTTAACAAAATAATTATCCTTGAAGTATAGTAGTACACTGCCAAACATAATTAACCACATTTTCCCACAAGTCTCAAGTGAAAGCTGCATGATACTGCTCTTTGAGCAAACTAGTTGTGATGTGAAGATGTGAAGATGGTAAGATAAAGTTAGGCAAAGCCAGTCTGCAGGAATAACAAATTTAAAATTATTTACCTCTATATTTATTCACTCATTTTAACTTTGATACAAGTAATGATATATAAAAATGCACAAAACTTATATTTTGTAATAATGCTTAAAGTAACTTGTTTCACACTGATGACAGGTAATTTAAAGAATCACATAGTTTGGTTAGTAGTAAAATTCTGCAGTTCAATACATCTCATAGTTATGTAACTGACTTAAACTTTTGTAGTCTGCTAGGAATACCTTGAAATATCTTTGGGTTTAATTATATATGCATTGGCTGCTACAAGATGAAGAATATCTTTTCTACAAATCTTATCTAGAAATATTACTTTTACTTTTAGAGTAATTAATTTAAACAATTATCTCTAATTATAATTATGACTGTTAAACTAGATTGCACAATGCCTCAAACCAAATTTACTAGACAGCATAGAAAGATTAAAGTAAAATCTTATCTGAGTTCAAACCTCACCTCTTGTTAATGAGACTGGTTTTTCTTTAAGTAAATCATCCACATAGGACATTTAACTTACTATAAAATCTCAAGTGTAATGCACACCTCTGTCAGAGTCAAGTTGTGTCGTATATATAAAAGTGATTTTTGTTTTATTGTGGCACTTACTATGTCAAGATTAGAACACAGAAATGTTTTGCATGCATTCAAAGCAACTGTGATTGGTAAATTACAGTAAAGATTTAACAATAAAAATCTATGGACATTAGTGCACTGTGTAAACAGTATATACAAATTACCAAAAACTCCAGCAATGACCATACCTAGGGACAGGAAGATGGGTATGGCTAAAGTGTTTGGTGTTTTGATGTACATATTACGTATGTTGTCTGCACCACCAGGAAGTCTGTCAGCAAGCTGGCGAGCTGAGGCCATCAAATTCTGAGTAATTTCCACCACAGACATTCTGGTGTTAGCTACTATGGCCATTCTGCAAAGTTAGAACAAAATCTTTCTAGAGCTTGAATCTGTCAGATACACCCCAGAAAAAACAAAAACAATAAATATTTTTTTTAAAAGATAGAAAATGAAATCATTAATGACACTTATCCCCATGTGTTCTTTAGTCTTAATTGTGAATAAATTCAATTAGTAAAATAATGAATACCCGGCAAAAAGTAATTTTGGAAATATTGTATACCAATTAACAAGGTAAGTAACTCATCAGTGAAAAACACATGGAAATATTCGTTATTAAATAAATATATTTTAAGTAAAAACTAAAATCACATAATTTTAATCTTATTAATAACTAAAATAGTCCAATCACATGAAAAGATGAGAATTGATGATTTAATAATTGTATTTATACTAATACAGTAGGTAAATCCCACAAGGGATGACAAATGCAAAAAACATTAGACAAATTATATGAGATGACAAATGATGACTTAATAAACTGAAGAGATGGTAGCATATGACTAATCAATTTAACATTTTATCTGTAATAAAGAATAAAGTGGCTTGGAATACAGAAATATCATTCGTGCAATAATCTTTTACCTTTCACTCTTTACGACTATGAAGTTACCTGAAAGGGATTACTATAGTCATTCCTGATTTTATTTGGTAACACCCTAAAACATACACATAGGCTTCACGAGTAGGATAAAGATTGAATCATTAAGTCTGTAAAGATTAAAATAACTTCAATGAAAAAGTTAGTATACTGATATTATTTTATCTAATTATAATATTAAATAATAATTTGTTATTAAGACTGAAAGGCATAACCTAACATCAAAACAACTAATGCAAAATAACCCATCCCAGTGCCTAAATTAATTGCATTAATATAACACAGTACATATAATCATAAGTGATACTATAATAAAATGCCCCTTTTAACTTGCCCACTCATTTTAACAACTGTTTTCATAAGAAAACTGCCCATAAGAGAAGACATTTTAAATAAATGTAAATAGGTCACAAAGGTACAGGAATAAAAAATACTTTTGTCTTATACATAATTAAATATGTATCTCCTTGATAGTGCCTCAGGGTAAATTATGTCAACATATTAGTCATCTGACAGGGATAACTACAATCATCATAGGCACCATTCAAAAGACTGAATTCTACAACAACAGACCTGCCTACCCCCTACCTTAGGAAACCAGAAGATCACTGGTCCAAAACCAGAAGATTTTGAATGGAAACCAGAAGATTTTATACGGAGTCTGGCATTTTAATAGAAATATCTATAATGTAAAATAAATGCAATATAACAAATAATGTTAATATTTGTAAATAAACTTAACAATATTGTAAAGATTTATGCAAAGCACAACAATTTGTCTACTTTTTTGTCTAGTCTCCATTCCACAGTTTATTTTAGATGAATTTTTGTCAAGCACACCAAGTGTTAGGCAGTTTTATTTAGAAATACATTGGTCAAGATATTTCTTTAGACTTCATTTGAAGAAGGATCTTCACATTTAAGAATAATGAGCCATTGAAGTACTGCATCAGGATTTTCACTTTTACAGAAATTCATTAAATATTTCATAAATGGATTTAAAAAAAATATATATATAACTTTTTATTATTTAATGTACAAGCCACAAAAAGGAGCATATGCCTATTAAAAAATTTTAAGAAAAAAGTTATGATTTTTTTTATTGTACCCATCTAAAATATATATTTTGGGAGAACATGTAGAATTTAAAAAATAAAATTTACTTAAACCTAAAGCATATAGGCTTTCATCCATGCACAACCTTTTAACTGTATGTATGAGGAACTAGTATACCAAATTTCAGGGACATGGAATAATTACAACTATTCAAAAGGGGCCTTAGCATATAGTTAAACAGAGGAAAAAAGTCATTTTGAGAAAAACACATTTAAAGTAAAATAAAGACTACAGAACTTTAAAAGTGTTCAAGTGGTTTATTTTTTTTAATAAATATACCCTATCCATACTACATTGGACTGCTCTTAGTCATTTAGCTCTCTTAACAACACAGAATTAAATATACTACCCGTTACATCCTCAGTGTACATACAGTCTTTTTATTTTCTAATAGAACGAGAATATTGCAAAGAAATTTTAAAAAAATATATTTATCAATCTACATTAATAAAATTTGGAATATATGTTGTCTTTGTTATGAGAAAGCAATACCAGTTGTTAGTTTCAGAATATCTGGTTCAGATTTTAATTTATAAATTATTTAAATATATAAAACACCTATATTTTTCTAAATTTACACGTCCATTAGACTAGAGAAAAAACAGTGAAAGCCTTCTTGTAAAATTTAAAATGTTATTAAAAAGACATTATTCTTCAATAAGCATGCTTTGTTAATTAAGAATTGGATATGATTATTATTATTATTTTTAATGTTTTATGCATTTCTTTTGTCTTCAAAGTTCAATGTATGTGTATTTATTATGCCTTCTAAAATTCGATTATAATGTGTGTACTGCGTAATCACAAAATATCAACGGCTAATTTACAAATACATATATATTTATAGGTCTATAGATTTTTTTTTTTTTTTTTTTAAAGCAGAAATGATTAAAATAAAAAATTCGATTAAATAAAAATGTTCACAAATCCGTAAATTACTTTCAAACAAATTTGACTCAGGATCATTTCTTTATCGCCGATGATTTTTTGTTTTAAAACTTGTGTCACTTTTTAAAAAATAAATTTTGAAGCCTTACATATTATATAAGAATAATTACAATGGATTCCAGAAAAATTATTATTTGAGCCTCTAAATACGCTTTCAAACATAGGCCTACCGTTATTGAAAACACCAATTTTTTCCTAGCATTGCAATATAATTCGTCAAAGTTGCTCGTTTTGGACGGATAATTTCTGAAGAAAATTGCACAGATTGTCTTACATGTAAGCTGAATTTTATTTATTAAAGTAAATATTTCGTAATTGTCAAAATGGCATAGCGTTGTGCATGTACTACGGCTACGTGGTCGCCATTTTGAAAAAGCGAACTTAGTCTATCGGTCGAACAGGCAGTAAAAACGTTAAGAACCGAATTTGCTTATCTCGCTAAGCTCTGACTTCTCAACATAAAAAATATTTAAAGAAAATGTTTATTTCATGAGCGAAATTGTGTTTTGTCAACTAAAATTAATAACGGCCGACGAATAAGATTCCGGAAGTGTTAGAAAAGGACTCGTATGCTGAAGAGCTCCTAGCAGACAACAGTGAAGCAGGTTTTTCGTCCTGTCATAACCGATCGCGGGAAAAAAAAAAAAAAAAATGAAAATGAAAATGAAAGCGGAAGAGCGGGAGATTCTTCCGCTAAAAGCGGAAGGTAGGCAGGCATGCAACAACCTCTCCCTGAAGACCCCCCTCCCCATTAAATTATAAACTTGTATTAACATTTAATGCTATTCTGCACAAAGGGGCTTAATTAAAATGTAGAGTATTTCAATTCCCATATAACAGTACAAAACTAGAAGTTTAAACAAACTATATCTATATATATATTAGAAAACAAAATGCACATGAAACGAAACAAAGGGTGATGAACAAATGAAGTATTAAAATATAATGCCATAAAAAATACCATTTTCCCCCAAGACCTTTCCTTAAATAAAAGCACCAACCAAAGTATAGCATAAAAGGTAAGAAGTCAGCTTTTGAGATGTTACCTCAGTGTAATTAGAAGTTTCAACACATTCTTTCTGACAGGGATAACTATAGTCATCACTGGTAACATCATGCACAAGTTCACAACAAAATGACTATAAGCTTATAATTATTAGCTATACAAAGAAGAAAATGTAATTTTATAGATTCACTAATTAACTGGAATGTTTAGAAATAAAAAGATAGTTCAGCCCTGACTGAAATTTGCCAATTTGTTTTAATATTGTCCTGAATCAACATGTTTGAAGTCTGCATCCTGATCTTAGTCTTCTGTAGTGATTCACTTGATTATGTCAACAGAAATTTACATTGTGTGTGCTTCTTTCCTATAGTTATGTTAGGAAAATAATTGTCAACATTTTTATATGCATGTTAGACAAAGCGAGAGAACACAATGTGCATAATATGAAACAGGCTATTGGACAAAATAAAATATCCTAAAATAATGCACAAAAAAAATTTAAAAAAATCAACAAATTTTGTTAGATATTTTCTTAGAATTAAAAGAAAAAAATCAACCAACCAAAGACTAGCATATAAGAGAAATTAAGTTTTGAGATGTTACCTAAGTGTAATTAAAAATTTCAACACATTTTATCTGACAGGGATAACTTTAACCAACACTGGTAGCACCCTGTTCAAGTTCACAAGTTCACTGATGATAGATTGATTTACTCAATAAATATGAAGTTAGCACTGAAAACTGGAGTTTTACAGATTCATACTTGGCTGACAGTGTATGATGTCACCATTGTGTGTGTGTGTGTGTGTGTGTGTGTGAGTGAGAGAGAGAGAGGACAAATAAATTATTAAAAAAATAATGCCACTAATATATTTTTTAAAATACCCTTCCATCAAAATACAAAAATCAACCAACAATCAAAGCTTAGCCATATAAGAAAAATTAAGTTGAGATGTTACCTCAGCGTAATTAAGTTTCAACACATTTTATCTGACAGGGATAACTATAGTCATCACTGGTAACAACATATAGAAGATCAATGAACATAATATACTAAACCTGAACTAGAATTTAGAGAGAAAAAAAACAGAAGAAAAGCAAATGTTAACTGCATGAATATCAAGAAAAAAAAATTGTTCAGTTGCAGGTGAAACTTGCCATTTATATGTCTTCTGGAGTTTTACAGATTCATACTTGGCTGGCAGTGTATGCATATGTCAACAGAAACAATGATGTCGCTATTATATGTGTGTGTATGTGTGTGTGTGTGTGTGTGTGTGAGAGAGAGAGAGAGAGAGAGAGAGAGAGAGAGAGAGAGCGAGCAAAATGTGCACAAAATGAATAGCTAGTGGACAAATAAATTATATAAAAATGCCACTAAAATATTTTGTAAAATACCATTCCATCAAAATACAAAACATTAGCCAACCAATGAAAGCTTAGCTTAAAAGAAAAATAAGTTTAGAGATGTTACCTCAGCGTAATTAAGTTTCAACACATTTTATCTGACAGGGATAACTATAGTCATCACTGGTAACAACATATAGAAGATCAATGAACATAATATACTAAACCTGAACTAGAATTTAGAGAGAAAAAAAACAGAAGAAAAGCAAATGTTAACTGCATGAATATCAAGAAAAAAAAAATTGTTCAGTTGCAGGTGAAACTTGCCATTTATATGTCTTCTGGAGTTTTACAGATTCATACTTGGCTGGCAGTGTATGCATATGTCAACAGAAACAATGATGTCGCTATTATATGTGTGTGTGTGTGTGTGTGTGTGAGAGAGAGAGAGAGAGAGAGCGAGCAAAATGTGCACAAAATGAATAGCTAGTGGACAAATAAATTATATAAAAATGCCACTAAAATATTTTGTAAAATACCATTCCATCAAAATACAAAACATCAGCCAACCAATGAAAGCTTAGCCTAAAAGAAAAATAAGTTTAGAGATGTTACCTCAGCGTAATTAAGTTTCAACACATTTTATCTGACAGGGATAACTATAGTCATCACTGGTAACACCATATGGAAAATCAATGAACATAATACACTAAACCTGAACTAGAATTTTGAGGGAAAAAACAGAAGAAATGCAAAATTTTAACTGCATGAATAGCAAGTTAAACAAAAAAAATATTTTTTTTGGTTGCAGGTGAAACCTGCCATTTATACATCTTGATTAAGTGATCCTGAATAAACATGATAGTAGTCTAAATCAAAGCTTTGTAATGATGATCATATACCTGTCAACAGAAACTTACATATACACAAATCTGTTAGCATTATAAAGAAGAAAAAGAGGAATAGTGAAAAAAATAAAATAGGCAAGAATCTGACACAACTTTTAATTTCACTTCATCAAATTAAGGATACAGGTTCATATATTTGTATTTTGTAAGAATAACCGATTTTCAGTTAAATGTGCTATTTTGTAGAATTTAAACATTGTAACTTGTATTCAAAGATCTTGCTGCCTAAATATCACAATATCAACCTGTGTATGCATGTAAGTGTACATTTGGTGATTAATAAAAATAATAATAATAAACAAATAAAGACCTAGAATATCATGACTTACATGTTCACAGCTCTGAAAGTGATAAACAGTAAATTATACAAGTGAAAGAAAATTAAAATGACTTTCACATTTATTAATTCTGAGGGATCGAAAAGGTCAAGTGATTAACACTGCAACAAGTTTAACAAATATGTTCCCAAACCTGAAAAATTATAATAATATAAAAATTAACTTGTAAAAGATCTGATACAGTACCCAACAGATCCCTTGCCATTCAGGAAGCACCGACTGTTGTTAACAGCAGCTTCAAACTCTGACAGCAAATCCATGGCATCCATCCGAACTTGTACTGGTTGCCTAAAACACATAGCTGAGTTTCTGAATTATCTACTGATCACAAGGTCAAAAGCACTGACTAGTAAATGCTTTTTTTATCACGTCAGCAATTTCTTGAATAATGGTCACTAACATAAATAAAGGTAAACAAACATGAAATCAAAAGTCAAAAATAAAAATTAACTGCAACTGTCAAAAAAAAAAAAAAAAAAGAGGATTCACAACAGTTGAAACAATGAGCAGACGAAGAAAAACAACATCCAAATGCAGCAGCACAGGAACCCTACAAAAGCTGAGAACTTCGAGTAGATAAAAAGTTTTCATGCAATTCCTGTAGGGCAAAATTACCACCAAAATCAAAATTGCCTTATGCAACTATGACATAATTGTTAACCCTACTGAACACATGCTGTTGTTTCCATGAAACTATGAAAAGAGTGCTGATTTATGGTGCAGGTGAAGGTCGCAACTGTAACCACAGTCATCAAACTTCTGAACTAATCTGGCCTAGTCAGAATCCCTGGCAAGTTGTTTTTAACTTCTTTTCTTAAAGATGTTTAAAAATTATTCCAACCAACACAAGTCATGAAACTTTATGTTTTGCTGACTTCACCTATCACCAGGTTTAATATTTATTTGTTATCAGTTTATGCTTTTTTGTGAATTCCTGTCCAATTATCACATAGTATAAAGATGAAATCTACATTAAAAAATAAAAAGCAAAGGCATCTCTACAGTTCGACCACTTAATGCAAGAAAATGTATAAGTTTACCTAAGATGGATTTTAACTCTATGTAGATGTTTTATGTCAGGGTGTTCCAATGATATCCATGTATTTTGATAACAGGAATGGTACATTAAAGAGTCCAAATATGTGATTCTAAACTGCCATTTTTTCAGTTTCTAAAGCAGTTTTCTTTCTTTAATCAGTAAATTCATTATCTTTCATCTTCAGACCTGTGAATGTATTATGTTTATCTGAATGAAACTACACATGCCTTCTCAAATCACACTGTATATTAACACAATGGCTGACTACAGACTATTTACTTTATATATATATATATATATATATATATATATATATATATATATATATATATAAAGACTTACACAAGTCAAACAAACTGCAAGTTTGCTGTCAAATGAACCAATATATATATAGTGAAATAAAAACAATGTATTACATTTCTTTTTAATTTCTAAACAAAGTGAAAAAAGTATATAGCATTTTAACAACATTGTGATCAAGATTTTCCATGAGAAAGTGAGGAGGACGTAAATCTGTTAAAATTTAAAACATCCAGTTTAGTGAGTTGCTTCTGAAGATACTCTTCTAAAGCAAATAAGTAGGTGACTAATAAAAATAAATGAAATTGTTATATTTAAATTGTGATTTTTATGAAATGAAATCAATGAATAAAAAATGATTATAATAATAGAAAATATTTATTTCCAAAGAAATTCACAAATTCTGCCCTCAAAACTTAAATCATGAATTTTCTTGGGCATAAAATGATCACCTCAGATTTCACAAACATTTAGATTTTTTATGAACCATATACCACTAATTGAAACCAAACATTTTTAGTGAAATAATAAAGACAAGAAGTATTTTATTTTTAAATGCTGTCTCATACAGACACATTTTCAACAATGCTCAGTGCCAGGGATAACTTGATCATTAGACATAAACAACCAAAGAAAATCTACTACTGTATATTTAAACACTCATCTATTCCAGTTAGCCTGCTCTTATCAACTTTTTACAAAAATAAGGTCCTATTTCTTTCCTGTATAATTTACTTCCGTTAATATCCTAAAATTAAAATCGTGGAGGCAAAACAACACAAAACAGACTATTCAACCATAACAATTAGCCTTCTAGAATTTCAGATAAAATCTCTAACAAAATTTGATCTAAACAGCCCAACTGTTGGATGAATTTATTGATATTAAATTTTTAAATGGCTGTTAAGAAAAAGAAAATAGGGAACCTGATTTTGAAAAAGCAAAATTTCATTTTAACATAAATATTCCCATAATTAGGTGCCTCACATATGATTGTCTGACCATAAGTGTCAATTTACACTCTGTTGACAATCCGTCCAAGTAATGTAATACTTTTCCTTTGCTAAGTGAGATACTAACAGTTTTGCTTATGATTAAATATTAATATACAGAAATGAACATTCTTGAAATCATCAATGAATTAAAAAACAGCCAGCCTAAAACCCAATTTCTGATATAATGTTGTTAAACAATGTACCACATCTCCCATTTTTTAAAAGTACATTTATTATACCTTTTCCTGCTATAAAACGCCTTGCCAAGGTATGAAGGGAGAAGACGTATTATTCTTGCATCAGCAAGGTAGATGTCATATATGTTTGCCAAATTCCGTTTAGCTTCATATGTCTTGTGTTCTAGTTTCAAAGCCTTTAGTGGAATGATCTGGCAAATAATAAATAAGAGTTCAATTTCAGTCTATTTAAGAAGTTTCCAAAAAAATTTGCTCCTTCAAAATAATTAATTTATTATGGATATAGTAGCATTACTATAACTTAAGATTAAAGGCAATGTATCTGTTAACAAACATATTAAAATAGAATTAAACTGAAAAAAGTATTTAGTATTTGATATTTACTGCCTCTTTTCATTTGTGATTCTTACACCAATTTGTCGCTGTTCAAAGTTTAAAAAATTCTTGCCCTCATTACTGATGTAACAAAATGACAATTTTCCTCTCAAATGAGCAATACTGTGATATATACCTTATATCCCAACCAGTTATGGAGCATCTTGACCCATTCGTGATTGTGCAGAAATTAAGATTTAAGATAATGTAGAAATAAATTGCAAAGTAATCCTAAACACATCCTTAAATGTTTATGTTTTCTTTATTTCTGGAAAAACACTCTGCGCCTACATAGATTAAACTGAAGTTTGGAGTTGAAAACATTCTATGCATTTACGATGAAATATTAAACACTACACACCTCATGCACACGTTTTCCAAAGTATTGGCAGAGTATTTACAAGGTGAAGAGTTCCATAATATAACTGTAGAGTTTGTAGATCAATGATGAATAATATGTGCTAATAATTTTTTTTTCCATATTCATCATCATATCCCTACAATACTATGTTTATCTGATCTGTAGTGCTCCAGTGGGACTGCTTCCCCTCACAAGCATTCGGGGAGGGCTGGTGGTGGTGTTTCTGTTAAGGATTCAGTAGGTGTTGGAGCTGGCTCGCTGATTTAAACAAAATTGATTTTGTTGTTGTTCTATATGTTCTTTTCCTTTTATACTGAGAGAGGTTGTTCTGTCTTAACTGTAGATTTATACAGAGTTATTAGCCTGACATTAGATAACAGAATTTCTTTTAGTTGAACAGTGGAAAAGAATTATACATGTAAATCTGAGCAGAGGAAAATTCTTTATACAGGAACCAGTGCAAATGTTCTAATGAGCAGTTACAGAAGAAAAAACTCAGCCAGCAAAAGTCCCGACCTGAAAATGCTCCAGGTACATGTATACAAAAATGTCAACCAGGCTGTACATTGCAATGGCAAAATTATATAATATTAGTTTATTGAAGTTATCCCTATGAATACTATTTTAAAAAAATTAATAAATATGTATTTACCTCAGAAATAAAATGAACTCCCTTTGATGTGAGTACTTCTTTAAAATAATCAACAGTGTTTTCAAATTCACGATCTTTACGGTCTAAATCTTTAACAAATAAACAAACATCCTTTGTCTTGTTGTAGAGACCATGTGGAAGCT
This sequence comes from Sinotaia quadrata, assembly GCA_028829895.1. Taxonomy (NCBI): domain Eukaryota; kingdom Metazoa; phylum Mollusca; class Gastropoda; order Architaenioglossa; family Viviparidae; genus Sinotaia; species Sinotaia quadrata. The sequence goes on from CM054182.1 coordinate 69,163,549, forward strand.
TTCTGAAAATAAGAATTAAAAGAAAAAAGCAAATTAATTAAACAACAGCAATCCATTAAGTGTTAGCCATCATTAACACTTAATAAATAAAAGAATGTTCAATAAGAAATTGTATATATGATGAACATTAAATAATAATTTGAATGTAAAATATTTTAAAAAACAATTATCTATCCATGACAAAAATAAACAAAACTGTATTGCTGTATACAGGTAATGTTTAGCTAATTAAATAAATATTTTTAAAATATGTTTATTATTAATTTACTTTAGACCTGTGCCTATGCTACTTGGCTTTGTTTAATACAATTACTAAATTTGAGTGTACTGTATTTTTAATGAATGATTGTCCTTTTCTACAGATGCAGTAAACTAACACTGTGGACAATATGAAAGGGTCAAAGCAGTAAAGTATCGCCAACTCTTTATAAATAATGTTGAGCAAAGCAGGTTTCACTGTACCTATTTTTTGTTTGTTCCACAAAAGCAAGTACTAAATTTTGATTAGTGAAAGAAAAGCACCATGGCATAATTCAACATTGTATTGTACAGTCAACACATAATTTAGCGCCTAAAAGTAAGCAAAATAGAAAGAAACAGTTGCAGAATCTATGGGGAGCAAGAAAGGAAGCAAAATTAGCCGCAGTACAGCAACAAGTGACGTTTAAATGTGCACAAGTCGAACCGAACACTTCATGTTACAAACCATCTATGACAGACAGTTTACTTGGCACGAGAACAAGATCACAGTTCAAGAAAGACATATACGAAAGTTTCAGTAGTTCTTGCAGTCATGTCAGTGCAGTGGGAAAGAGAGTGTAGAGGCAAAATTCAAAATGCAAAGGGGCATTGTCGATTTCAGAGAAGTGGAGAGTCTTGTTGGCAGTCTCTGTTGCCCTCAGTGGAAAGATATGAATCCTTCTCTAACTACTGACTCCAAACTGATGCACGGTTTTGCTGTTTATGTTGAAGTCAAGTGCACTGTATGCCAAGAAACAATCTATGAAAATTATCTTGCCTCCAAGGATACACAGTCAAAAGTATTTCACATAAACAGGCAAGCCGTTTATGCTTCAATGATTTGTGGCATGGGTTCTAGTGCTCTGAGAAATTTTTGTGAAAATTTAGATTTGCCTGCAACGCACCACAAAACATTTCATCAGCATGCAAACAAAATGTTTAGTAAAGTGGAAGACTTTAGAAATCATGTCTTTGGAGAGACAGTAGCATTTGTTAGAGATATGCATTCTAAGCACAGTTGCTTACTTTTAGGCGCTAAATTACGTGTTGACTGCTTTGTATGAGGCATTTTCATTCACAAGTACTTCGCTAAGCGTTGCTTTTGCACATGTAAACAGTCGCCATGACAGTACCACATGACCTAGTCAAGTGAATCGTATCGCAACCTTCACGTCACACTACCATACATGGAAGGCACTGTGCTTGTGTACTGTTCAGGCTGGACGTCTTGTTACCAAAATAAAATGGAAAATCCCGAAGGACAATCTTTTATGAGAGAGGCGAGGAAATGCTGAACACAACGGTATGCGACACTGTGTTTCTTACCTTGGCTTATGTGCCACACACAACCTACACACATATATTTGGTATCAAAGTAAAGATAATTTAATGCTGCATCTACTGCTATGAAGTTTGGTTTGGCTTATTGAAGTTATTCTGTACACTTGTTAAAAATGAATTTTAAAGGAAAATTCAGAAAGAAACCTGCAATTTTCATCATTCAAAAATGGTCAAAAGTATACCATTACTAGGCTTGAATGAAAGATTTTACCATACCCTTTCAAGTGGGGTATGGGATTAAGGTATTCATGAAGTGCAAAGATTTTTAGGTTCATTTTTATAAACAGTTAACTCTCCCTCCTCACCCACCCCAAGAAAATGATCATTTTGTCAAACTGAAAGCAGTATTCTTGGTCACTGGGAGAGGGCAGCACCCTAATTTTCCTACTGTGATGTTTGACAATAAATTGCTGATACAGCTTTTACTACTAAAAGGCACGATGCTCAACAAAACTGTCTCAATTATAAACAGCTGATGCCTGATCTGTTCTACTATCAAGGTTGCAATATCTCTTGCAATATGCTCAGCAAAAGTACACTGAAATGTGTAGATGAAGATGGAAAGATTGAATATGCATTCCACCGATATTCTTCTTCAGGATGAGCTTTTTGAGTGTCTGTAGAAAACATGCTGTCTTTAAAGTACACTGCCTTCAAGGGACTTGTATACAGTTGGACTTCCTTACCCTCACATGCTATTTTTGTAACCCCACTGTTCCATATCTTAACTAACATTTTTATGATTAGCTTTTGTGAGTGAAACAAGACAGAGTCTAATTTTGTTTTTTATAGAGCAAACAAAGAGATCAAAACTCAAGATTTTGACACTATATGAAAAATGCTTACTAATTAAACAAATGTATCATTGCAAAATTTTGTAAGCGGTTTTACTGCATATATTTAGTGCAAAAAAGGTGTTGAAATTAAAAAAAAATAATGAGCAAAGTAATACATATCACATTGCAAAATTTCATGAAGATCAGGCAAATGGTTCAAATGTTATGACTAGTTTTGTGCACCAAAAAAATGTATACATGGCTCTATTGTCAGTCATTTTAATGATTTTTTCAAAGTTTGGGCCAAATGAAAATAATATCCTGAAAAATAATTGGGCATATTCTTTATATAGATGTTAACAGTTTCAGCGATATATTTTAATTAATGAATCAGATATGTGGTGTCAAACTTCATCAATCGTGTGATTTCTATATATCCAGACAGATGTTTATTTTGAATTTCTAAAGCAGGGCATTTTTTTAAATTTCAATCATATAGAAAGGTAAAACTTTGTTTAAAACTTAAAAGCAGCATATCTCTGGAAATTGTGACAGATTCAGTCTTAAAAAAATTAAAAATCATTATGTTTTAAAATTTAATAACAAAACTGAACACTTGATTTTATTTTTATTATATATCTGCTTATGTTTGCTGATCAAGTTTATTAACAAAATTTTTAAAAATAACCTTCACACATCTTCATTTCAAACTGTCAGCCACTCTTACAGTTTAATAGTACCCAATGGTGACTTGGGCACTTTCTTTAAAGTGAACTGGAGATTGACTTGTTGTGCTTCATCCAAGAGGGATTCCTTTCCCTGATTTTTCTTCGCCAAGACTTGTAGTAATGCCACCACAGCCTTCTGCACCTAAACAAAATTTGATGTTCCACACAAGGTGTAATAAGATTATATCCAATAATTTTATCATTAGCATATTCAATATTGGTGGTCAAGGCTATCCAGTACTTTCTTAATAAATAATATGAAGAGATGTTCAAAATGTGTTCAGTTCAGTACAACAAATGTTCACTGTACTAACTGAAAGGGTCATAGTAAACACACTGACAATGCAAATACTAGGTAAGACCACTCAAATTTTGAAGTCTGGCCAAATAAGCTGATATTTACAGGTTATGTTATGTACCTCAAAGTAAGTTTGTATACAAAATTTTGGAGCTCTAGCTTTAATAGAAAAAAAGTTATGACAGTTCAAAGTTTGATGTAAATTGCAGAAAAACTCAGATTTCACGAAACCCCCTTTTGAAATGACCACAAAACAAAAACTATGAAACATACACAGTTCATCTTTGCTATGTCAACTCTCTGTAACACAATTATACTGCTGATTTTTTTTTAAGGATCACAGATGCATAGAAAATGAAATACAGTCCTCTCAAAATAGCATTTTGTTCAAAATTTCAAACGGCAAGTGGTCAAAAACAGAATGTCTCTTTTGGAGTCTTGTAAAACAAAAACTACTTCATATACATCATCCAGATTTGGTATACTTGCTCTTTGGAGTATAGACATTTCCAGGGTGAAGTTTTAGACAATCTTGTTTAATAGATTTAGAAATAATAAATATAACATATGAAAAATATAGCTTTTTGCAATACAATCGCACATAATGTTCACTTGTTGAAGAGAAAAATAGGTCAAACGAAACAGTTATTATTATAATACAGTGTTTCTAATTTCTATAAGTATAACTGACAGCATGATCATTCTAACCTAAATAAAGTCATAAATTATATTTTGCATACTTATGTGCATGTATTTAGCAATAACGAATAAGTTGAATAATGCTCACCATATATCATAACATGAACTATCCATTTGTGTACCTATATCAGCCCTGTAAATCCTGTTCAGTCAATTTCTTTGCTTGTTAATGTTATGAACTGCATTGCCAATAACTAGTTAGTTGAATTATTTAATTTTAATGTCTTTTCACTTGTGGATTTAGACACATTCACACATATGCATAAATATACTTTGATACACCCATATTAGTGTACACATATGATAAACTTATGAACAGATGCTGCTTTGATTTTAATTCTATATTATTAACAAAGTATTAAGAACAGAACATTAATTTTAAAAACAGTTCAAAGCTAGCAAAACTGATACTCTTTTTAGTTTAATAAAATACTTTTACATTGTTACAATGTTAGTTCAATAGTTGTTACTATTTGCAGTTAGTGAGTTACTATTTGACAAAGTTGTATAATTCATTAATTGTCAATTATTTATTAACAATGTATTAAGAACAGCACAATTTTAAAAACAGTTCAAAGCTAGCAAAACTGATAGTGATACTCTTTTAGTTTAATAAAATACTTTTACATTGTTACAATGTTCAATAGTTGTTACTATTTGCAGTTTATTTTTTAGTTCCCTTCAACAGCAATTGTAATTATTAGTATCTTTATTTTTAATAGGTGTCTATTTGTTTCATAATATAAGACATTTACATTCTAAAAATATCTTGAAAATTGAAAGCTAAAAGTCTTTCATAGTTTTACTTATTATATATCTACTATATTAGTGTATACTGTATGACTGTAGTGTGTGTAGCATGTTACTCATCCTTGTCTTGATCTCAATTTTTACCATACATCGATTCACTCACTCACTGACACATACACTTATTTCTATATTAGTATATATCTTTACCTTGAACGGTCACTCAATGACAAATTCTCATTCATCATTTACTAGATTGTTTCTTAAAACCCGAATTATAATAAAATAATGAAAAGTACTGGTCAGCTACAGACAGTAACACAGAGACAAAAATCCGCCAGCATTAAAAGTTGTCGTTCTTTATTTTGGATTGGTGCTTTGTAAAATTAATTTAAAATATCGCCGATTAATTAAAATATTTTCTAAAAAAATAAGTCTCATCATGAATCATCATTTAATCATTTGCAGCCAGTATTTTTTGTATAGGACTGCTTTTAATATAAGCAGTTTGTCCTAACAAATCATCACCCTCTTGCAACCGTACTTTAAATGGCCGATGTTTAGCTAACCTCGTTAATGATCAAAATAAAACTTTCTAACAAATCGTAACTTAAAAATAATAAATAATCGTTTTTCAGTAGCAATATTTAGATGAAATTTAATAGTTTTTGTTAAAATTTACGCAAAATGTTGTCTGGTTGAACCATTTTAATACACGTGTGGTTCAAGATGGCGATCTCTCGTCAACTTCGGCATGGGCGCGAATAAAACTATTAGGGTTACCCGCGTTCATTGCTATTCGCACTTCCGTTATAGAGACTTCCGGTTCATGTTATATACCATTTTAAAGGGCAAAAGATTACCTTTTCAACAGTATAAAGTAGGCGAACAGATGAGAATGGGTTTCGAAGTTATAATGCGTCAAACATAACACATAATTTGGATTATCATTTTCTACAGTAAAAATTATAAAAAATTAAATCAACCGATGCTTATGTTAAAGGTCATTATCTTAGCTTTCCATTGATATAAGATTTATTTTTATTGGTTGAATCGTAAAAGAGCGACAGCGCGTTAAGTGAGCATACCCAAAAACGATGTCGGCGGTAAGCCATTTTCAAATCTCGCCACGGGTACTTTAGTACGCTTTACCGACTGTGAGTTTATCGATCAAAACGTAATAAATATGTCATTCAAATGTACAAACAAAACTTATATTTAACGTTGGAAGATTCCTTTATTTGTTAAAACAATTTCCAACCATTTCTTTCTTTTAATTACTGAGATAGACAGTTTTGAAAAAGAGTGAATTCAGTCAAAAAGTGACGTTGTCTCCAGTCTCCATATAGCGAGTGGTCTTACCTACAAATACTGTGAATGGTCATATAAAATGTAAATTTATTAAGTCACTCAATATTTAAATTTTGTTAAGATTTCACCACTCACTATCAAAAAAAGAAGTCTTAACCAGTTGAAGATCATCCACAAATATTATGTATACTACTATTAGCATCAGTATCACCCTAGGTAACTATTCTCTTTGCTAAGGTCTCTCATCAATGTCTCAGTTTCAATACACTTTATTTTGTAAAAAAGATAAAAGTCAACAAAATTTTAATAAATTTTACACCCAACTGATCAATGAGCTCCATATATTTATAAAAACCTAATAAATAGACTTCCATTTCAAATGTGTAATAATGGCTCTTTACTTGACAATTCAGATTTCATTTCACCACTATTTTTATATATTAATATTATAATAATGTGTGTGTGTGTGTGTGTGTGTGTGTGTGTGTGTGTGTGTAGAAAATAGTGCAAATACTACTGACTTACTGTTGAGTTTATACATATAAATGTACTTATACATATAATTTGAGAATACATTTCTGAAGGTATATATTGAAAATGCATACTTGTCCATTTGATGACATGTTCGTGTAATAACTCCCCCCCCCCCCTTCCATTTCTGATTTGGCAATGAGACAAAAAAAACAACAAAGTAAATAAGCTGTATATATTTTATATATAATATAGGTCATTATCAAATATCAGTCATTCTCTGGGCAAGTGTACCATGAAGGGTGGGTCCATTTGAAATGTGTTTTCTTAAAAATAAAGCATTGAAATATCATGTGTTGATATGATATAATCATAATATATTCAGAATTGATATGAGATGCATAAGATAGTTGTGTGAAAATGTGTTTATTTATTTTGTAATTATTTATAAAATAAATTTGTTTTGAACTAACACATGGCACCTCTTTTTGTTACATTGGTACGTACATATAGCCATCTTTAATTTTTAAAAAAAAATAATCCATATCAAGGTTTACTTAGAAGTGATAATACATCAATGCAACATTCAATATTCTTTATATCTGCAAATGGTCAATTCTGTGAATAAATTGTATTTTTAAAAGGCATATTTTGGGGTAGCACTTCGTTTCTAAATAAATCGGATCCAAAACTTTTATTCTTTATCAAACATCGAAATGTCAGACAACAATGCCACATGCTTTCTTAATAATTCTTTTACCAAAAGTATTCATATGCTAATATTTTTCAAATTTGTTTATCATAATTAATACTGCAGGAGCAACAAGCAATGATGACTAATTTTACTACCATTAGGCCTACCAAAGTACCATTCATTTGCAACAGGTATGACTTCACGTCTTCAGTCTGATCATCATAGATTCATAATTTCATTTGCAAAGCAGATTTTTAAAATCATATTTCAAATTCAAATAAATAAAAAAAGATATTCATAAACATAAATTTATCTAACTACAAATCAACAATAAAAAATCGTGTTACTAAATTATTATAATAATATATACTAATATAGGCCTTGGTCTATACTATATAGTTTTCTTACATTTTTCAATTTTTTGTGGCATTACTGATTACTGTAGCACTTGCAGGAAACATGCACAAATATCAGTAGGCCTATCTGTATTGAAAATTTAAAGCATTCAATTCTTTTAATACACAGATGATAACAATCTTGCATATTTTAAGTGAAAATAGTTATATTTGATACCTGCGAATCCGTTATAATGAAGTTTGCGTCCATCTTCATGTACACGGTCAAAACCACGTGGACTTAAAATGCATTTCTGCGGAACTTCTGCACATTGACTGTGATTTTTTTTTTAATTCGTTTAAAAAAATTTCGAGTAAGTAAAATATCCAGTAATTATTATTTTAAACAAAAGAAATTATTGCTAGAAACTATTGTCGTATGTCTAAGCACGGAGCTACTATTTATTGTAAACATGGCACCCGACTCTGGAAAGCTTACTATGAAAAGCCACGTTGGCATATAAATCATCTGGATCATTTAAAATAAAGTCTGTCCACATGAGTCTACCAGTTGATGACGACGATATAAGTATGATATCATCGAATTATTCATCTTCCGTAAATGACTGGATGAAAGCGATCCGGCGGCCAACGCCGTACCGAGTAGGCAATGCACGAGTTCAACTGAAACCAAGAATTGTATTTTATGCTATGGTAATATGTACGGCGATTTTGATTCTTCTCATCATGGTAATCCCTAAACCAACACGGCAGCCCTGCATTCAAAATGAGTTTAGCTATGACCCAACATACCCACTTACCAAGCCTTTAAAAACTTCCAAGGGAACAGTATACAAGATCGGCCTTGTGACAGATTTAGATACTAAATCAAAATCCGATAAACCAGATACTTGGTATAGTTATTATCGGACGGGTAATTTTACAATTTCAGATGATTTATCGATTGTTAGTGTTGCATTTAATCAACCATCAGTTCTTCAGTCAACTTTGGGTCAAGGCGGTAGAGGAATGGAGTTGTCAGAGCTGGTAGTCTTCAATAACAAGCTATATACTGTTGATGACAGAACGGGCATTGTGTACGAAATTTTGAATAATAAAGTTATACCATGGGTTGTGCTTCCTGATGGTGATGGAAAAAACAACAAAGGTACAGACTGATTGATACAGTTCATATTATATTTTAAAAAATAAATATGGAATAATTTTAAAACACGTTAAGGGCGTCAAATTATTTTTGAATGATACCCACTAACCCAGTACTTGTCGCATTTTGTGGAGCCGGTACTTTGAACCCTTTATAAATTCATGTACATATTGATTAACTAAGAAATAATGTAATCATCATGGACATTGGATTTCTATTAAAATGAAACTGTAAGTTGTGAAAGTTATTAATCATTAGGCCTATTAATTAATTAATCAGTAAATCATTATCTCTCAAATGTACAAAACAAACTGATGATTGATTTGAATTTAAAACATTTTCCACTGAAATTTTTTAGCAAGTCTCTAAAGCCATTGCCTGTAACAGGATTAATAGATCTACTATTCATGTACTATGAATGACAATTTAACAGTCAATTTTAGATTGCACTTTTGGGGCTTTAGATTTTGCACAATCTAAAATTATTTATTTTCAGTTTTTGCATGCTGCTTGCATATCAGTATCCAGTTTATGAATAGAGACTAAATCAGTAAATGACACTTAACAATGCTTTATTCTCACCTTTTGCAGACAAAATATCACTACACTTTACATTTGGCATGCTAGTATCCAACTCTTCATCTGATTCCAAAGGGGGTGATGTTTTCCCATGGTTATGAATATTTCAACCCAAAATGCAAAGTTGTTTGATTGCAAAACATTTATGACTGAGTGTGAATGTAAGTAAAAAAGGCTATCCAATGATGACACATTTGGCAAACACAACAGTGATGTAATAAACTATTATTGTCTCTGAGCTGCTTCCTGCTCTACTCCCAGCCTGGGAACTTCTACTAGTACTACACTACACCAGCAGTAACATAAATGACTAATTATGCAATGCATTGTGTGCAGGATGTCTAGACTGCAACTGTTAGAACTGATTGTCATTTTTCAGAACTGATTCATAATTTAATTACCTAAGTGAGGGTATATCAAAGGAAACATAGATACCCATTGACAACCTTAGAGGTAATGTGTACTACTACTAGTACTACACAAAAGTATGTAAACCACAAAATTGTACAGGAATAGAAAGTGTTTTTCAGGCAACATTAGGTTTTTTCTTCTGATGAGGATGAAAAAATGTATAGTGTCCTTTGCATTAATAATTTATACAATTCCACTTAACAGAATTTTATTGTTTATGATCTTATTCCTAATTTCAATGAAAGTGTAATGTATTGTGCCAGAGGAACTTGTTCAATTAAAAAGTGAAATAAATTTCATTTAAAATATCAGCACATCATTTTAAAGTACTTGACTGTAAATGTTTATTTAATAATAATATGTCGGTTTATAAAGCAAATCATACAAATTCACACAAATTGAATGTACATTAGTGTCTATACAGTGTTGCTAATACTATTATTAATAACTGTGGAACTGGTTGAAATTTGATAAATATGTTTAATAACTTGACATTTTCAGCACAAAAAAATTCATTTTGCTGCAACAGTTAAAGTCAATGCATTCTTGGATAATAAATGTCTACATTATTTATTGAATGATTCCTTCTTAATCTTAACTTCCATTTCTAACTTTCATTGATTTTGCATATGGATAGCTTTCATAATTTTTGTAATGCATGTTAATGAGTCCATACTTTTTAACAAAAATTTTGCTAATGAGATTATGATTCAGTGATTCACCGATTGTCGTTACTTTATTAGTTTGTAAGAGGTAAAGTACTATTTTCAGTACATTTAAAATATATATTCTACTTTGACTGCAACATTAGAAACAAATCTCTCAAACAAGAAATTGTGTGTGTGTGTGTGTGTGTGTGTGTGTGTGTGTGTGTGTGTGTGTGTGTGTGCATGTGCATGTGTGTGTAAATATGACCACTTACTAGAAGTTAGAGACTCTGTATCCAGTGTATGCAATTGAACCCATCCTCATTATTGAAATAATTGTATACTCTGTTATAATAATGTTATTAAAAAAATAAATTGTTACCATTTGCTTCATTGCACTCATGAATAGAAGTAAACAAATTAAAATATAATCTCTTCCATACTTAATCTCATAAGTTGCATACAGGTTCTGTGTTCAGATTAAAGAGGTTAATTAGATACTCATAGCAAGCACTATGCAGAAAAGAAATATAATAAATGTTTTACATCAGCGGATAGAGTGAGTGTTTCTCAGTCATAGTAAACTTGGACTAAGCTTAAATGATAATTTATTTCAAATAGCTCAGCCTAATTGTAATTTGTAAAGAAATCAAGGACTTAATTTTAATTATTTGCTGGTTGAGAATTACAAGGTTTTAAACACATTTCATCTAGCAGGTTGAAAATTAAAAGGTTCCATGTGCCCCTTGATTTAAAAAATGGCTTTTAAGATACCTCTTTCAGTTTTCATTGACATAATTGAATATATCATTAAAATAATAATGCACTCTCAAAATTGATTATTGTATAATGAAATTTGAATATGAAGACATAAGATCTTTACCACTCTCAACATTAATTCACACTTTAGAATTTTAAAAACACTAACATATTTGATACATTGCAGCCTGAATGATTGTTATTTTAGTTTTTAGAAATACATCTCTTGGACATAACTTTTTTTTAAAGAAGTCTAACTTTGTGACAGACTCAGCAAAGAGTAAACAATAAACTGTATCAGTAGAGAAAACAATTTATTGTTATTGTCTAAGAGTAAGATTAGTAATATTTGAATGGTTGACAGATTTCTGTCTGGGTATTACTATTAGTGTGGACAGTTAAACATAAGTGAGTTGATTATTAAATATTAAGCAATAATATTAGTATTCATCAAGCTTTGGATACCAATAAATCATTAAAGCAATAGGAGAAAAGCCATCTAAAAGAATTTTAGTTTTCCCATTTATATCTTTCTATTCTCTATTTTTAGTTTTCCCTATTATATCTTTCAAAAAAGCATTCTGTGTGAATTTTAGTTTCCCCTTAATTTTTCCTTTGGTAGTTTTAATTTTTTCTTTCAGAAAAGCACTTTGTGTGAATTTTTTCTTCTGTATGAATTTATTGTCCTTATATGAATTTTATTTGGCCAGTAAAATAAACAAAAAAGAATTAATGTCACTGACACATTATTTTCAGTACTTTATTTTAATAGAAAAGAACACGTTCATGTTCATATTCATCAATTCATGTCTAGTACTTTATTTTAATAGAAAAGAACACGTCTATTCATGTCTAGATGATCATGACAAGTCATACCTGCAGTTTTTCAGTGGGGAAAAAAATTAAATATTGCTATTTTTTCTATACTTCTGAAATGCAAATGATCACAATTCAGTCATACTACTTAAATAATAATAATGTTTTCAGAATTTCAGTAGACATAAATTTATAAATAAATAAAAAAAAATATTTCAGGTATCTCTCATCCTAATTCCATTTACAAATAAATTTTATTTAGGATTACTCTTACTTAAGTGTAAGAGGTATTGATTTTTTGGTTACTTTTAATCAACTTATAGTTGTCATCTTTTGAAATTTGCAAGATTCTTACCCATGCACATTTTTGCCTCAAAATACAAATAAATAAAACTGCACAGCTTCAGACATTTTTAACTTCCAAATTAAAACTTAATTCAGGAAATTAGTTTGAATTGGTTCACTCTTCAGTTTTATGACTCGCAAGAGGTAATATGAGATGAGAAACAGAGAACATTGTAATTCTGAAATCAGCTCTAGATATGCAATTATTAAAGTAAAGCATCTTAGAAAAGATTTAAGAAAATTATTATATATTTCATTTCTAATTCCATATATATACTCTACTGGAAAATGAACATTATACTGATGACCTTTGTTTAGTCCATTTTAAAAATTATGTGATTGATTGCTAAAAGCCAGAAGTATTATACTTAATTTCAATAATACAGATACACTATTTCAGGTTTTAAGTGTGAGTGGGCAACAGTGAAGTCAGGACGACTTTTTGTGGGTGGTCTGGGCAAAGAGTGGACAACTGGTGATGGTGAAGTAGTCAACTTAGATCCTCAGTGGGTCAAGTCAGTTGGTGCATCAGGGGATGTCCTCCACATTGACTGGCATCAAAAGTACAATGCATTAAGAAGAGTCACTGATATGGAGCTTCCAGGTGAGTAGAAATATTGTAGTTCGTTGTTATAGGTAATTTATTTTTAAACAAGTTTTAATTTAGTTTGTAGATCACATTTAAATGGCAGATTCACTTTTTAAAATAGATACTAAGTTCATTGTAAAATAATCAATAATAGTCTGATATTTTTCAGTCTCTGGGTTTCATTTTTATATAATTTTTGTAAAATTTTTTTTCCTTCAAAACACTTCTTCCATGGCTTATCTGCATTGATTTTTTTATATCATATATGCAGTGTTCTCTGGTGGTGAAACAAAATGTGTTACAAAACAAAAACTATACAAAAGTATGTGATCTTGTCTAAAGTTGTCTGTGATAGTTTGAAGTGATTGTTTTTATGGTTTGATTCCTACTCCCAACTCAAATAATTCATCAGTAAGATTCTCACCTATAATAAAATGAGATACATGTGCATTTAATACATGTATTTTGTAACTGTAGTGTGTAGTGGTTTGCACTGTTAATGGTATTATTATTATTTTATACACATTAGCTTTTAATTATTGGTACTTGTTGAGATGTGGCAAAATGTAATGTACAAATGCAAAACATATGAAGTCTAGGGCTAAATTTAAAATCTTCATGCTTTTCTGTTAAGAGTGATGAATCAATTTACTTATATTTTTTTTTATTTTGGAATATTGCATATGTGTTCTCCATGTTTACTTGTAGTCATATTTCGCCATTTTTAAAAAAAATTATGAACTAGTGATAAGGAGTGTGTTGGAACACCTCTATAGGTTGTCTACTTGCTAAATTATGTGTGTGTAGTGTTCATAATTGTATGGCAAGAGTGTGTATATTATAATGATATTTAGCTTCAGCTGAAAGTTATTTGTAACATTTTATTATTCTATTTGCTTCTCCGCTTTAACCATTAATTAATTTTAATTAAAAATTATAGATGCTTTACCAGTGGTTCACAACCTTTCTACACCTATAGACCATTTTTCCAACTACATATAAGTTGCAGACACCAGCTATACAATTTATTGGCTACTTACATACTAGATTATTCAGTGCAGACCAGCTGATTGTGCTGCGGACCAAGGGCTTAGACAAGAGATCTTGCTATTTTAATTCATTATATTATAATTTATATCTTTGGTTACATAAAATAAAATAATTTAGATGTATTTAGTATATCATAAATGTTTTTCATGAATATTATGCTTTTCTTCTGTAGGGTACATTATCCATGAGTCTGGTGTTTGGAGTGAAGTGCATAAGAAATGGTTTTTCCTGCCACGCCGTGCAAGCAAGGAGAGATACAATGAAAAAGCTGATGAAAAGATGGGCACTAACCTCATGTTTATAGCTGATGACAGATTCCAGGATATATCTGTTCGAAATATTGGCATTGTTGTGCCAACTCATGGATTTTCTTCTTTTAAGTTTGTGCCAGGAACTGAAGACACTGTTATTGTTGCTCTTAAAAGTGAAGAAGACAATGGAAAAATTGCTTCTTACATCTTAGTCTTTGATATAAATGGATCACTTATATTTCCAGAGTTTAAAATTGGTGATATAAAGTATGAAGGAATAGAGTTTGTATGATTGAGAGTTTTGTCTTATGTTTAATATGTAGCTAGCAATGTCTTTTCTTATTAGTTATGGTAATCTCTTATTTTAATGCAAAGAATTATATGTTTTCTGTAACAGTAGAGTTCTTCTACTGTTCAAATTTTATTTGTTTGGTTGTTTTTCCTCCCTCCATGTCATGGGAAAATAATAGCAATTTCCTCGGACATCAGTGGGGAAAGAATATTAAATATATTCATTTTTTAAAAAAAACAATCTTCCCTGGAAGATTCTAACACCTACTTCTAGCTGACATTTTTGGGGTGAGAACTGTTTTAAATTTATATAAATTGTTTGTATGCGATGTTTGTTCGTGTACTTGGGAATAGAGAAAAGGAAAGGTGCAACAGGTTATTTCATGCTGCAGCTAATATTTATATATATATATAATACTTAAATGCATCAATTGCTGTGATTTCAAGAAAAAATATTGCTGTTTTGTCTGTAATTTATACATCAGCATTTAAAATAAAGTCAAAATGTGCCTTTAAATTTTTTCCAAAATAGTAGTACTATGACCCCATGATTCAAATATGTTTAAAACAGCCATAATGCTATTGTTAGTAGTAGCAGATATCTTGTTTTCCTTAAGCAAAAAAAAATATCTAATAAATATATCTCATTTTCTTATTTGTTTAAAAGAAATAGTTATAAAATATGTTAGTATCAGAAAAGTTTAAAAAAGGAAACATTTTAGTTGATTTTATAGAAATCATGACAGTTTAATTAATTGCACAGTAGTCTTAGAATTCCATTAACATATTTAATAGAAGTGTTGGGAAGGAGAATGGTAATCGGTGCAAAATCATCCCTGAAATTATTTTGTTTTAAATTGAATATGGGTTGACGGTCACCGTCAGCATAATTTGCTGTTAGTGTGAAGTGGAATCTTATTTATTAATTTTAAAATGTCCCTGTTTGGAATGATAGATATCTCTTATTTGTGTTTACTTTTGCACAATATTAGTTCTTTCTGGTATAGGCATCTTGTTATTCATATTTTGGTTATCTGTCATTATCTGTATTGACATATATCTATGGTTTCATTCAGTAGATAAGAACACTATTACCACAGGAGGTCTGCTGTCAGAAAATGAAGAGTGCAAGTCAGGTTTTCATAAAGAGATCCTTGAAAAATCTTCTTTCACATGTTTACAAGATTGATGTCTAAAGATGTGATTAAGATGTACACATAGAGATGAAATTAAAGCATACATTGACATTGATTTAAATATATGCACTGTATTTTATTTCTGTTTTAGGTACAATGTCAGTATATTGTATATTTT
The DNA here is from genome assembly GCA_028829895.1 of Sinotaia quadrata. Taxonomy (NCBI): domain Eukaryota; kingdom Metazoa; phylum Mollusca; class Gastropoda; order Architaenioglossa; family Viviparidae; genus Sinotaia; species Sinotaia quadrata. The sequence continues at coordinate 69,179,406 of CM054182.1, forward strand.
CAATTCTGTAAATTGTTAAAGTATTATATGTAGTATTATTAATTACATACATCTCTGAAGATCAAAATCTCTCTTTTCTTTGTTAGGTGATTTTACACATTTTCTTTGTTGATAAATGAAGAACTCTCAGAATATAATCCTTGTATAAAATGAATTACCTGTACTTGAACAGTAGACAATATATGTACATCAGTATAGCCAAGTTTCAGGAAGCATTAAGTAATATATGACTAGTTTTGGGTAGAATGATCACAGTGCACTTTCTGCCATACATGTGTGTGCGCACATGCATGTGTTTATAGTAAATAAGGAATTTTATAATAAAGGTTTTGTCCTTATATAACAATTAACATAAGTTTCAGAAAAAGTTGAATGTACATGATTTAGATAATAGATATTTTAGATACAACCATTTCAGTTCTAGAATGAGTTATTTCCATTGTTTCTCGGTGCAGAGTGTATGAATTTCATCTCTTAGTGTTTGCATGTGAAAATATTAAATTATTTATGGGTGTGTAACTGTTGCTTCATGTACTTAATGTTTGGTTGTTAGTTTGGTTGTGTCTGCTAATCCATTCCATTTTGTTTTTATAAATTAATAATAATAATTTTCATCCAAGTAATGCCACAAAATTGAATAATTTTGTTCAATTTCTTTTTTTGCAAACATTTTCAAAATGAATACTGGTATGTAATCAACAGTTTTCACTTTGTTTTCATTACTTATACTATTGTTATAGGCTATGTTTTGAGGATATAATTGTATTCACACAAAATAATTTGTTCAACTCTGCTAGATGTATGAATTAAACTTTTGGTTTAAAAGTTGAATTCATCAAATTTTCAATGGAAAGATTTTTTCTTAGTATATAGGACTTTTAAACAACAACAAAAATGTTATCACCATTCTTAGTGTTAGTAGGATTTCTTTCAAAAGATTTTTTTGATTTATTTCAGATTCTTGTACAGAAAACCATCATATAACCAATATTTAAATAAAAACATTTGATTGTTTGATATCTGCTTAACTCATACTTCCATTATTGACTAGTTGCGAAGGCAGTAAAGAGATTTATAAATTTTAATGCCCAACCCAGATGACAGTTTCTTCTTGCAGACTTTCAAGTTTTGTTTGATTGGCAACTTGTATAAAGTGTTGTCTTGAACAGAACATTTTGAATATCTTTAATACTATGGCATAGTATTAATAAGGGAGAATTAGTAATGGGAAAAGTTGAGGGAAAAAAAATGGATATTATAAAACATGCTGGTAAATCTGTAACATTGATAATCATTTCAAAGTGGTTATGATTTATAATAATTACTTAAATATGTAAGGAATGTTGAAAATTTAAAACCAAAAGTTTTGATAAAACACAGCAAAACCAAAGTGGTCAGTTGTAAATAAAAAAAAGAATATTTGTATTTTTCTTGGAATGTAACCTGAGATTTATAATGTGTATACTAAGTGGAAAATGGTCTTATTTGAAGAAGATAATACCTATTTCAAGAGCATATTAATATTGGAGGACTTACCAAACTGTGTTCATTCTGTTTATAGACACAAACTTTCTTTTGTTATATTTTATTTGTTCAAATCAAATCACTTGACTTTATCACAACTTAAAGATGATCTATGATTAAATATTATTAATAGATATAAAACAGTTGTGGGTGTGTAATTCAGACTTATTCAGTTTGTTAATAAAAACATCTACAAGAAATTGAGATCAAATAACTAGTGATGCAGTTTAATGTTTTTTTTCTCATAGTACCTGCTTTTGTTCAAGATACTCAATGTAGTTAATAGATTTTGTTTATTATTTTACATTGTATGTATTTAAAAAGTTCATAAATTGCATAACAGACAGACCAAAATTTTAAATGTGCATAAGAGCATGTCATTTGTGCCATATATCTTAACATATTCATGCATGTTAATTTCTTCAACACTTTTATAATGATTCCTGCACCTATGTCCTAATCAGCTGCTGGAGCACCATCAAAAGTCAAAACCTTTTCCTGGAACTCATTATATATAGGTAAACAAATAACTGTTGAAGAATTTCAAAACAGTTTATTATTGTACATATTTAATATGTTTTTATTAAATATCTTTCCCTTGGCAATACATGTATTTTGGTAAATTTGACACTTTATTACTAAGAGTTTTGAAGACTAAATGATGTAACTTAATTATTAATATTAATTAGTATTTTCATTCTTAGCTGTTAGTGCAGATTCACTTTTAATAGGTAAATCACAATTTATTAAAGGAATAACTTTAAGGAAAATGTGTCAGTTGTTCAGGTCATTTGAACACATTGGAACGGATGTTTTTATGTATATATATATATATATACACATGCAACAATAAAATGAAAATTTTGTTTTGTAAGCAGTAGCCAGCAGTTTATAAATGTTATTTTAGTGAAGTGTAATAGAAACCAAAGGTATTGTTTATGCATTAGACTGCCACATGACAACAAAAAGTAGCTAAAATGCTCTACTCTTAGTCCAGTCAAGGTTGTTTCTTTGTTTCGCGTGCAGTTAAGGTGTGCAATAGCATGAGACATTCGTGCACAGCTCATTTCCTTTTGTGAAACATCCTACCTCCAATAATAAAGACTGACTTTCTATTCCTCTGGTGTCATCATCAAACTTGTTTGTGTGTACTGATTACAATAAAAAATCTTTCAGAGCACATTCTTTTCAACACTTATTGCAGTATCCATGAAATGTTATATATATTATCAAGGAACCTAAATCTGTTGATCAAGCTCATATGCACAGTTAACCTAAATTCCTCTGCACTTGGTCTTTAAATAGACATTGCAAACTATTACCAATGTGAAAAAAATAATACCAAGTTCCTTATACTAAAATGAGTTCTATAGTAGCTAGGCCTAATATTCATTGCATGATGGAGAACCAGTGTTTAACTGAAAATTAATTTATTGCGCATACATTATTTAATCCCTTAGTGCCTTGGAGGTATCTACTTGATACGTCAAATTTAAAAGAAGAGCTGTTAATAATACTTATAACCAAGAGGGTCAACATGATCAGTATTGCTGAAAATCACTTTGTGCATATATTTGTTTAACTATTATAGAGATGAGAGATACTTTATTTTGATTATGATTCTTCAATAATCCACATTTTCATCAGTTTTTTTGAAGTTTCTATGAAACCTTTGGTCTTTAGAATTGAAATTGCCATTGTCATCAACATGTAATTCCCTCATTTTATCTGATTCTGCTATTCCCACATTCCTAATAGTTGAGAATGAGAAAATGGTCTTTATAAGATCAATGCAAACCATTTTGATTAAAAAAAAAAAAAAATGGGATATGATCTGTACACATTTGGAAATACCTTAATACTTGACCAATATGTGCAGGAAAACATTGGAGACCTCCTGTATTCTAGATACCAAAAGTATATCTCACAGAGTGCTCAATTTGACTTTCTGATTAAAGTTGTATCTGTGCTCACAATGACCAATTAATGGGTATTTAATGTCTTCTATTCCAGGAAAGACTGCTTTGCATAAAATATTATTTTTTTCACTTCAAATTTGAAATTTCTTACAACAAAGAATGAAAGTTGCCAGTCATATTATTTGGTTTTTTGCTTGCTGGTGTATTTTTGAGCTTGTATCTTAAGGAGGAATTTATTTTAAACTTAGAACAATGCTGCATTTGTTATTTATTTCTCATTTAGCCTGCAGTTTCAAATTAATTGCACATATTCACTCATAGTAAAGACCATTTTCATAATTAATTTATAAAATAAATATTTATTTATTCTTATAGATCATAATTGTACACACAAGTTTCAAATACTTTAATTATAGTTCTAAATATAATGTCATCTAACAATAAATGCACATTTCAAATGTCTCACATCTACTCATTGTCAATTATTTCAATATTTAACCCATAAACCATTTGAATACTTTTAATGTTAAAATATGAATAAAAATTAAAATATTACATTAAAAAATGTTAATGCTGTATTAATGAGGGTGTTTCTATCAGTACTTAATTTTTGTGTGCTGTCACTGCCAGTCTGATTGTATTTGATGAATTGTGCCTTTTCATAACCTTCTACTCTTGTGCACATATTCTTAAATCATAGCCTTTGTAAAGGAAATTCATTATTAATTTTGCAATCATACATTACTCTCAGTATTTGAAAGTCTTGAAGCTGAAACCTTATCAGTGCAGTTCATTATGACAGAATCATTCATTACCTTTATAGAAGTAATTATGTACCTACACACACATGCACACTACTTGGTCTCCCCCCAATGCTAATTACTAAACAGATATTCCATTAACAAAAATGTCAAACATTTCCTGACTGAGCAATTGCTTTTAAAATATAATATTATAAAATAATATATATATTTTTAAATGTATAAAGAACTGCATCTTTTTAGAAAATCAGTTTTATTAAGTTTGAAAATAAACATTTCTTTCAGAATGCCTTGGATGTTCATTATGTACAACACATAGCCTGTTTACCCGTGTCCTTGGTCAAACAATTTAAAATAAATAAAGACTTTGTTTCCTCTTCTTGGAGTCCATTTTAAGAAAAATACAAAATATATGCTCTTTGATGATATTTCTAAAATTGTTATTTCAGAAATTTTTTATATCATATGTTACATGTACAGTATTTTAGTTTTTTCATGTACACGTTTCGAAAGAAAAAAAAATCTTTTTGTTGTATATTTTAGCAGACTACAGGTAATGTTCAATTTACACCAATTCAAGTTATGCATTTTCATTTGAGTAATTTATAATGAAAGAATAAAATTTATTTTGCGTACAGTGCTTGTTTTAGTGCCATTTCTGGCATCTGTGATTGTGACTTAATGAAGGAAAAAATGTCAATTTTCATTGACTCATTTTAATGCCATGCCTGCTTCATTGCATGAGATTTAGCATAATTGTATACACATTTTTAAAAAATTGCTTCTGTAACCATTAACTGCTGACTAGGCATAAAATTTCAAGTATAACAAATACTCTCCATGAAAATATTACATCATGGCAACATCATATGAATGCCTCATTATTTAGCAGAATCACTCATTAACTTGATAGAAATTGAATACATTTTTGCTCCATTTGTGATTTTTTTTTAATTGTATTATAGTTTGTTCCTATTTCTAAATATCCCTGATATTAATTTATTTTTCAATGCACCTTCAGTTTTAAAAGTAGAATTTATAGTCAATAAAATTTCTATCTATGATTTTTAATAAATATATCATACCCGTAATAAAAATCTTGCTTAGGGAAAAGTTAATGTTTTTTAATTGACACTATAGTGAGTAAAACACTACTTCTGTCAAAGGCAAGAATGATACTTATAATATAACTGTTTAATGCTCTAAAAATAGTACCATTAAAATTGCATAAGTTCATAGGATCTAAATTGTACATTGCATGATGCAATGTCTATTTTTAATATGCTTAGATCTGTTCAAATATGTGTTTTAGATGCTCCCCTCTTCTCAAACTTCCCTCGCAACACAATCAACCTTAATTTAAATTGTCAACTAGTTTCCAGCCAGAATAATTTATCATTAATATTTTTTTTTAAAGCAAATTGTTTTCCACAAGAAAAATCGCATGATATATAAGGAAAATGTTTACTTACTCTTAGTACTCTTTAGCTCTAATTACAAATAAAATCTATAAAGTTGATGAGAAACATGGCAGCAAGTTATCTGTTTATGTGATGATATTTAGGCATTTCTATTTTATTTGCATGTTAAATGTGACCCAGGTGTTGACCTCAGTAAAGATAATGACTTATCATCCATGTGAGGATGATTCTCACATTTTCAATCTCTTAGGTGCACTGTTCAGATGTTGCATTTATTGTCCCAATGTTTCAGCATTGTGATTAAGTGTATGCATATTTATTTCAATTATAAATTGTAATTTAGTTGGAAAATCCTATTCCATTTACTGATTTTGTTTTTATGTCCTGGGACACATGAACTCATAAACAGAGAACTTGCTGTATTTGGAATAACATTTTACTCCTTTTTCAAAAAGAGTAATTGTCCACCTTCCAAAAGTAACCCATTCCACCAAGCTTCATTGATCTTTTTCTTATTGGTATATCATGTATGTAATACAGATTACACACAATATAGAATGATAGAGGTATTTTTTGTGGTTTTGTAAAAATAAAAATACTATAGCACTCACTAATCAGACAACCCGTTTTGAGCATCAAGCAAATGCATGAAGGTAAACATTTTACCTTTGTCAGGAATTGAAGAAAATAAGCAATAGGATTTAGTTGGAAAGTTATGATCTGATTGGTTTAAAAACTCAAGGTGAGTAAGAAATTCATTGCCACCATTACTAAAATTAATGATTATGTTTATAATTTTGAATGAAAAAAATGCAATTTAAACAACCAAAAAAAGGGTTCTTTTAGTAAGTCACTCTCTAGGTGCAGTCTTTTTGTGTCAGTACATATTCAAAGAGATCCACTTTTAAAAGAAAACTGTCTAGTCTTTATGAAATTAAAATCATGCAAGGGAGCTAATCTGTTATTTTTTCTAGTACTTACATTCATCAAAGGTCATGTATTTTTGCATGCAGGGACAAGGAATAGCTAAGTGTATTTCTGTATGCCAACATGGAACTTCATTTGGAAAGAGGATAAAATAATAAGAGAAATGGAAAGGAACAAGTATAAGCCGATACCAACTTGGTAAGCAGTATTTGATGTTAAAAGTTGGATCTGTTTATTTAAAGTCATAACACAAAACTGTTGTTCAACATAACATTATTTCAATTTTAAAAAATCAACATTTACAATCACCAAATTATTTTAAACTGGTGACTATTTAAAAAAAAAATTGAATCATTATTTTCTGATCTGGACTTCTTAAATTTTCTTTGGTCAGACATAATGATACATCTGCAATATTTTTGCTTGTGAATTGTCAAATGTTGGTCCAGCCATATCAGCATGTTATTAAAAGGAAATTTCTTAACATGTGCATATTTTTATGTCATCTTTTGCAATGTCATTTCAAACTATTAACAAGTGGAGACATATATTAATTTATTTAACAGTTGTTGCAGTGATATTTCATTTTTATTTGGATTCAAAGTGAATTATCCAAATCATCAACTTAAGTGTATGGATTTGTGAGAGGGCTCATGTAACATACAGTGTACCTTGATCTAAGTTGCTGTGGAAGTATATTGAGTGATATTTGTTCCTTGAGCATTAAAGTTGCAGTCCTATTTAACAATTTTTTTTGTTGTTCATCTGTTGTATGCAGAAAGGTATGAATGGTGAAGAAAGAGCAATCTTTAGGATGTACATATCACATTCATTTTTTTCTTTCTTAGTTTCACATATATCTGTAATCTGTGTTTAAAAAAAAAATAATAAACAATAAAACTGTAGCTGATGTATGTTAAACCATCAAAATACATTTTAAAAAACTATGTTCAGTTATAAACATTGCTAAGTAGAAATGAACTCAAAACCACTATAAAATAAGCAATTTTAAAAGTTTTGCATATTAAAGGATATGCATTTCTAAGAGAGATTTGCATTTATATCTAGATATATTTTTGAACTGTCATAATTAGGAAAAAATATTTTTAAAAATGTAGTGAGAAAACAAACAAACAAAACAATTCATCTTTGCAAGTGTGTTCATCTGTGATTTTTTTCATTTGCTGTCAAGTATTTACTCATTCAACATCATTCCAAATGTTTTCACATGCTACTTGTTATCCAGCATTTTTGAATTTGATACCAAAAATCATTAGGTCTAATTCCTTCCTAAAGTTATCCACCTATATTTAATTCCAATGCTCTCTTCCATTCACATATTGTAGAGATGAATAGGGTTAGGTCTGGTGCACAGTAATAAAATAAAACAAAGTATTTCTTGCTATGCTATTTACTCTACCATTATCTATGCAGCCATTCACTTCATTTATACTTTTAAAAAAAGAAAGAAAGAAAAGAAAAAATGACACTTTAAAAACCTTTTATTCAGGACTAAAACAAAGCTTCAAGTAATAATTTACCAAGACTTTTTAAAAAAAGTAAAAGCACAATACCCACAAACATATTATGTACGGAGCAGGACTTTAAAGAATATATATATATATATACACACAAAATAAAATCTGTAAAAAAAAAAAAATTTCAATTAATAATGAAACCACTCATCCACAACGAAGAGTGAACATACCATGTCTGACAATGAGTACTGCATTTAATTTCATCATAAGAGAGATAGTTAAAATAAATTATTTCACGATGTATCCCAGGTGGATACTTTAAAAGTGCATCCCATATAATAAAATCTAGCCAGTGCTTCAAAACATTTGGAAAAAGCAATTGCCTGCAGTTAAGTTTATGAAAGACTAGATGACAAACTCATGACATCATCTAATTAATTATCTTCCCTAAGTGCTGACACGATAATAAATGAATTCTTGCAACCCCAACCCCACCCCCAACTTTACTGTCACCTGCCAGAATAAAAAATGTACAATGTCCCAAGCACCCAGTGTCTAAGCCAAGAAAACGTTGATTCTCTATGCCTATTTATCAGCATCCTCTGAAATGAAAGGACAAAAAAACAAATTATTATTCAAATAAGCACATATTTACATATATTCTAGATCAATAACTCATTTAATTCTACTAAAATTTTGAAATAATGCAATAAAATCTAGCAATATTGTTATCTTTTTGAATGCTACAACCCAGTACCTGTTAAAAGTATTAAAAATAAAATACAAATTCAATTATTTACTACCCTAATAATCAACACACCTTCAGAATCACTGTCTTCATCACTGTCCTCACTAGAGGAATCATCATCATCATCCGATTCAAATGTGTGATCAGGAATATCATATATACGGATGACTGGCTGAAAATAAATATTAATTTTTAAATTATTATAATTTAAAATGTAGAGATTAAAAATATATAATATAAAAATGTTAAATAAAAATCTATCTCTAAAATAAAATGGAAAATCCATACAATTAACCTTATAGAGAAATTAGCCAATTTTAGAATAAAAGTATATAACAGTAAAAATTACAACCAACATCAAGAAATATTTAGAATGAACAAACTGTCATTAATATTTAAGGAGGTAATACTGTTATGCACACTATTTCACAACTCCCCTTATCTCTTGTTCTTAGTGGTGAACCTGGTTATTTATGATATTACTTAGTATTATTATTTCTGACTACCCACTATTGCAATTTATAAACAAAATATCAAAAATAAATGCAAAAGTTGCTTTTACTCTGTAAACTGTGATACTCACCTTGTTTGGATCCTTCATGATGAGGTATTTTCCCTCCTTCAGTTTCATACAGGTGTCCACCACACAGCGAAGTATGCCCCAAGCATTATCCATGTTTAGGTTGATTTGTGCTGCAAACTCGGTTGGCTTGAACTGCTGAGTACCAAGTATTACGTGCTTGGAGGTGTCTTTTCCATGTACTCGAGACACATACCTTGAAAAAATATTGTGAACTAATATAAATGTCTCACAATGTAACTTCAGATAACATGTTTAATTTTTATATAATGAATGAAAACAACCTATCAATTTATGAACAATTATTCACAACTACACAAAACAATTTAGGCTAATTTAGCTCCAATTGGTGATGGCCTCCACCCATAAACATACATTTGTATTAGTCAAGTGTTAACAAAGCTTAGATATGGATATGGTTTGAACAGGCAAAATACATGACCTTGCTACATGCAAAGTAAACAAGTATGGTTAATATATCCAAGTAGAAAATGTCCAATTTCCAACATACATAATTAGTAGTGTTATAATTTTGTAGCAAATAGCATTTCTGCAAGAGATCATGTTACTTTGTCGATTAACTATCAAATAAGCATAAACATAGTTTCTTGTTTACTCTCTATAATGTGAAAATCTGATTATTTGAACTATAATATACAACTGCAAAATTATTCATTATCTCTAAAGACATGGACAAGCTAAAAACAAATACCCAATCTTATCACAATTTCGAACATGCGTGGAAACTGATTTGATCTTTTCTTAAGGCTGCATTAATGCAGGCCAAGAAGGAAAAAAATCATTTAAAAACCTAGAGTCTTTGAATTTGGAATATACATTGCCTTTGATATAAGAAAGCAATATCAGATATTGGTTTTAAAATGTCTTTCTAGTTTTTATTTTATTAATATTTTAACGAAAAATAATATGTACTATGTCAAACTTCATAAAATATTTACAAGTAAAAAAATTTGAAATATGGTTTCTTCTTATCTAGAACATAAACTAAAGAAAGTTATGCATTGCTGATAACAAAATTTAAATTAAAAAATGTTATGAATTTTTGGCCAACATAACCATCAAACAATAATTACATAAATTTTAAATTTCAAAGTTTTGTAAAAATAAAAACTATTGTACACAGGCTTTCTTGCTGTATGAGGAACCAGTTTGTTTCAGGTATGTAGAATAATTAAATCTATGCAAAAGGGGGCTTGGCATATTGACCAGTGAAGTAAAAATGTAGTTTTGAGGAAATGCATTTAAAGTAAATAAAACTGCTGAACTTAAAAACTATGTTTAAAGTTGTTTATTTTTTTGTATAAATATACCAAATCCTTACCAATGGACTATACTGATAGTCATTTAGATCTCTAAACAGAGTTAGAGATTCTGTCTTGTATATCCTCACTGTACCCATCTTTTACCATTATTAAAACATGAATAATACATGAAAAAGGAAAAAAAAAAATTGTTATGAATATACATTTATAAAATTTGGAAGTAGTCTCTGCTATGGGAAAGCAATATTAGTTTTAGTTTTAGAATATCTGCTTTCAATTGAACTTTTTAACTTTTAAAAATATTAAAATTTATAAAATACCTAAATTTCCAAAATAAACTCTTTACTGGGCGGAGCGGCTAAAAACGTCCATACGCTGTAATGAGCAAAACATCTGAAAGCGTCCATATCAGCCAGTACTCTTTTCTTCTCATATCGTTCGAGAAACTGTGAGAGTTCCGGTGACTACAGGAAGTCTGACGTTTCTACAACGATTCAAGCGCGATTTTAAAACGTTTTTTCCTTGCTCTGTTCATTTTTTCATAAAGTTTTCTTTGTTTTTCACGTATGGTGTTTCAAATGGATTTCTTAGAATCGTCGAGCGATAGTGAGGAGTTTACTGGATTCAATTTATCAGATAATGAGGTAAGAGAAGTTGATTTTGAATCGGAAGATAGGATTAGAAGTGACATTAGCGTCAGTAGCATGCACATTTAGCATCTTTCAAATTTTGGAGGAGAGTGCATCAGATTCTGAAAATATCGAAGAGGAGTAGGGGGGGTATCTGGAGACACACACAGTTGGAATAGTAGTACTTTAGCACTGAATATATCTGAATTTATAAAAGAAACGGGGCCGAATGTGACTGTAACTAATGATAGTACTCAGCTGGCTTTCTTCTACCAGTTTTTCAAAGAAGAAACATTTGACAAGATAGCGGAATAAACGAACGAGTAAGCACGTCCAAAAATCGCGGAAAAACAAAATAAAACTTAAGCAAACAGACTATTTTTCAGTATCAGATGATTTATTGTCTTACCCAAACTTGATCTGATCAGAACCTGCTAGGATTGCAGAAACAGTCCATTTAGCTAGTTTGCAGCTGTTGTTTTTCAGTTCTGTTGCTAACACGGCTCCTCGCTGACTGTCCAAACGACTACGCCAATCTACTCCACCAGAAAACTTGAAACAACAAATAAAATGAAAAATATCAGTAAATTAAAATATTCTCCCAATAAATACTTAATCCAAAGTTCACAATTGAAGATACATAAACAATTTTATGAAGGTACTCTTGTACACAATGCTGAAAAAATAATTTATCTAAACAAAACAGTGAAAAAGATGAGAACTATTCATGTGAAAAACAAAAGTGCTGATGTGAATTTTTATGTGTCAATGTTCTTGAACCATGTGAATAAAAGAAGTGTAAATAAAAAACCATAACCAAAATAACGTAATTTTTTTAAGGGAAAAAAGTAACTGTTAACCATTTGCTCCCTGTTATTACTGTTACAAATGTTTCAGTGTTACATTCTTTTAACTGTTAAAAGTGTGTATGTATATACAATTATGCAATTACAAATATTGTGTAATTAGTCTTAACTGCAAACTAGTTTTATTATCACCTGGCTGATACTAAATTGGAAAAAAATGCACCCATCTTTAAAAGTAATAATTTACACATATTCTTATTTCCACTGACTGATTATGCATCGATATAAATAAAATATTCACCCTGGAGTCCCATTCATTTAGAGCCTTGACGTTGATAAACTGCACTTCATTGTTTGGACCATACATGATGGCATCATGCTCACAACGAGCTATCAAGACAATATCATTTCCAAGGTCCCACTTTCTGTACCTAGAGAGCAAAGAAGTTGCAAGCTAACATTATTGTAAAAGAAGGCAAATGAATTTTTCTAGAAAGAAAACAAAAATTAAATCACAAAAAAACCCAACAAAATTAAACAACCTCCACCACCCGCAACTAAAGTTAAACCACAAAAACTCAATCAAAATTAAACCATACACACAAAAAAAAATTAAACCACAACAAACACACCACCCCCAAATTAAACCACAACAAAATACTGGACTTCAATTTAGAATGTTAACAAAATGATGTTATAAGATTACTGTTAATGCAGGGTTCCATAACAGATAAACAAGTTTAAATTAGTTACATTAAAATATTCCATGGAATTTGTTGTAATTCATCTAATACTTGATACTGTTTAAATTCTTTTTACTGTATGATGGATGAGTGGAGCTTACCCCAAAAATTACCTGTAAGAATTTAAATGTGAACACAAGGTTATTACCTGTAACCCACAGATGCAACTTCACTATCCTCCTCTGTCTGGACAAAAGGATTCTTGTTTTCAAATTCATATTTTTCCTCACCCTAAAATGAAAAAAAAAATGGAAACCATACAAATAATTTTACATGAACAGTTAAATATCCAGTGAATACAATCTGTATAGATTGAAGTTTAAAGCAAAAGTAAGCGTCATGTTTAATTCACCTTTATTATAGAGATATAAAGGTCCAAATTGAACTACAAAACTAATCAAAACTGGCTAGTGGACCTGTTAAGGAAGAAATTCAACATAGCAGTTGTGATTTAATAACTTTATACACCTAAGACATCATATAAATCATTTACAGTTAATTTGTGACAACCAGGGATTATTTAGTGTCAGTCAGAACACTCTTCTGATAAACAACATGCTATTTGCCTACTAATTATAAAGCACTTACCATGCGCAGAACCTGTTGTGAGAAATTGTGGTTAACAAAGGTGGCTTCAAGGGCCAAGTTGCGAGGTGAATTTATACTAGCACCCTCCTCCTGCGGTGGCTCTGTTGCTGTTTCACTGACAGTCAGCAAGTCAAAATCCGAATCATCACGCTTATCAAAGAAGAGCTTGTTACCCACACGCTGAATCACTATGTCCCAGGAATAGCTAGAGCGAGTGCAGCACATAATTGCTGCCAAAATGGCATCTGTAGCAAACACATTGCCTTGTGTCTTGGCAAGCTAAAACAGTAACATTTAATTTTTGTAAAAATTAAATAATCCAACGCAAATTTCTTTAGAAACTGAATCTTAACTTTTAGTTTCTCATTAGATTTAAACTTTAGAGCAAATTTTACTTGAGTGAATTGTTTTTATTTAATCTTTAAAGTTTATACCCAACTATTTCATACATAAAGAACTATATAAGAACAATACTGAGAATGTCTTTCTAAAATTCATCACATCTCTGATAATCCTTTTTCAAATTTAAAGAGTTATAATTATCTCTATATTTCAATGGAAGTTAATTAACTTTTAACGTGATACAACTTAGTGTCCTAGCAGCGATAAATATTTAAAATTTAAAAAACTTTTATTTTCCATCAAACAACCCGATGTGCATATCAAAAGAGTTTTGTTTCCTTCTCTATGCATATAGTCAAGGCAAAATATGTATGATCCCAGAGGAGATGAACGTACTTGTCTACTCAAAACCACTCTGATTCGCCTAGTCATTCTCTTGAGTATGGGTTAACATTCCCACCCAAGAGTATGAGGTTCTCACCTGACCTCAGACCCTTCCTACCTACCTCAATTTATTTGGGGACCTCAGTGTTTAAAACTAATATTTGGACAACCCAATCTAATTCCAGATTATTTAGGCCACCCCCCCCCCCCCCCGACTTGAAGGGAAGGTTGGTTGTCACTCTATGTGAAAGCATGGGAAGTAATATATCAAATAAACGCACATTTTCAGATTATTTCTTCAAGCCTAAAGACTTCTTTTAACATCTCATCCTCTATTTATCACATATAGTTTGCCAAAAGGTGATTTTTCAAGAGCGTAACCTTTGAGATTGGTAGAAATTACTCAGGACCAACAGTAAAGGTGAAAATACTCTCTGAACACTTGTAAAGACAGAATGTAATATAAAATCTGACTCTAAAACATATGGGAGATAAATCTTCTACCTGACGAATAATGGGATCATCAGTCGTGGTTACTTTGTGGAAAATGCGATTGACTCGCAACAGACGACGTTCACTTTTTGTGGTCACACGGTCATAAGATTTGTCATATGTTTCCATAGCACCACATCTCATTCTGCAAAAACAAGAAAAAAATCAATTCGCATACATTGCCATGTTATTTTAAATTACTGCTGCTAAAACACAAACATCTGCTATCATTTCTCTAAATAAACCAAGAAAATACAAACAGTAATATATTTTACATATTAAAAAATTATATGTAACAACAATAACATTTTGTTTAAGAATGAACTATGAATCACAAGAGGAACGGTCAGAGTTATTGCATACACAAATCCTATTACATAGGACTTCCACCTTCACCATGTTGCAATGGATTCACCATGCAATGTTCAACAGTCAAGTTAACCTGCACAGTTAATATTAAGCTAATGTTAGCACTACTGAAGGCTTGGCAGGTCATGTACTTGTATGGCGAATTAATTCCAGCAGTTATGTCTATTAGCGTCCTTTTAATTAAAAATAGACACTGACACCAATGATACTGTGAACAATAACAAGCATAAAAGTCTTACAGGTCTTCACCATCCTTGACATCAGGAAGGTTAAGTTTAGACAGACGTGGAAAATCCATCTCCTCAACCACAGGCCAGTCATCTTTAATTTGAACAGAAGCATCACGATGTTTCATCGGTGCCTGAAATTGAAAACAAAAGAATATTCCATCAATTTACTAAACATTCATTACTTATCACTACAAACTAAATGTTCGTTATCTTCCATATTACTACAAACTAAATTTGCATTATCTTGGCTATATTGTCTTGCATATTACTAAAACTAAACATTCAATGTCTTGGTTATGTTGTCTTGCACATAACTACAAATTAATATTCATTACCTTGGCTCTATTCTCTTGCATCTGCTTGCCAAACTGCTTCTGCCATTTCTTCAACAGCCTCTGACGGTCACTGTTATAATGGCAAATCATAGAATTTGTAAACAGAAGTTAAAAATTAGAACAAGCAGTCAATAAGTTTAATAGGAGACTTCATTAGGACTATGATATTAAAAATTTAAATTCCTATTAATTTTCTTAAATAAAGTATATAACGACAACCAAAAATTTATTGAATCAACAAAATTCTAAACGAAAGTTTTATTTTATTTTTTAAAACTATGTGCCTCTCTTATGCTTGTTTTACTGTTTCAAAGTTCTGTACTTTATAAAAAGTACTTGGGTTCCATTTCTTTTTTAAAATCCATTTCACAAAACTGCAAGCTGATAACAATTTTTCATTTAATTCCTTAGAAATTATAGTAACTACCCATTCAATTAAACAAGAATGCTTCCAATTCACCTGTACAAATTCTACAAAATTAAAAAAAACAACCAGGGGAAAAAGTAAACAAAACCATTAAATGTGAAAGTATAGCAATATTTTATTGATCACATTTAAGAAAAAATTTCAAATAATTAGAAAAAAGAAAACAAGTTGCAGCCTGATATACACAATTATTTCAGGTATATTTGATATGTAGTCCTGGACTGAGACTGAATAATCTGAAGATGATATAAGAATTAGGGATAATAAGTAAATAATCATTAACAGCAAGATGTCCAACACAGCCCATATCAGTTTGGGTGTCCAGCATGGTCCTACTCTTGGAATAATTCTGTTTATCTTATAATAATAATTCTTATATAACTAAAAACATCAAGTCATCATCAAGATAAACTAACATTTCTTGGCAGCCCATGAAAAATTTCATTACATACTAATAGGAAGTGGCATGTTGTTTTGGTATTAAAATTTAAAACTTTAAAAAACATGCAAAATAAAAAAATATTGCAAAGCTATCTTAATTTGTTCCAGAGATATGCTGCTTTTAAGTTTTAAACAGTGTCAGTGGTTGAAAAAAATAATATTTTGACCACATTTAGACTTGCAAAAGACTAACTAAATTCTAAAATGCAGTTTAACACTATTCTTTTCTACTTGCAGATAACAAAACAAAATGCCTATCTGCAGAAATGCAGATGAACAAAGAAAAAAATTCATCTGGATAGTTAGAAATAACACGATTGATGAAGTTTGACAAAGCATATCTGATTTATTAATTAAAATATATCACTGAAATTGTTCAATTACTAAAATCTTTCATTCAAGCCTAGTAAAGACCATTTGACCATTCTTTAACGACTATAATTGCAGATTTCTTGCAGAATTTTGCTTTAAATTCATTTTTAAAATGTGTACAGAATAAACCAAGCCAAACTTCATAGCAGTAGATGCAGCATTTAATTATCTTTATTTTTATACCAAATATATGTGTGTAGTTTGTATATGACACACAAGCCGAGGTAAGAAATATGGTATACGAAACACTCATTCTGTTAAGTCTTGTAAATTGGCTGGACAAAATTCAACACAGGTGAAAAATTAGGTAACTTTAGTCAATCCGTGTACTTTCCACATACAAGCAAGACATACAAATTTACAATCATAAGAAATGGAAACATTAAGCTTGATTCTGAATGTTTGTTTGAATTAAACATTGCTTTGTGTTGTTGAGAAATCAGTGAATGAAAACGTCCACTTTTACACATTGATTGCTGCTGGGGTAGTACTGTGCTGTTAGCTATTATTAACTTCTTTATGTTTAAACAACAGAAACATTTACAGACTTTAAAGATGCCACAAGTTTTCTAATCCACAAGTTGTATTTCATTTATTAAGTAGTTGCATCACATTGACAACTTCAACCATTACAATTTGAACATTATAAAGTAGAATATACACAAAAACACATACCGTTCTCGATTTTTCTGAGTCTTTGTAAGCACTTGCATGTTGGCTTGTGCTTGCTGCTGTCGACGTTCTCGTTCACGTCTTTGTTTACTCTGTAAAGCAACCAGTAGAGCAACAATTTTAAAAAATGGTCTAAAGAAACTCAGGGATCAAACAAAAGTAAAATAATTATTTTTATATATATTTAATAGTTTGACACACACACAAAAATCAATTATTATAAAAAATATTCCTGAAAATTATAATTAATAAAAATAGTGATGATTACATAAAGTGCTTAATCTTATTAAAGACTAAGTAAAATGGAATCTAGGTCAAATATAGTTTGTGAACAAGATTTGCCCCATTACTAAGATACACAATCCCTAAGCCCTTGGGATAAAAGCAAGAAGAAGTGATGTCAGGCAATTCATTGTTTTTGCCTTGTTAAATAGTCCTGGATGAAATCGCAAGCAGTGTTTCTATCCGATTCAAGGCCTAAATTGCTTGACTTAACTGAATTCAATATTATACAAAAGTAAAACAGCATCTTCATTTGCAGACACGCTTGTTTTGGCACAGGAAATGTGTTGTAAGCAGGTTTAACCAACCAGAGACTGCCATCCAGCAGCTAAAGGCTCAAATCACTAAGGATTTGAGCATCCTGCCTTCTGAATGGTTGGTCTAATTTTTTTGTTTACAGGCCAAAACTATTGTTACAAGGGTGCTTATAGGGCTGAATTATAAATATGAGCTAATATTAAATACAATACTGGCCTTTCAGCAAGGTAAAACAATTGGGGCTCTTTAGGGGTTAAATGATAATATTCATTTGTAAAAAATGTGCTTTATGTGATTAATTTCCAACAAACCAGAAGTGGTATGCCACGAAAAAATGAAAATTACTGTTAATTACAACTTTTTATGACATAAATCCAAGCAGTTAATGGGTAGATGAATGGCAACTGAATTTGTTTTTCTTAACCTCTTGTCTGTCCAGGTTGCATTGTTCACTAACAATGTTTAACTTTAACTATTTGTAGAAATCGTCTTCATCTCCATCTCAAAGAGGATCATGATATCCTAGTTTTAGGTCTCTGTTTCCAAATTCTATAACATCCAGAAGCAGCCATTTTTTTTGTTATCATGTAACTTTGCTATAAAGGTGGGGTTAAATATATGTGATTTGGAAGTATTATGAGACCTTGTTTTACCATGTGTGGGTGGGACAGATATATGAAATGCTTTAGGCAGTTTGTAAGACATTTGTCTTAACATGTGCAGAGGCGTTAAGCATGTCTGTATAGAGTAAAGTATAAAACCCTGGCACATTCCGGAGCAAGTGAATGTTATATCAGACAGTTTCTCAGAGATCTCAGAGAACATGCTTCCTATCTTTTGAAATGAGAGACCCATTTGCCAACAAATGCGTGGTTACTGATATCTGCATCCACTTTTCCAAATCATGTGGTGTACATTTTACCTATAAACTGGAGCAGCATGATAGTAGTCTTTGATTTCTGATTCAGAAAATTCTGGAAAAATCTCAGTCAGTGAGTATCACTCTGATAGTGATACTCAAATGGGAAAATACTATGCAATGGGAATTTTGAGGAGTTTGCCAGCAAGACTGGCAAACTTGCTTTAAACAACCTGGCTCACCACTATTATATCCAAACTCAGAGTTGTTGACACTGCACAAAGGGATCTTACCATTCAATATCTAAAAAAGTTGTTTGTCATTTGGCAATGGTGTGCACTTGATCTATATATATCGGGCAAAATTCATATTTTGTCAGAGTTTGACTGTTAAATGCTATAGGTGCATGCTTGGAGACTCTTACGGACCCAATTTATCCCAAAAGATATTTCAGACTGGTCTGCCAAAAGAAAAAGAGAAAAATCTAAATGTCTTTTGTTTGCTTAGAATTTTCATTAGCTTTGGATTATGTCAAATCTAACATCTTGGAACCATGAGAAAATAAAAAATTATTCGGTAATTAATTAATTAAATCTACTGAATATTCTTTCCTGCTTGACTTGCATATAATATTACCTACCTGCTGAAACAGACGTCGTCCACGCTGATATATAGGTCGCTGAACTCTTGCAGTGTCAACCAATTGAAATGAGCTTTCATCTTCTTCATGGTAATAAGCATATTGCCTACCTTCAAATGTTGAGTTGTATTTACCTTTAACAAGAAAACCAGAGAAATATTTATAATCCACTTTAAATAGTACAAAAAGAAGCAGTACAGATTTCAAGAAAACAAAACAACCACAAAGAATAAAAATACTCAGCCAAACAAAAAAATTCCAACTACTTGTGATAATTTTCCATTATGAGGCTGAATAAACAACTCTGGGAGCTCAGTGGTAATAAGGTAAAAGCACTAACATTCCCAAAGTATGGTCCAGGAGTTAAGTCCAGGCCTGGTCAATGGGAATTTTCCTCATCAATCCTCACTCACTATCTCATGAATTCTGAGTCTAGTGGTCATGAAGAACTCTTTTAAATGCTATCACAAATATTTATTAATATCTGAATGTTTTGAAGAACATTCTCTTACAGTTACGCTATAGATTATTTTGATATTAGTTGAGACTGCCAAGAAAACAATAAATAAACTGATCATGATTTTTATTATAAAATCTTAAGATAATTTTTTATTTATAACTACGTTAAGTTAAACAGTGTTAAATAAAAAAAAAAAGTTTATCATATATCTTGAGTTTACCAACACTTACCTAAATATCTTTTGTCTTGGTAAGTTGCACCTGTCCAATCTGAAACCTGGTGACAAAATTAATTTTAATATAAATTTAAATCTAATGGCTATTATTAGTATTATTAAATTAGCAAAAGCATTATTTACATAATTTTTAAGATTAGAAACTATCTTAATTGCATACAGGTCTCATAACTTTACACTTACAGCCTCCTTATTAAGCAGCGTTCATAGCTATGTAGTGCATTTCCACTAATCGACTGATGGATACATACATACAAATTATTAATAAAATATTATCAAGATTATTGTACAGCACAACTAAGCGTTAAATAAAGAAACAATGCAAATGTAGGCCTACATTTAAAAATATTTCATAGTTATAATACTTATAACTGTATTGTACATATCTGTTATATGATTTGAATTTTCATGATTCATTGATTCCATATGATTCCTTCATAAATATATAATTATTTAATAAAGTAACATCAATATGCCAAAATATGGTGTGCAATGGAACATTATTTCCTTAGAGCTGTTGTATTAAAATGTCACACCTTTCCTAGACGCACGTCTTTAGAAAACGGCTGATATGGTAGATCTTTAAACATATCAGGTAGTTCGCATGGACCCCATCCGTCAGGGTTGTCTTGAATATTTGGAGGGGCAAATCGAGCCATCTTGAACAGCGTGCCTACCACAAATATGGCGGAGCAAAGTAATCCCGCACTATATAGAAAATCTGTTTAATAAACCTTACATTACAAATCATAATTCAGTTAGCAATCGATCATTATTCTTAACTGTAACAATGTTATGCGCGTTTGACGTCAATATATTTTATCATGCTGTTTTAAAATTCACTGCTGATAATTTACATGTATGTCTATTTCCGGATAAGACAAAATACGAAAGTTCAACGTTTATTTTGATGGTAAACTTCCTCTAAAGTAGGAATTTTAGGGGAAAAGTGTTGAAATGAAAATAGTATACTTATTTTTGATTAATCAAAAGTTTTAGTTATGGCTTTTAATGGAAAGGCTGACCAATTTCTTCTAAATGGCCCATCGGTAAGTTAGCAAGTTTCTTACCCATCCCACCAACTTTTTGTAGCATACCACTATAGCATTTACAAGATTGCGGATGTTAGCACTGAACTTTATTTTTGTTTGTTGTTGTATTTTTCGCGGTTTGAAACTGAAAAACAAAACAAAATGTTTACGTCTGTTTACAGTTTAAATAATACAGTTTTTTTTAAAAAGTCATTTGTTATGATAACTAAGTACCACATAATATAATCGTGCACTTACTGACTTAGCCTACATGATTTTACCTTTAATTCTGGGAGTACATTTCTATTTTTTTAAAAAGTTTTAGAGCAAATTAATTAGCATGTTTAATAACATTACATTAGCAAAGACCATTATGGTATTAGATGCCATTATTTTTATAGGTTAAAGTTTATTCGTTGTTTTAAATATTTTAATGTAAGCTGCCAGGTATTTTGAGATATAGGGGGTCTAGGCCTACTTAAGTTAAAACCATAATCATATTGAATCATAATGATAAACTTAGATGTACTCTTTAAAATTAAAAGTGAGCATATTAGAACAGTCTTGTAAGCTATATTTTACTTACTGTAGAGATAAAGAACGTTTAGGTATTTTTGAAGAAATAGTAAATTTTCTTTAAAATTGATGCCAGATGCATAAGAATTAGAGATGCTTGAGTTACTGGATAACCAAAAGTTTACTAAAATTGTTTGAGGCAAGCCCAAAATGAATACATGCAGCAAGACTGGCGATTGGGATAGAAGTCCTAGAAATTGGAGTAGAGTACTAAAAATGGGATAAAAGGCACTAGAGATTGGAATAGAGGTACTAGAGATTAGGAAAGAGGTGTTAGAAATTTGGATAGAGGTGTTAGAGATTGGGGTAGAGATTTACTTTGATTATGCTGTTGAATACATTTAATATTTTGACATAATTTAATATCTGTTATCAGTGGTTCCATGTTTTCCTTCATGCCTCATGCCATATGATGCCACAAATGTCTCAGTATGTAGTTTAGCACTGACTCACCTCTTCTAAATTCTGATGAATTATATGTTTCTTTTAAAAAAAATACAACAGCATTAACCTCATCATATCACTCTTCAATAATCTATTACATTATGATTATCACATTCTTTAAAACAGCAAGAACTTGAAGAAGAAAGTATAATTGAGTACACACCTACATTAATTCAATCTATTGTCTTTAATACAATGGAGATAAAAACATTTTCTTTAAAAGTTATTTATTGTATTGTTGAGGAAATGTTGAAATTATGATAATGTGATCAGTTTTTATCTGTACTTTTGTTGTAGTTTGTAATTTGTGTGTGTGTGTGTGTGTGTGTGTGTGTGTGTGTGTGTGAGAGAGAGAGAGAGAGAGAGAGAGAGAGAGAGAGAGAGAAAATCAGCATATGTGCTATTATGACTAATATGAGTGATAGCAATTCAGACATGATGTTTTTGTCACAGTTGAAGCTTATGATTTTGAATATTTGCTTATGTTTAACTGTGTTTGAGCAATTTCTTTTATGAAACAGAATTTTATGGAAACAACGTATGGGCCAAGCACTTACATCCCAGTGACCTCACCTATCCATATTGGTCAGTTTGGACACTTTTTGTTTTCTTATGTATAATAGTATATATTTTGTTTAATTTCAATTTTAGGTTGATTTGTTATTTCAGAAAGAAAAATTGTTTAATATATAACCATTAAGTTGATTAAACAGTATTCATTAGCATTAATGTTACTATTATCATTAATAAAAATATTTTAAATTTTAGTGTTATCTCACACTGTCACAGTGTGACTCTTTTAGTTTTAGTCTTTATTAAAAGTATTTCCCCCCTTAACAGTTATGCAACAGTACACACACACAGATTACTATATGCACATAACCATTAAGATATATTCATAAATGTTTGTTATTGTTAATATTATTAATAATAATTTTTGTGCTGGTATACAGTGTGAGTAGTAGGAGTGCTTACATTTTTTTTTTGTTGGTTTTTTTTAAGCTAATATGCTACAGATAATTCATATATACCAGCAAAACTTGTCAATTGTCAACATAGAAAATTGTCAATTTTAATACTGAGAAACTTTTCACTTTTTAAAGTTAAAGATTATCTTGATTTTTGTTGTGGAAGCATTAAATTATTAGATCTTTTCATAAATAATGTATACACTATGTGCGACAGCTACATAAATGATTGGCAGTTTGTCATTGTTTAATTCTGTTATTTGATAGAAATATTATTTACAGATGATGGTGACTGGCATTTTGTCATTATTTTAATCTATTTTTTATTTTAAAAAATTTACTTACAGATAACAGTGACTGTGCCTTTCAATCTCTGCATTCAGATACACCATTCTCAATTTTAGAGACTGGGGATTCTGGGGCAAGTACTTTACTTAATTTAATTTTAGTTTACCCTTAATTTTTCTTTATTAATAACCATCTAAGATTTTAACCCCAAAACAGAATGGACATAGCTAAAAGCTAATATTTTATAAAATATTTAAATGACTACCTCAACAATAAATTGAATAGTGTGGTGCAAAAGAATATACTTTCCCAACTCAACATTTTATATAAAAGACATGAATGTGACTTATGTGCCTGTTGGTATGGTATATGGTGGCAGCATTTATAGTCGCCACTTAAACTATTTTCATTAGCATCTGTTACCTCCATAACAATTAAACATAGGGATTGCTTGAGTTTGGCTGTATTTGTTTCTCATATTGTTTTATTAAAAATTTTGCTCCAGTTTACAATTGAGAGAAAAGAATCCCTCTTCATTATGGTGGCACAATGATTAGTATTATTTTTTAATATATACTTCAGCATCATGTTTTCATTGCTAGCCTGTTAAAATAATGGAATAAGGGGAGGAGACTGATGAAAATGTTAATATTTTTATAAGACTTAATCATGTTATTATTAGGTTTATGGATCAACAACTTTGCAAGTTCCCAGTCCTACACATAAGAGAACTGGGTCAAATCAATCTGCAAACTCATTGTTTCCAGAAGATCAGGAGGTCAGTTCACAAGTGTTGTTTTATTTGTTTATTAATTCATAAAGAAGAGGAAAAATTGTTTGTTGCTTTGTGTTGTATCTTGGGGTGACCTCTTTATTACTGTATTATTTCAAATTTTATAGTTACGGGTAAAATACATCTATAAAGTTACTAATGCAAGATATGGACTACTGGGTAATTTGGGAAATGCTGCAGGTCAGTTGACTCATTGCCCCCACTCAGCAATAAACTGACACATAGATACAAATAGACAAATTAAAGAACAAGATGATATAATTAATTATTATTACAGTTTACAGCCAATAAATAATAAAGAAACTACACTACACTAACAGATACAAGATAGAAACAATTAGCAAAGTTTTAATAAAACGAAAAGGGTTAATAATATTTCACATCTAGATCAAGGGCAGAATACTTGCTAATACATGAATGAATGAGAACACTCTCTTCATCGATCCAAACTATCTTTTACTATATATTGAGTCTGCTCAGACTGAATGTTTTTAGATTTGAGTAATCAAAGTTTAGTTTTACTGACATCACATATTTATGAACCCTTAGCTGGAAAAACACTTGGTGACCTCATAGCAATGGTACTGGCGGATACACATGACTCAACACAATTTCTGAACTTCAAACATACACTAGCAAGTAGTTGAAAGAAA
Organism: Sinotaia quadrata; assembly: GCA_028829895.1. NCBI lineage: Eukaryota > Metazoa > Mollusca > Gastropoda > Architaenioglossa > Viviparidae > Sinotaia > Sinotaia quadrata. Next base: position 69,204,364 of record CM054182.1, read on the forward strand.
GAAACCAAACCCTGAAGCATAATTAATTGTGGATCCTAATTATCAAACAAATAAATACTTATTTAAATTTGGATATCTGCAAAACAAATCGAATTAGACATATTTATAATAACAAATAACTTCCTACTTGTTATTTAAAAATCTTAATTATTACACAACTTAAACAAGTATATACAAAACATTTTTTTCCTATCCATCCAAACATCTCTCTCATGTTCAGCTACTTTCACTTTTATTAGGAAGGGACTTTCATGCCTCACCCAATGAGTGTATTTTAAAAAAGAGCAAAGTGTTCGGGATTGCACACAGGATTTTGATCTGTAGGCTTCACCTAGTTTCCCTCGACTAAATTTCTCAGTGAAATTTCAGGTTACAGCTAGAACTAATCAGTAATTAATATTTTCTCACATCATCCACATCCACATTCCGTCAACACAACACCAATCAATAGGCATCAAAGCAGTTTCATGGTTATGTAAGTCAGAGGATTAAATAGTTACAGAATACAAGATGCAAAAGTAAACTGTTTAAAACAGCTTCTGATGACTGCACATCAATACATATGCCACCTGTTGGTCTACAACTAGTGGTTTAACAAGAGACAGCTCTGCATGCACTTCTTATTCACTGCTCATCCTATTGATCTCAGCTTCACTAACCTTTAATTAGACAACCTGTTTCTCAGCATCCTTCTGTCCATCTCACAAACACTTTACAAACAATATTATCATAACATTCTGAATTATTAAAATTGTAGATAAACATCATAACATTCTAAATTTAAATTGAAAATTTATTTTAAACAATTTGGTAAAAAACACACATACAACAACTTCTACTATTATGTATCAAATGTTAGTGCATATAGAAAAATTATGATGTTTATTTATTTGTTGGTTTAAAGGACTATTAGTATTACAAATTTTACATGAGTTCTGGGATATAGATGGATTGTCTGATGCCAATGAACCTTTTGCTAATTTTAACTGATTAAATCTAAATGTATGAGGAATAATAAACAGACCACAATTTTATTTTAGTCTAAAGTGATATGTAACAAATCAGCAAATTATTATTCACTACAATATCACTTTACATCTTAAGTTTTCTCACAGAAATATGCACATTGTTGTTGAATCAATGTTAAATATGTTAGGAAGGAGTGGCAGTTGAAATACAATGGATCCCCAACTTTACAATTGTCTCAGAATACGATCATATCACTTTACAGTGAACTCTTTATAATAGTCAGTTTACTGTATAAGAAATGCCCCTTTACAATGTGCATTTGATTGCCACCAGGAACAGTGTATTATTGGATTCACATCATGACATTCCCCAGTATAATAGGATCTCCGGAACTGATTAATATTGTAAAGCAGGGGGCCACTGTATATATTTTAATATTTTACTGAATATTTTATTAAAATGTATGAATACTATGACAGTTGTTGCTCATATGCAGGTATCAGTAGTGATAAAAAGAATTTTAATAGTGATAAAAACGAATTTTAAAAGTAAAATAAGTTTCTGAATGCTTATGTGCATACATACCTTAGAAGTATTGATATCTTCATGAACACAAAAGGCCAAAGAGGCCCCACGTTAGTTCCCAGGGTGGGGGGGAAGATAAAAAAAATACTTGCTGGGAAGGTGCTCTTTGCCAAAAATAATATCTGCTGGTTTGCTAATTTTAGTAAACATATATTGCCTTCAATATTACGTGTATAATGTTACCTGCTATTTTGCTGATCTTTAGCATGCATGCTGTGTTCATCTTGTGTACAAGGGTCTTTGATAATTTTATAGTACAATGGTCTTTTATAATTTTATAGTACATCTTCCCTTCATCCTGGTACAATACTGGTAATTTGCTAATCTATAGCAGTCTGATTCCAGTCAAAGTAAGCATAAAAGAAAATAATGTCACTTTGAATTTATGCTAGTTTATTACAAGAAAAATAATTAGAAAATGTCTTTCATTGTCAATTATTATGTGTATGGTGGTGGGGTTGTTTTAAACGAAAATAAATCTAGCATAAATGAACAATTTTGAGTGAAATGTGACATGATACCTTTATACTTTTCAAGAAGTACTGCTTTGCATGAAGTTAAATCAGTTATTATTGTAAGCCAGTATTGTGTAGAGTGCTCATTGTCTTGACAAATATATATATATATATTTATATAAAATAAATAAATGTAGAGAATGCACACAGATATGACTTTACAAGGTAGTTTTGTCACTTTTAACTTTTCAGTGTGTAGATTAATTAACCAATTGTCGCTAAGTTGGGAAATTAGTCAGTAATTAAGATAATGCAGGTTATACTTTATATATATTCAGTGGTAATACCATTCGTGCAACTTCTTTAGTTCCTTGTAATTGTGATCATTTAAATTACAGGAAATTCATGTTTTTGTTGATCCTCCCAACAAGAAACTTTACTGTCGCCTTTGTGACAAAGTTTTCACCAATCCTGTGATAGTAGCTTGTGGAGTGAGTATATTTTAAATTATTTTTGTTATTTATATATTATCGTCAACCATTTACACAGTTCAGGCTGAATGATGTAGGTTTTATTATGTGTTATCTGTTTAAATAGTAGAAAATATGTATTTCTGGTGGTATGAAACTATGGTTAAATGTTGTCTTTTAATTTTCAGTGATTTAGCACACTCATTGTATGTATAGAAAAAATACCTTGTGTATACCAGTAAACTGTTTAAGATATATCCGCATGATTACATTAGTAATGCTACTGATTAATTCTAGCAATTAGGAACTGTTAAATTTTCATGTACAACTATTATTTTGTTGCTTCTTATATCTAATATATTTTCCCCCTTTTAAATAGTTAGAAAAATCTTTTAAAAAAAATAACTCAACTCATACCTGTCATGTCAAGTTAATTAGATGTAGAATATCTACCCCCCCCCAAAAAAAAAAATTAAAAAAATCAAATGCCTGTATAGAGAATGAATTGTTTTTGTTTTTTATAACAAAGATCTGCATTATATTTGTATATGACACTGAATTATCCTTCTCACAACTTCTCTCAGTTGTGGCATTAGAAATGCTGAATTATGAAAGGAAGGGTATTTGAAAAAAGGGAAATGAAAAGAGAGGAATGAGGAGAGACAGACTAAGACACACATAGACAGAAAACACATAAGGAAAGTTCAAAAAGAATGAAAAGATAAAGGAAGGGAGAATGAAAAAGTCAACAGAGATGGGTTGGGGAGAGAGAGAGAAATAAGTGTAAGAAAGGAATGGAACAAGTGATAGTTTTGAGAATAAAGGAAAAGAGAGAATATGATTAGTGGGAGAGGGAGAACATGATCAAGAGACAGAGATAAAGAGAGAGAATTAAAAGACATTGCAAAAATAAGAGCCAACCACACAGTATAATGCAACCCACCAGTATTCTGAATACAATATTTACTACAATCTTAAATCTAATACCCAAAATGAGAAATGCAATCTGAGTGAAATATGAATCACCCACTGTGCACTGAGGTCACAGTGACAGCCTGTGTGTATGACTTTATTTAAATGGCAAGCTCCCTTATGCACTATACTATTTTTGTAGTTTTAGGGCTACTGTCAAGCAACTTATGGGATAGCTTGATGTTATAAAGCTTATTTTGATTCTAGGGCACTTATGTATATAACCGTAAAAGTCCCATCAGAATCCATCCAGTACTATTTTTTTACTGCACAAACCAACTGACGTGACAATTTTATTATATGTATAGATTGTGTATAATAATTACAAAATATATTAATTACTATAAATCTCCATCAGCTGCAATGTTTTTTTTAAAGGGTATTAATGTTTTTATATTGTTATAATAGGAAGTAAGGAAATCTGTTTAAATTTTTTTTTAAAAATTCAAATATAAATAGTTGAATTATATTTTTATTTTTCAAATTTTCAGCACACCTATTGCAGGCGTTGTGTTCAAAGTAGTATAGATGGTATGTATTTGTTTACTAAATTGTTCACTTATATAATAGCCGTCTGTAACAATTTAGATTTTACCAAAAAAATAATTTATTTTTTATTTTTTATTTCAATGTTCTGAAAATATGTATTTATTACTAATACTGGTACATTGTGTCAAATTGAAAAATTTGGTATACATGAGTGACAGTAGTATGATGAAAATGTATTTACTTAAAATACATTTTCTTTGTTGTTGAATAATTAAAAATGTATCTTATTAAATTCAATTCTTTTTATGTCTATGGTTTGCTTGCTTAGGTTTGTGTCCAGTAGATGACCAAAAGTTATCTGTGGTTGTGGCCAACATTGCTGTTTCTGAGCAGATTGGAGAGATGTTAATATATTGTCGTTATGGTTGCAAACTTGACCCACTATCAAACACTTATGTTGTGGATTCTACACGTTGTCATACTACTGTAAAACTCAGTACCAGGAGGTAAATATTGCACCATAATTTCCCTGAATGTTGTTTTTTTTATTCTCTTATAATAGTTCCATTTATCATTTATCACTGTATGCTGAAGTTGTAAGGTCGGTCTACAAATGCCATTTATTTGGAATTTGTAAATTCTCTTTCTGTTATAAACAAAATTTTAGGTAACAAATGCCAATGTCTCTTTTAAAGATTGTTAAAAGTATTTAGTTTACCTAGACAGAACAATATTACCTTTTTTAAAGTTTAATTAAAGTTTATAAAATACATCTTTTATTTTGAATTAAGATTTTGTAATCAGAAATTACTGAGTGCATGTTTTCAGTTATCTGTTATTTTCTTAATTAATCTATATTGAATGTGTTGGTATGAATTTTATTACTATATCTTTTTACAAATTTTATTTATGCATTTGAAGGGAACATGAGGATACCTGTGATTTTCAGCCTATAGAATGTCCAAATAATACTGGATGTCCACCAATCATTAGAAAGGTAAGAAATACTTGGATCAGCAGAACACATCAATTTCAGATAAATTATAATTTTTCCACAATCTAACTAAAAATCAAAATAAAGAAATAATAATATAGTGAAGCTGTTCTAGTAGTGTTTTTAGGGGGGTAAATTTAATATTCCTATAATTTTGATAAATTTACACAAGTCATTTTCTGTTTTTCAGTTTATTTTATTGGTGGTGGTTTGGCAGTTTGGGGGATTGTGGTGCTTATAATTAATTATTTGTCCTAGTTTGTCAGTTCTTATTTCCTTGTGTTCATATTTGGGGTATGATTTTACTTTTTCTTTCTATTTTGGTTTTAATTCTATTTCAGGACTTTGAAGATCACTTAAGAGTTTGTAACAATGTAAGGTGCCCTTATCAAAAATATAGGTAAGAGATTTTGCTGGGGTTTTTTGTATTGAAAATATTTGCAAATAATCTGAAAAATAATGAGATTACTTCATCATCTGAAAGAGCATTTTATTATGGTTACAGCATTATTTTTTTTTTATGGGTAAGGTATTTTGCTGTTCTTTTGTATTTGAAATAGTTGTAAGCAGTTTGAAAAATAATGAGGTCTTATCTGAAAGGGTGTATCATTGTAGTTACAGAAGTGAGTTTTTTTTTCATTTATCCCACCTGACACAACATTATATTTTGTCTTTTATATCCCACTAAGTTATTTTATAGCTATTTCAAGAGTAAAAAATACTATGGTAATTTTTAGGTCTACATTTTAAATCATTTGTAGGCATCTTCCATTATATTTTCAGGGTTTTATGGATCTAAAATGCTTTGACAAAACTACACAGTAGAAAAAAAAAATCAGTGTGTAGTACTCCATATTGAATAAAGAGAAATAAAACTTACTTGTGTTTACTTTCTTGATCAAATAAATGCAAAATAAAACAATGTTTAAAACAATATATTCCCATGTTTTAAAATGTCATACCTCATAGCCATTTTTTTCATTCCTTGTAATGAAAAATCTAAAAAGGATATCTGGAATTCATCCTGTCCTCAATTCAAGAAACATTGACTCAAATACGGGTTGTTCTTTTCTGAAGAGAAAACACAATTTGCGAGTGAATATCATGAATAAATATGGCCTAAATCTGTCAGTAGCATGTTCATAAATATAAAGTAAGCAATTCAAATTTCACAAACTTTCATGAATTCTTAGCACTTAGTCATGATTTCCCATCAATATCTCCTAATCTTAGCACTTAGTCATGATTTCCCAGATGTGTACATTTTTTAAAAATTAAAGTGGTTTGATACTTTAATACTTAAAGTAAGGTAATTCATTGATAAAATAAGAAGAAATTAAAATTCTAATTCAAGGAAGGTAATTCATCGTTGGAATAAGAAGCTAATTCTGATTAAAGTGAGTTATTTCATCAATTATCAATGGAATAATAATTATTATTCTCATTATTCAATGGAATAATGAATAATTAATTTTAATTAGAAAGAGATAATTTGTCAATAGATTAAGAAGAAATAACTCTAATTCATGCACGGGGATGACTGAAGGGTTTGTGACTTCATGAATATAATTGAAAAGCACCTTGTTAAAGTGAGGTAGACTTGTATAAGTGAAAAGTGGTCGGGTAAAAAAAAAGTCAACTTGCTGTAGAAAGCAGTGATAGTTTGGGCAACTGCTACTGAACCTGTAGAGTAATCAGAGGCCAGAACAGATGTACCTAGAGAAGGTAGAAAATATTGTCCCTTCCACCACCAATGCAATATCCTCCAAGACCAAGTCCTATAAAAAATTCTGATATGAATGAAATTGAACTCATTTAAATATTTATTATCTTTACTGCTACTTCATACTTCACAACAGAACTCTGGACTTATTATATATACATATACATCTGTGGTGTGATGTTATACTATCATGCATCAAAACAGAACTCTGGACTAATGTATACATTTACATCTGTGTTGTGCTGCTACTGCTAGCTTATAGCACAAGAGAACCACAGTCACTTTTGTTATGCATACATGTATGTTTGTGGTGTGCCATTATTGCTGTAGTTATGAATATTATTGTGATGTCATTCTGTAATTAAAAACCATACTATTTTGTCCAGTTGTGAGTTTAGAGGGACGCAAGAAGATCTTGAAGATCATCTGAAGGTGTGTCGCTTTGAGGGCATGAAGGATTTCATTCAGCGTGTAGATGAAAAGATGCAAGACTTGCATTTGTCTGTGAATCAAAAAGATCAGGAAATTGAGTTTCTCCGCTCTATGCTGGGTCGCCTTTCAGAACGACTTGAAAACTTGGAAAAGAGTGTGGATGTAAAATTAGGTTTGTTACTATGACCACATTTCCATGATATAATGCTTTCCTTGTTTGTCTGTTTGTCTCCCTTTTATTTTGTTTGAACATTTTCGTTTCAATATATTTACAAACTAAAAACCATTAATAATTAATTTATCTCTTTTCCAGGATCAGTACTTGTTAATTGGTATGCTTTTGATGTTCAGTTTTTACAACCACATGGTGGATTCAGTTTATTATCAAGTCCATTGATTCCCCCCCCCCCCCCCCCCCCCCCGTTAATTTATCCTTTTTTTTTTGTTGTTAAAATTGTCTCTAAATAGATATTTCTAATACATTAAGGACTTTGATTTTTTATTAGGTCCATTCAGTTTTGATTTGTATTTTCTATTGAGGCTGTCTCCACATATACATTTTATTTTTATTACATTTAACTCAATATTTGATATATATTTCTTCTTGGCTCTTACCAGCCCTCAATCCCACCAAAAAATCAGTAATTAAATATTAAGACAAATTCCTTTTGTTTCCTCAAAAATTACACAGAAAATCATTTATTTTAGTTTTACTTGAAAATATGAAATTAATGAAGGCATGCCACTTTTTTTGTTTAATTTTATGCCCAAGAAAGAATATAAATGTAGTCAGCGTAGTTTGGGCATGCATGATGTAGGCTATCCTGCACATTATAGTTGATGGTAAAGTTTCAGAACAGAAACTCACCGAAGTAGAACTATTTAATTCAATTTTGATTAAATTCCTATTGACTTTTGACTTAATACTCAAAATACCTTCATTACTCGTTGAATTTATCTTGGCTTATAACCAGGTTCCCTTCTTGATCTTTAACTCTTTCCATATCATCTGATATAATGGGAAGGAAGGGAGATAATTGTCATATTCAGGGAGAAACCACTCTAAAGACTCATTTAATATCTGTCTCTTTAGATATTCTGTTAATGGTCCATTCTGATTGTAAGCAGTTAGCATACTTAGCAGATATATTCATTGCCCGAGTGAAAAAAATATGACCAAACTTTTCATATAGCTTTTGTCATAAAAGAAATAAGACTTGTTTAAATAGTTCTGTATATATAATGTATAAATCCATTGATAAATCTGTCATCGAGGCTAATCCATTGATTAGTTGACGTTAAATGCAGCCTATAATATTCCCCATTTAGTGGACTTACATATGGATGCCATGTTGAGTAAATATATCGTGTTTATTTGATTCTCTTTTATTTGACTGTCTGAAGTCATCTCATAGATGATATATTGAGTAAGTATTTCGCTTTTACAGCCTGAAGTGCACATGTTAGATGATGGTTATTTTATTGTTGAGTAAATGTATGTTGTACTCAGAATAAATGGCTGGCGATTTTGCTCTATGGAAGAGTGTTTTCTGACTGAGGCAGTTTTATTTGTTGACTTAAGAGCAGTAACATTGATGTGTCGGCAGATGACCAAATGGGTGACAGATTCTGGCATATTTCATACTTACATATATATGTATGCTCAACCCAATAAAACCATCATCTACCATATAAATGCACATATGATGCACATATGATCTGTCTGATTACTTATAGTATATGGGAACATAACCTAAAATATCTCATTTTAATGAGATAAATATCTTATTTTAAACTTTATATTTACTCAACAAATCATATACCAAATACTCTTTAGACCCAGTTTACCAAAAGTCTGCCCTTCAAAAAATGAGTGTACCAATACCAAATGACCAATTTCCAAAAAAGTCTCATGATGAAATGTCCTTTATGAAAAATCCATGTGTAAAATGACTGGCAATCAATCACCTGCAAAGTAAACCAATCTAAGAGCTACATGCACTGACTATACTAAACTACACTAAAATATTAGAAAGCCACTCCACCATCGAGCACCTCTCCTCTTCACTTCCATAAATGTCGTTCTTTGGCCAGAGCTTTGAACAGTCATCTGGGCTATACCACACAATGCCTATTGAGGCTGCTTTTATAATAATAATAGGATTGAATAATAGGATACCACTGCACAAAATGAAATACATTTATCTAGTGTGAAAAATTGTTATTTTGAGGGTTTGGGATCTAAAATCCCAGTTCAGGCTTCTAAAAGCTTCCTGTCATCAACACGAATCCATTGATATAGGATACGCTGGGCTTAAAATGAGAATTCTTAGGTTTTATAGCAAACAAACAGACATTTCAAAATTATATTTATAGATAAACACTAACTCCTGTTTTAGAAAGTATTTCAATATAAGTTTATATTTTTATCATGTGCATTGATTATTTTGTTTTATTGTTGATTTCATCTAGTTGAGATGGAAGACAATCAAAACAAATTAAAGAATGAAGTTCTTCAAAATAGACGAGAATTTAATGCTATCAATGTAAGTAAATTGCAATTTTACCTGATATTTGAATTTGTTTAGTAGACGAGTTTCTTTTTTGTTCTGTATGTTGATGTATGGTAGTTGAATTTTTTTTCTCAGTTCTGTGTGTTTGATGATGAATGAAAAGTCAGAGATTGAGTCAGATTGATTTTTGTTGTTTGTTGTATTGATCTGAAAGTCTAGGAACCCGATCAACCTGATACAAATACATGGTTTTCTGTGAGTATTAAGACTATATAAGACTAGGTAAGAAGTCTGAATAATAATGAATGAACATCTTAGACTGATGAAGAGGTTGCAATAGAAGCACCCTTCTCTGAAATGCCAGTGTGAGATATTTTCACAATCTCTTTTTGTCTCTCAGCTCATGGGCAAGCATCTTTGAGGCTGAGGCTTTTGTAAAATGACATTGTCAGTCATCAAATGAGAGGATGGAGCAAAGTTATTCAGAATAGTTAAGTATATAAGAGGTCAACCTTTGGTGCCAGAAGAAGTCTGAAATAAAGCCTGAAAGGGTGTGATCCTTCACTTCCTCTGTAGCATTTTCTCTGGAGAAGAATTTTGATTTTTTGAGATAATACAGCTGTACGTTTCTGATCTGAGATACCTTAGTGGTTACCATGGGATTGGCATTGCTAAAACAAAAAGTATTTCTCACTAAATAATCTGAAGTAAATTTCATTTTGGTTGTTGTGGCGATATACTATATCAGTCAATTACTAAATTATTATTGACATAATTCTTTGTTATTGCACTGACATCACTTGGCTAGCTGAGGACAGCTACTACATCTAGATCATTGCTTGACCAACTGTCTATTGTTGGGTTGATTAGCAAAGTAAATGCAGACTTAACTTGGGTCAAGCAGATATGGTTGTACCTTATTCAGCAGAAAAGTCTTTGTCATTGATGGAGGATCCAAGGAAAAAACTTGAACTAGATTAGGTAGATAGTTTCTGTCCACCAGTAAATTGCTGAAAGTGTGGTCGACTTGGATCATGATTCCAGAACAGTCAATGAATTAAATTTCAAACTGTATGTGAAACAGTAAGTGTCTGAGGTAAAGTGTCTATTAAAAATGGGTTTTGTGTTGCCATTTGATTGACTGATGTTATAGATCTTCTACAAGAATGGCTGATTCTCAAGGATAGTTGACTCTGCCAAACACTGTATATAATGTGACATCAGTTTACCTGACGTACTTTTTTTTGGTCTTGGTTGTATGTTTACACTGAACTCACAGCAGAACTGGACATATATTAAACTGAGAGGTTGTTGACATAGAACAGGAAGACCTGACCTTCATTTGGTCTTGGTTGATATGCACCTAGCTCAGACTGAGAGATTGTTGACATAAACAGGTAGATGTGTGCTTCTTTGGGTTGTTTTAGCCTTTTATATATGTCTGATTAAACATGTGACATATGACCCTCTTAAGGTTAGCATATCTAGCTGTATGATAAAGCTATCCCTCTTACATCAGTTGTTTGTTTTTACCTGGCTGTTTCCATCAGTTTTATCTCAGATCATTCATCTGTTCATTCAGTTAACCATATCTATGTCTTTGTTTTTATTTGTAATTTATTTTAATTAATAAATATAAAATGTATTTTTAATCTATAGTCTCATAAAGATTAGTCTTTTATATTTTTATTTGCATAATGTGTAAAGCTATTTGAATATATTAATATTTGAGGAGAGTTTTGTAGCACTTGATTGATTAAGAAATATTTTGAGGTGTAAGTAAGAAATTAATGATCTTATGGGAAGAGTTTCACATGAATAGATATTTTGAGATATCAATCAAAGCAAAAAGCAAGAAATTATTTTTTCCAAAAATAGGAAGATCTTTTTAAGATTAGCATAAAAGATAAAGCCAGTTGAAAAAAAAAAATGAGAGATTATATTTCTCTCTTAGGAAGAGCTTTCTACAATTTACATGAAAGACAAAGCAAGTTGAAAAAACAAGAGGTTCATTTTCCCCCAAAGTAGAACTTTTTAAAGATTTGCATGAGAGAGAAAGCAACTGAAAAAGCAAGATTCATTTTATCCTTTGACCTTTAGGAAGAACTTTCACACATCAACAATAGGATAAACCTTGGAGCCACAGCTGGAGGTATGGAACAACTTTTCTTGTTCGCTTTCTTCTCTCAATCCTACTTCACCATCACTGCAAGCACATGCACATACAGGCATGCACATTTTAAAGCATAAAATCTCAATATAATGTAGTAAGTATTTTTACTGTAGCTTCAGAAACACAACAAACTAAATCCCTGGTTTAATGTTTTACATTTTTTCATGAAAATTATTTTGTTTAAATTTATGTAAAATCAAATTACATTCTTCATCTAGATACTTTTTTTTCACAACTGTTGTTAAATATAACTGTATTTTCTGAAATGTTTTGAAATAAAACCTTGTACTGTACAGAATACCTGAAGGCAACTTTTTCCCAGTGAGATTTAATTTTGTACATTGAATCAATATTATGTTTACACATTATGTTTTATTAATACTTGATTTGTATTAATACATCTGCTTCATAGTTTAGAAGCATTTTAGTCATGTAGAATGTAATTATATTATTCCATGCTTTCAGCCTATGATCCAATCTCCATGTTCAAGTGCAAAGGAACATTTGTTGGACATCAGGTACTACTACTCTTGTTCTTGAATATCTGATTATTAAAATATTATCTACTTGTGTTATCTGTTTTCCTCTCAGTTACATTTGTTGGACATCAGGTACTACTACTCTTGTTCTTGAATATCTGATTGTTAAAGTATTATCTGTTTGCCTCCCTCAGTTATTGCATGCATTTTGGAGTATGTATGGAATTCCCTTTTAGCATTTTGTTAGCATTTTGAAGTTTCTCTTGATTATGCATTATAGGCTTTATATTTAATGATTATAGAATCAACCACAAAAATTGGAATGTGTTGTTTGAAAATCTCTTTTAGTTGTCTGTATACCAAAATGTTATCAGAGTTGAGTTTATTTTTGTTGTTGTCAATTTATTGTTTCATTTATGAATATATCTCTTTCACTCTAGGCTTACAAAGGCATACATTTTAGTAATTGTTGATATATTAACTTCAGCATGCATATTAAGCACTAAATTCCTGAGGCAAAACAGTGATTGTGTCTCCAAAGACATCAAAAAGTAATAGACGTTTCATGATCACATTCTCTCCATCTGGTTGCTCTTGTCAGACTTAGGGCACTTATATTTCAAGAAGAGGTGAGTGAGAGCAATGTTTAAATTAAGTTAACTGACAGTAAGATGTAAAGAATTCCATATTCATGAGTAAATAACAGTGTTGCAATTCTTTATCTCTTAGGGTCCTGTATGGTGCCTTTGTGCTATGGGAGATTATTTGTTTAGCGGCTCTTCAGACAAAACTATTAAGGTAAACTTTGTGCCTGATTGTTTCTCAATTAAACATATACTATTATTTTTCACTGGAAACTGAATTTTCATGTTTGTACCCATCAGTTTATTTAATTTCTCTGACTGTCAATTGTAAGCATCTTCCTCATCTTGTCTGTGTGCGCTCAGGTTCTTAATGCTAACTTGATTACTGACTAAATTTAATGGGAAGTACCAATATTCTTTGACTCTGGCCAAAGTAAAGATTTACTGCAATAAGCAGCACATAGTTTTATTATAATTCTTTCTTTTATAAATGTATGTGTGCGTGCGTGCGTGTGTGTGTGCGTGCGAAATGAGTGCACTTTTAGTGTAGTTGCAAATCCGATATCGTTCGTATATTAGAATTATTCCTTATTAAAATCAAAGTAGGAAAGAAGAAATAAAATAAGTATAATTTGAAAATAATTTAAGGTTTTATTTGCCTTTATATTTAGGTTTGGGATACTAGTGCATCATACAAGTGTGAAAGAACAATGGAAGGTCACACAGGTATTGTCTTAGCACTCTGTACTTGTGGCAACAAATTGTTCAGTGGATCCCAAGATTCAAACATTATTGTAAGTTCAAGCAAATTTTTCCTTTCATTGATTTATTTAATAATTTGAATTATACTTTTGTCTTCAAAATGTGTGTTATGATTTTACCATCAGTTCAGCAGCTTTAAAATAGAAAATATACATCATTAAATAGCATTCGCCCACACTTTATGGTGTTCTGAGACTGCTTTAAATGGCTTAATATTTTGAACTTGCCTTTGGTACGAACTTATATTAGTACACGACTAGTCTCTTGGACAGCATTAGTGCTCTTTGTAGCAATGATTGGAAACCAATCCCAATAGTTACAGTTGTCAGAAGTTAGTAATGTGGCACTGATTTATTTTTATCATTTGGAGTAGGAATTTATCTTTATTTTTTTTTATAATTTAATTTGGCTGGATTTGTCCCATTGGAGAAAACATTTTATAAATGAAAAATAGAATTTGAATAAAATATTTTATTGAAATTTTTTCTATAACAGTGTATATTTGTTACATTATATATTTTGAGTATATAATGATTGACTTTGGACCTTTGAGCTTATTTTATTTTATTAATTCAACATATTACAATTCTTTTGTCTTATAAGGAGAATCTTAATACAGTGTCACTTCAGCATATCTTTGATCAAGATTCAGTATAAATCATGGTGCATCCTTTAAAACTAGTTAGCTGTAGAGAAGAATGATGAGAATTGCAAAGAATATTTTTTTTTAACCAAAGAGAAATAGGAATAAGGGGAATTTAAAATGTGTAAAGTAAAATGTGCTATCATTTTGTAAACTTCATTGACATTAAAAGCTTTAAAATTGATTAATGAAATGGAATATGTCTCTTTCTGTTTAATACATATCATTTTATCATGCATTAGACACACACATCACCACCAAACATGATTATATTCATGTAACTGAAGTATACTCATTGGTACTGAAAATTGCTGCTTGTAATGCTATTTAATATTTCTGCTGAGTTCTGTGTGCATAAATCAGAAAATATTATACCTTTTACACTCTGCACATAGAAAGCTAATGAAAACATCACAACAAATTAGTCAGGCACACAAATGTCCATTATTTGTCTCACAAAATAAAATCTGTTGTATATTTTTATTCAATTCTAATTTGTTCAAGACGGCAGCAACATAGATTTACAGAAAAAGTCTTTGAATTGTATACTTTTCACTTTTGAGAGTGTTGGTCTATGTTTTGTTTTAATGCCTTCATTTCATGGAGGTGGTATAATATAGAATTGAGCATGATGACTAAAGGACTAACAAATTTTCCAGTTATTTTTCATTATTTGGCAGCAAGTTAAGTACTAATCCCGGTTGTCTGCAGCCAAACATTGTTTTTTTGAAAGACACGACTATGGCATACATCTTTCTGATCACTGAAAAACAAACATATTTTCTGGAGATAGAAAGATAAATAATGTTTTAAAATGTAGTTGTTTGCAGATAATTTGCAGCTGTGAAATAATGGAATAAGTTTGGGTTTGCAGCATATTCTATATAGAGTTGATTTTATTCATCTTTTTTTCAGTATTTTAATGCTTTCTTCCATAAATAAAGCCACAGCAGTTTTAAAATATCTGACAGATATTTTGCTGGGCATTTTGTATTTTGGCCCATCCAGATATATGTGTATTGCAGATATTTGTATAAAATAGATGAACACTGGTATATTATTATATTGGTGTTTCTTGTAGGTGTGGAATGTGGACAACTATGAAAATGTACAAGTAATTAAAGCACATGACAACCCTGTCTGTACATTAGTAGCAGCCAAAAATATGCTGTTTAGTGGATCTCTCAAAGTTGTTCGTGTAAGTGATTTATATTTTACCATGCCACTTCCTCGTAATCTTTGTTGCTTACTTTTCCTGTAATAACTGAATTCTCCATTCTAAATTTTATTTAATTTTAATATTGATAAAAGACAGACAGACAGATAAATGGACAGACAGTAGCAGCAAAAATTGTATATCTTTTTTTTGTTGAGACATCATAGAATAAATTTATCTATTTCTTTCTTTCTTTTTTTTTTTTTTTTTTTTGCAAAATGGATTTGCAAATAATTAGTTGAGTTCAAATAGAAATTTAGGCAGAACTTGTGGAAACTAATTTTCAATGTTTGCTTACTGGAAAAATCACATTTTTAAACCAGACATTTCTATTTTTAATAAGAGTGCAGTAAATTATATTTTGTTAGAGAATATTTATCCTCTCTTTTTATTGTGTAATGGTAATCTTGATTTAGGTTACTACCTGCTATCTCTTTCACTTGTTTATAAATGTACTCAGGTTTGGTTTTTAAGTTCTTGTGTTTTTTTGTAGGTGTGGGACGTTTATACATATGAAATGAAGAAAGAATTAACAGGGTTAAATCATTGGGTGCGTGCCCTGACTGCCACTCAAGATTTTTTATTTAGTGGATCTTACCAAACTATCAAGGTTAGTGGAGTTTCACAGCATTCCTTTATCCATTTATGTTGACGGTAGATTAAAAATTGGTTAATTAATTAGGTTAAGATTAAATTCTTGTAACACTGTCCCTGTGAGAGGGACATTCTTAAAATTTGTAATGCTTGAGTTAAGAAAAAAGGTTGTTAAACGGATCAAGCAATTTAAAAATATTTTAAAATTTTATTCCAATTTGATAGAAAAATGTTAATAATGAAGTAATTTAGGAAATTGAAAACTCACACAAGATTGCTTTCCTCTGACTTATTTCTAGTTTGGCAGGTTTTTGTTTTCAATATGTTGTTATTAAATCTTTCACTTCTTTTTTAGTTTTAATATTTGACAATAATAGAAGGAGAAAAAATAGTTTGTTATTATAGAGACAGATTGAAAACTAATTGATTTAATTTTTAAATATGTTTTTATACTCACTTAAACTTTAGACAAGCACAAGCAGTTACATTTGCACATGTCATTTGAAAACAAGGTTATTTTCAATTTAACATTATTTTGTTGTTGATAGATTTAACTTTTTTTTAAAATGGTTATATTGCATACAACAATAGTTGTCATTCCTATAATTTTTTGTAATTGTAGTTATTGTGTATTGCTTCATTTACTTGCTTATATCTGTACAGATCTGGGATTTGAACACATTGGAATGTGTGCGCAATTTGGAGACCTCTGGTGGAAGTGTGTACAGCATCACAATCACTCAACACCACGTTCTGTGTGGCACATATGAAAATTGCATTCATGTGAGTTGTTTTTTTTAAAAGTTTATACATTTAGAAACATAATTACCAGATATATTTTATTTTCTTGTAATGTGATTTTTCTAAATGTAGTTCTTTGGATCATTTTTTCAGTGCATAACAACCCATTCTTAGTTGAAACATTTAAAAATAAAAATAAAGTATGTTTTAAAATAATAATAATTACCAGACATCTCTTGGACCTACGTCACTGTTGAAAAGTAATAGAAGAATGTATAATATCTTATTCCTATTTAGACAAAACTTTTGTACAGCTTCAAGATGTCAGCTTTAACATGCTGTAGATAACATTCAAAGTGCTAAGTTTCATTTGAAGGACAGAATCATGAACAATTTGTTTCATATAAATTATAGTTGTACTGAACTAAAAGGTTTATAAAAATGCATGATTAGGTTCATGCTTAAGAACAACAAATTAATTTTGATGAATAAGATGTGTCTCTTGTGTGATTTGAACCAAATGCTAATTTGAATCTATTGTTTAGCTGTCATCTAGCTAAACCAGCAAATGGTACTGAATTAAGACTGATTGAAATAAATTACTTCTAGGTGTGGGAGCTTGGTACTTACAAACAATTATCCACATTAATGGGTCACTCTGGCACTGTGTATGCACTTGCTGCCTTGCAGACGGCATCTGGTACCAAAGTATTCAGTGCATCATATGACCGATCACTGAGGGTGAGTACCTGATTGTCTTTCTTTCTCCTAATGCTTGTAAGAATGCTTACATAATAAAACTCAGACCTCAAATACTTTTTTTGTATGTTTCAATTGAATAAGGATGCATGGAGACCTATAATGGAAAACCTGAAAATGTCTTTGGCCAGTGTATTCATTTCTCCTGTCCTTGCCTTAAGCATTCCAGGAAATCCTTTTAAGACTGTTTTCTTTGAATAGGATTGTAATATTTCCTCTTTTAATACTGAACGTTAAAGGTTGCATTTTCTCTTTTTGTGATATTTGTTTGAGAGACTAAAATCAAGAAATTGAGTTCGGACTGATGTTTCATTTATCCAAATTGTAATTGACATTATTGGAAGGTTAAACAGAAGAATTTCAGATAATGAATAAAAAATTGTTGGCAGACAACTTTTTTTTTTTATGGTGGATTTAAAAGTAATTGCTACCTACAAGTTATTGTGTACTTTATTACATAAATAAGAAATGTACAGTTACTGATGTTTTATTATACCTATTTCCAAAAAGGCTTTTTTGTTTTAGAAATGTGTAAGAGAGGTGATTGTATACTTCGATTGCTTGCTGCATTTAACAAAAAATAAGCAGTGAATAAAGAATGTCTTAACTTCATTTTGATCTCATCCGTAGATTTATGAATGCAAATGTTAAAAATATCAGTCAGAACAATTCAAATCAGTTCTGACTTAAAAAGAAAAATCTACGCTTTTGTATTAGTCATAATTAAGTATTTGTGATAATTTATGCATGATGTGATCACTGCTTACTAAAACCAGCTGCTATATAGCATCAAGATTCACAAAATGAATTGAAATCTTTAAAATCCACCATAGTTTTGTCATTTATTAGAATCATATTTTGGTTATTAATATAAAGTCATTAGTTATTTCTTGAAAAGCAATAAGAACTATTGACCAGGTAATTTTATTGAAGCAGTTCTGTTTTAAACATGGTTTACACTTTTCTTAAATAATCGTTTATAAACGAATCATAAAATGTATACATCATACAACAATTTTGGGGTTAGTTGCAATGTTCTTGACATATTCAGCCTTGCAGAAAGCAGCATGCTTTTACCTTGCCAAGTTCCTGCACTCACAGATAACTGAATTGTTTATTTACAGTTTCATCATTAGTTCCCTTTCCATTAAAAACTCTCTCTTAGAGACTTACTAAATGACTAATCATGTTAATCCACTTCTCCACATTATCGCTGGCTACCTGTTCACAGCAAAATAGCAACTCGAGATCTTTTCCCCCACTTATTATTATAACTCTAAAACCTGACTTCCCACAACACTGTACACTTCTGATAGAACCTTGCATCCCTTCCTCCAGATGGATGCATTTTCAACAGCCCAAATGGTCATTGTTCATTTGATTATCAGGGTATGCTGCCTTTTGAGAAGAGATGCCAAGATCTCATAGTCATTTTCAAGAGGATTCTAAAGACATCTTTATCATTATCAAAGAGAATAGCACTCTCTGTGTCTTTGTTTATTTCAAAATGTTTATTTTTAAAATCATTTTATTTATGCTTCTTTTTATAAATACATTTGCTGCTTTTGCAAGTGGACTCATTAATTGTTTGTGTTCCATTATTAATTGTTTTCTGATATGTTTAATGGTTTGTATGAAGACCTTGTGTAATGGTCATTTTACATTTTCAGTATAAATTAATTCAGATTTCCTACAGGTGTCCTTTAGCTTTATTACAAATGTAAAATTAGTTGTTGAATAGCAGATAGTCTTTTTCAGTCTAAGCTCATGTCATAGTAGTATGCATCATTGCTTATCTAATTTCCCATTCATCTTAGAGGGTTAAACAGAAGGTTTCTTAGAACCACTATTTGCTATCTTAAGTCAAACAGCAGGTGATTGGAACCACTGCTTCCCTCTGTTATACCCATTGTTAATAGACTAAATTACTTGTCTTCATACCCCCCTACTGTACTCAGGATCTTAGAGCCACCCTTTGTAACTGCTTTTAGACAGGTCACTCGCTGAACTCACGAGGTCACTCAGTAAACTCAGAGAACTGTCTGATTACCACCTTCAGAGCTTGGACAGCGTTTCACAATAGCCTCATATTACATTCTGATCTGCAGGTCCCTCAGTTCTCAGTGTCTCCCTTAGCACGTTAAACTGCATTCTTTAGTCTTGGGCAAAGATTGTATTCTTTCAGATTAATATGAAATACAATTATAAACTTGAAGCAAGAAAGACATTAAGATGAAGGGGAGGCAAAGATGATTTATCATTTACAATCATTGGGGTGAGAATGAGAAAGATTTTATTGTTGAAGTCACAGAGATGGGATGGGGTGGTGATGGACTGTAACAGAGACCAAACTTGGTCATTAGTCAAGTGACAAGACTGACGTCCTCAATCAAGAGGCAATAGTGGCCTTTGTAATAAGGGACTAAACTAGTGTCTTCAGTCATGAGAAAATACTGACATCATATGGAAGCAATTTTAAGGATAAAGAAACCAAGAATATTCATTCTTTGTCATATTTCAGTTTACTTTTGCTGGATAGTGACTTAGAATTTTTTTTTACTAAAGCTACTAAATAGATTGATAAGCATATATTGTGTCGTAAAAACTATCCTTAGGGATTATATTATACTGCTGAAGATATTACATAAATTATTATAACTATGTCTAAATTAATAAAACAATTAAAGGACATTAAAATTTAAAAATTAGGGGCAAGTGAAGAAAGACAAGTTGAGAAAGTGATGTAATGCTGATTCACTTCAGACAGTTGCAAGCTCATCTTAACCAGTTTGCTTAGTAAAGAATAGACATTAGATATTCATCATTAGACATGTTGATGTTCCATGAATTATTGACAGAAAACAGTTTCCTTTTGACTTTGTGTGTCAGAAGTAAACTGTTATATTTTCTTTGACTGAAGAAATGGCAACCTTTGTAAAAAGCTACAAGTCTTAGCTGTGAACTAAGTCCTAAATACTATTGTGTAGATGAATATGTGATCTAGCATATGTGATCACCTCACTTCTGTTTAATGAATCATACCTGTCAGTTGAATGTAGTTGAAAAAAATCTGTCTAAATATGCTGTATTAAGGTATTAATGAACTTAGCTACTAGGAGGTTGACTACACTGACTGAGTCAATCCACTGTTAAATCAGCCACCTTTTGTTGCAAAGCAAACATCCACTTGGTGAATGCATCAACCAGCTACTTAGTGAGTGAACTAGACAGCTACTTAATGAGTGAACCTCATTAAACAGCTATATAGTGAGTAAACCAGACAACTACTTTTTGAGTGAATCGGACAACTACTTGGTGAGCAAAGCAGAGCCATTTTGTGAGCGCATCAGACAGCCACTTGGTGAGTGAACCAGACAACTACTTGGTAAACAAAGAAGACTTGCACTTGGTGAATGAAGCAGACAGCCACTTGCATTTGGTGAATGAAGCAGATAGTCACTTGGTGAGAGAAGCAGACATGCTAGGTAAAGGGACCTGACATCCACTTGATGAGTGTGAACCAGGCAGTTGTTTGGGTGAGAGACTAAGTGCTATTAGAGCAGACAACCCCCATCATTGTGTGGGCAAAGTGAACCATACTCATCCAATTTGTTCAAAAACAAGTCCATTGTATTGAAGAAACATGCAGAGTTTGCTGTGAAACTGGCATTGTATGTCTGTTACATGGACTTTTTTATCAGCTATATTTGTTTCTTTTCTTCTATTTCTGCTATGACAAGCCATTGAAAGTTAGAACGTTTTAGATCAATACAGGTAATGTTGAATTGTTCATTCTAGAATTGATTATTGATTAGGCAGTTCACTTCCAAAGTTGATATCTGTTTGAATACAAATATATTTATAAAATATAGTGTTTGCACCATCCAGACATTAGATGGATCACAGTTGAAATTATTAAAATAAATACATTTGTTTGCTCCCTCTATAGAATAATTTAAAGAGGTTCTTATTAAAATAAATATATTTGTTTGCACCCCCTTGGAATAATTTAAAGGTTCTTATTAAAATAAATATATTTGTTTGCACCCCCTTGGAATAATTTAAAGGTTCTTATTAAAATAAATATATTTGTTTACACCCCCTTGGAATAATTTAAAGGATTTTATTAAAATAAATATATTTGTTTGCACCCCGTTGGAATGATTTAAAGTGGTTTTGCAGTTATTAATATAATAATCATATAATTTAAGTAAAGAAGTACCTGCAGTCATGTAGATATTATTAAATATTGCATACATATCTTAATGTATTGTAATTACTAAATTAGTGACTGTATTTTTTTGCTATAATATTAGTTAACTAATGATTGATGCATTGTCAATTAAATTTTTGAGGAGTGAATAGAGTACCATTGTTGATGACTGAAGACTATGTGTCAGTGATCATTTCTTTAATTCATTAATTAGTATATGTTAGTATTGTAAACTTATGAAGTGTGTCTGTGTTCCTACAGAACCAAACCCACTCTTTTACCATCCTGGTCAATGTCACTGGTCAGTGGGGCATATTAGTGATAAATTGTAATTATATTTTCACTATCAATAATGTCACTAGTGTGTAGAACTATTTAGAAAAATTGAATTGTTAACACTTAAGAAACGGTTGATATATTATTTAATTTGATATAGCGCAAGCAGTGAGTCCATGTTTAACATTGTCTAGGTCAACATTCTTTATGTCATTATATCAGCTCCTTACAACATGCAAATTATTTCTCCCCAAACTCATGTTTGCATTTTCAGTTTTGGATTACTCTTATAGCTGTACAAAACCCACCCACATGACATATTGGATTACTGTTATATTTGTTTGATACTCCCTCTAGATTGGATTACTGTTATATTTGTTTGATACTCCCTCTAGATTGGATTACTGTTATATTTGTTTGATACTCCCTCTAGATTGGATTACTGTTATATCTGTTTGATACTCCCTCACTCTGCTGCTTAGTATTGCACCATGGTATTTTTATCAGTATGCATTCTGTATTTCTAACTTCTTGGCCACAAGTGGATGTGGTTGTGTAACAGAATTTGTTGTGAAATTGTCCAGCAAAAGAACTAGGCAGACACACATGCATACAGTGCACACTCATGCATGGTATTGTTGCAAATTCTCTAGTATGAATTAATAGAAATGTAGAACTAGTATATTATGTTTTAAAATGAGATCTTGCTTGCAGATTTGAAAACAAGTAAATATTATTGGACCACATCATAAAAACTTAAACTGAACCGTGGTTCACTTTAAACTTTAGGTCACCTTGGAAATCTGATGAAACTGTCCTGGTTTTATGGTACAAAAGATATAATTTTAGCATACCTTTTTCGATTCCTTAACTGATATAATAAAATTGTTTTTTTTGTTTTTTTTAACAAAATATATAAAATACATAATTATTTTAGTGAAAGTTGATGAATAAAATTGAATGGCATCACTGAATGTCTAAAGTGTGATAACAATAGAGGCTTTTTAATTTTGTTGTTTTATTTGCTTTTCTTGGCATTTTGTTAGGTTGTTGTTGCCTTTTTTCTTTTTTTTTTTTTTTTTTTTAGCGTCGTCCAATTGTTTGTAGATAGTTGATAAGCTCAGCCAAGTATTCAGGATCATTCCTTGGGATGGTCTGTCCAAGTCGTTGATTAGACTCTGTTTATACATGGATAGAATAGAAAAAAGAATTAATTTAAGACACTGTAAATTAATGTGTACAAAATTTGATGCATATTATACAATACTCAGTCATAATAGACTTAAATAATATCACATCTATATGAAGATTATTATCCTTGGCACTCTAGAGGGTTTTATATCAGTATGTTCAGGTATTGTTCCATACAATATATTTGTTCATGATCACAAATATATTTTTGCATAGAGTATGATGGATTACATTACAGGTGATTGCGTGGCACTAACTTTTAGTTTTAAACAGGTTTTTTTCTTAAAATTTAATATAGTAAGGCATCTTCATAATTGTCAGTTCAAAAAAGTCAAATTTTCTATTCCTTCAGATCCCACAGGAAGTGGCTACTAATCTACTTCCTGTTTATTTACAGCCATCAGTCTGGGTTTCCATACTAATATTATTTGTTGGCTTTCTTCAGTCAGTATCCGTTGCTCAATTATTGAAACTCTTACATATAATATACATTAAATATATTTAATGAAATAATATTATCATTTTTTCTTAGTGATTTGTGTGTGTGTTTGTTATTTCAATTTGTGCCAGATTTTTCAAAAATAATTTCTTTTGCTTACAGAATATATGGATTGCTTACTGTTGATGCACTAACTTTCACTGACAGTATTTCCTATTCACAACTCAGTGTCAAAAATAGCCTATTCAAATAATATAGCTGGACTAAATGTGTCCAACTGTGTAAACTTTTCTGAATGTCAATATGAAATTTGTACTGTTATTAATTTGTTGACACCCTCCAAAACCTGGATTAAAAAACTTGGAAATGTGCATTGGTTTGAAAGCAAAATATTGAATATGTAAATATATATTAACACTCTGGTGATAATTGTAGACTGGATAATTTGCAAACCAAAATTATAGCAACTTACACTTAAAGTACATTGCATCTGTGTTAGACACAATGCATGTTTATTTGGCTAAAATTGCAGATTTTATTTCTCTCACTCTCTCACTCTCTCACACACACACACACACACACACACACACACACACACATTTACTTTATAGTTTTGTATAATCTCTACTTAGTCACTGGATCTGAACTAGGAGAGAAGGGCAGGTTATTGCAAATGGCACTGTTTGTTTCATACATTCAACAACTAAATTAGAATTTTTGATAGATAGATTTGGATGAATGGATGGATAACTGGACAGATAGATTGTACATTTTCCTCAGACAGAGAAATCATAAGTAATTTTATTTATGCATTGCATTCCTTTCAGCACTACTTACAGCATGATGGCGAGGTATATAATGTGCACATTTGTGTTATACTGTAGTTCTGTTGAAGTTGAATCTTTACAAACTTCATTACAATTTGTGTAATGTTCATATTGAATAAAGCATGCTTTGTTCTGTTGAAGTTGAATCTTTACATACTTCATTACAATTTGTGTAATGTTCATATTGAATAATGTATGCACCTTATATTCTTTAATATGTTTTGTGTGAATTTCAGTTATTTTTCTCTATTGGATGGATTTTTATGGTTATTTTACATTTGTTTATTTTAAAAATTTGTTTTTACATATTTGTTTGTTTGCTTTTGTTTTATATGAAAAATAACAGATAAGAAAATCCAGATGGTCTTAGTTGTAGGTCTTACCTCCTCTTCTCAGTGAATGGTGTACTGTTTTTGAAACTTTCTTTCATGACCTTTCCTTTTACTTAGTAAAATCAGATTGAAGAGCTCAACAGTTTTTGTCATATGTATTTCCTACATTTTACTGCAGATCTATAAACCATCCATTTTTGTTTTGTTTCATTTTGGCTAGTATTAATCAGTTTGTCGATTAATTTTGCCTTTAAAACAATTTCTCACAAAATACATTATGAATTCTTGCAAATCTTCATTGCATAAGACCGTGCAGACAACTTTTTTAATGGTATTTCCTGAGGCATTTCAGTTGGAAGTAAACAAACTCTGTATTAGATACTAACTGTAGGAAGCATAAATATATATGTAAGTATATAAATGAACACACATACACACACACACACACACACACTTACTTCTGGATGCATTCTTATTTATTAAGACCCATAGTTAATCTTATTAAATTAATTATCCTGTCTCCTGCAGATGAACTATCTTTGGGAGACAGATAGTATGACAAGACACTCACTTCTGATATCCCAAATTAGTTCCTAATAATTAACTGCTCACAACTCCACATATTATATCTGGCTTCTCTCAGATAACCTTCTGTCTTTAGTCCATGTAGACTTAACAGAGAAACCAGGCAATGAAGACTCAATTCCTAACACTGTTGGTACCATAAACCAAAATCATAGGACTTGATGAAACAAAATGAACCAAGTCTTTCTGTTAGACCTTTCTGTCATGTGTATCACTGGTGCAGGCATAAATGTTCAGCCTAACAATTCTCCATTCTTTCTAACCATTCAATCACCATTCATGCTTCCATGCTGATTAGTAGGAATTTAATGGCAGTTGTTCCATTGATGCTCTTATATTTCTAGCACCATTCAGTCATGTAGCTTTTTGTTCTTTATATCATTATGATTACAATTTTTTATTTCATTAACACTCCCTGAACAAAATAAGATTTTCTGTTTCCATTGCTTAGTTGTCAGCATGTCTTCAAATAGCATAATTTCATTCATTCACTATTTAAGCCCACTTGTTACTGCATCCTCTTAACTGGCAATCTACCTTTTAGACATTCAAGATGATCCTTTAACAGTTTTTTCTTGTCATGCTCTCAAAATGATCATGATAGCTCAAGCTACACATAAAGTGATTTTCAAACAATCTACTGATATCTCATTCTGTTCTGTTGTTTCTGACAAAATTGAATTTGTACAAATAACATGCATTATTTTTAATGGTTGTGAAAAATGTTTAGAGATATGCAAGAGTAAATAGTGACATTAAAAGAAATTAATATTGCCAGGTTAATTTCTGTCACATAATCATACAGTATTATTGTTTGTGTCAGTAGTGTTGGTTGACTGAGAAAACAATAATTTAGGCTTTCATGTACCTTTAATATTAATAAGCTTTTCTACATTTTTGTCCAAAGGAATTTCTCATCTGTTTTCAAACTATAGCCATCCTGTTCTGTTATTCTAGAAGTAACATTTTGCTATAAGTGTATAATTCAGTAGATTTGAAGTAACAATTTGCTGTAAGTTATAGATTTGAATTGAAAATCAGTAGAAGACTAGAAATAACATTTTGCTATAAGTTATAGATTTTATTTTGAAATCAGTAGAAGACTAGAAATAATAATTTGCTATAAGTTATAGATTTGAATTGAAAATCAGTAGAAGACTAGAAATAACGTTTTGCTATAAGTTATAGATTTTATTTTGAAATCAGTAGAAAACTAGAAATAACATTTTGCTATAAGTATAAGTTATAATTCTATTTTGAAATCAGTAGAAAACTAGAAATAACATTTTGCTATAAGTTATAATTCTATTTTGAAATCAGTAGAAGACTAGAAGTGACAAGGATTCATCACCTATCCAACTCGGGGAGGTGAGTATGTGTGGGCAAAGGTGGGATGGGAGGGGGGGGGACACAGGAATTTACATTTTCCCTAGTTGGCACTGGCACTAGCCAGATACTTCTTATGGCACACCACTTCACATTCTCTTGCAACCATCCCAGAACCCTCCAGGCATAAACTGTTGACCACAGTGGACATTGTGAGTACACTAGGAATAAGAAAATGACGCTCGATTTCCTTCAGTCATTCACACGGTGCTGAAAGTTTACTGCGTTAAGTATCAGGTCTGTTTTGGGGCTTGGAAATTGTGCATGAAGTGACGTTACATTGAAATTTTGCAAGAGTCGCCATAACCCTGACCGAACAACCTCAAGACTGGAATTAGGTAGCCTGAAAATGTATCCTTTGAAAAAACTGAACTTAGCGAAGGGTTGGAAATGGGTTGGATTGTAGACGGGAAAGAACACGCTTTGCATCACACAGGTCCGCTCTCTTTCATCTCGATCCTGTCGTCCTTGGTGCAAACAATCAAACACATACACGATACTGATGAGTGACCCAAAAGTCGGCCGCGTATATTCATATGCTTTATTCCGACGTTATTTAACATACCACTCCATTCTAGATGTTTTGTACTTGTGAAAATATTTTTTAAAATGTTATTATTTATTAGCATACCTCACAATTCTAAAACTTTGTACTTGTGAAAATATTTTTTTTAATTTTATTATTTATTAGCATACCACTCCATTCTAGGGGCTTTATACTTGTGAAAACATTTTATTTTATTTTATTTATTTTTTAGCAGACGAATCCATTCTTGGTTTATGAAATAATGTCTCGTAAAAATCCATCCCAGCCATTCTTGTCTGTATAAAAACAATACAGCAACAGCAAAATTAACCTACCCGTTTTTGTGAAAACATTCAACCCACCAATCTATTTTGTATGCGTAAACATTAACATACCAACCAACTCAGTCTTGATATTTGTCAGTATTAAAATATTTAACATATCAATCCATTTTAAAATAATTCACTCATAACACCCCATACTAATCTAGTGCAGAACCGGCGTAAACCGGAAGCGCCCTCTAATTCCCATTAACCGACCGATCAGTCTGTTCTTAAAGTTTATACGTTTGCAAACGGTGTTTTTCATCCATTCTTGAAGTTTGTGTGAAAGCAAAAGTTAACTTGCCTATCCATCGGGAGGCCCCTGTGAAAGCAACGTTTAATTGGCTGTCCATTCGTGAGGTATACGTGAAAGTTTAACATAGCTATCCATTCATGAGGTTCAGGTGAAAAGTTTAGTAAAATATCCGTTAGTAAGGTTTACGTGAAAGTGTAACATGCCTGTCCATTAGTGAGGTTTGCGTCAGTGTAACATATCTGTCCATTAGTGAGGTTTGCGTCAAAGTGTAACATACCTGTCCTTTAGTCAGGTTTGCGTCAAAGTGTAACATACTTGTGCACTAGCGAGGTTTGCGTCAAAGAGTAACATACCTGTCCATTAATGAGGTTTGCGTCAAAGTGTAACATACCTGTCCAATTAGTGAGGTTTGCGTCAAAGAGTAAAATACCTGTCCATTAGTGAGGTTTGCGTCAAAGAGTAACATACCTGTTCTTTAGTCAGGTTTGTGAGAAAATGTAACAACCTGTCCTTTAGTGAAGTTTACCTGAAAGTGTAACATACCTGTCCTTTCCTGAGGCTTTGACTGCCAGCGCAGAGGACGAGGCTTGAAGATGTCATAGGGGCCGTAAAAGCGGTATCCTGCAAATGACCAAAATGGATTCTTTCATCGCAGTGTCTGGGGAATGCATCTCCTTTTTTTTTTTTTTAAGGATCAGGCACAAACAATAACATTATCGGCACTCAAAATTCTGTAAAATTACTGAAACAGACAAGTTTTGCTCCTCGAGTTTCTCAGAACGAATAACTGGCAGTTTACTCGCTGACCTACTTCACGGTGTTGTGGGCATTGTGGAATTTAATGAAAACTTCTTAAACGGAAAGAGATCTGAAAGGTTTATTGGAAAGAGATCTGAGAGGTTTGTTGGAAAGAGATCTGAGAAGATTTGAATGATTGGTATGAAAGTGGGTGGACGGACGGGGACGTTTGCACTCTTACTGCCGCATCATTTTTCAACATTGTATCGTCATCTGCAGTATTTTGCTACCGACGTGACGAAAGCTAGAAGTTGTGCTGTGTTATTCTCTGACGACCGTAATTTCTTGGTTTTCTTAATGATTGTTGTCATGACGCTAAGAAACAAACGTTTTATAGCGTCACCCTGATCCCTGAAATATCTTTATGTGTGCGTGTTATTTTGTTGTCCGGGGTTGAATTGTGCAGTGTGATTGTGTGTGTGTGTGTGTGAATGTGTAGATGCTAGTGTGCAGACGGTGTATAAGATCACGCACTCAAAAAGTGGGCGGGATCAGTCAGTTTTGTCTGTTAATTTAACTAGTTAAATTCATGAGCTGCACGTAGTTTGTAGTTTGATAAATGGCAGTTGCGCGTGCCTAAGACAGAACGCGAGTGTTGGGGGCGCCCAGAGGGTTTTCCTTGTTGATGACTTTTGCTCGTTTCGTGGCCCTTCCTCATTCGTTCTTCTTGCTGGCAGATGGAAAGGTAGATAAATAATGATATTGTCCTGTTAGTTAACTGATGGATAGGGGTGTAGGGTTTGGTTGGATGTTCACTATTTTTGTTGGGCTTTCAGATGGAATGGGGGCATAGAGTTGTTAGTTTTTGGTTGTTTTCCCCCCCCTCCTTTTCGGTGGTTCTTATTGTGTGTCACCGCTGAGCTAGACCACAACGACAAAATGTTTCAAGTCTGGGCAAGAAAATGACACTGCCATTTAATTGTCCAAAGAATAAATTCCACCCACTACACTCAGCCTGTCTAATATTTAAATTTTAAATTTCACCCACTGCGGTCTGTAGTTACATTTAACTTTTAAAAAAAAAATTACACACTTCAGAAATCTTTTATCAACTAATAAATTAAACACCCCCCTCTTCCTTAAAAGTTGATAAAAACATGTAACAATAATGATTAGATCACTTTTCTAATTTACAAAATGCAGTGATATTATATACGCTAGTATAATAATTATTAATAATAGAAAAAGTGAAGTACATATAAACTTGCCTCAACTGCAAATTGAAATTAAAACTTTCTTAGTTACAGTGGCAAGTGCAGAAAGATCTTTTTCAAAACTGGAAATAATCAAGAGCTATCTAACAAATAATATTTGTCAGGATCGATTAATGCTTTTCACCTTATTAAGCGTGGGAGCTAAAGATGCAAAAGAAATAGATGTGAAGGAGTTAATTAATGACTTTGCTAAACAGATGAAGGCAGTTTTCATGTCAGTAGATTTTAAATTGCAAGCTATTATTAGAACTAATGTTGTAAAAACTAGCGAATTAAGATATGATTCTTTAGCAAATTTTGTCGCTAAATGCTATTGGACCTATTGTATTTTGTTAATTTTAGTAACAATTCTACTTTAGCAGCTGTATAACAATAACTGTATGTGGAAAATGGGGGGGAGGGGCAGCAATCGAGGCTACGCCACTGTTTCCACCTTACACAAAAATTCCCTCTTCCATACTTAGTCTGTGCAGAAAGCACTGCCACCTAGCACTGTAAAACTCTATCCTCCACCAGACTTTACAGGCATGACGAAAGCACTGTCAACTAACACTTAAAACTCAGTCCACCAAACTTTAGAGGCTGTGCATAAAAATCATTACCATTTGAATTCATTATCCTTCCCCGCAAAAAAAAAAAAAAAAAAAAAAAAAAAAAAAAAGTCGTGTGCACACGCTTTCATAAATAGTATTATATAATAATAACTCATCCTAACCGATTTCTGTTGAATCATTATTAGTAACATAAGAACAGACAGCAATAGCAGAGCAATTACACCAGAACAATCAGCAATAGCAGAAACACCAGAACAGACAGCAATAGCAGAGCAATTATAACCAGAACAGGCAGTACTGACCGAACAATTACACCAATACAGACAACAATAGCAGAGCAATTACACCAGAACAGTCAGCAATAGCAGAGCAATTACACCAGAACAATCAGCAATAGCAGAACAGACAGCAATAGCAGAGCAATTACACCAGAACAGACAGCAACAGCAGAGTGGTTACACTAGAACAGCACAACAGAGCAATTACACCAGAACAGCAACAGCAGAATAGTTACACTAGAACAGTCAGCAATAGCAGAACAATTACACCAGAATTGTCAGCAATAGCAGAGCAACTATTACAATACATAGCTATGAACTCAGTGGCAATCAAGTGAGGACGCTAGCCTTGCATGCGGAAGATCCTAGGTTCAAACCCAGCTTTGATCCGTGTTGGGGAGTTTTCTCGATAATTCCTCGTCCACTTTGCAACCTTGAGAATGGCAGCGAGCATAGCAGCCATGATTGTACGCGCTCAAGAATTAACACATCTGATTTATTATTATTACATCAAGCAAAACAACTGTTCAGACAGAGAGCTTAAGCTGTGTTGGAATTGTAAGCTACTAAGCAGATGTCACGCTTTGCAAAGGGAAGCAATCCAATATTGTGTGATTCCTACAATTTATGGAGAATGTGATGTGGCGTACGAAAAAGACTTTGAAAGGGGCTCGTGTATATATCTTGTTTAGAACTAAATCATGTATAGAAGATTTTATTTTCTCATGTCACATCCGTATGTTTTTTTCATAATCCACTGCTATAAGTCAACAGTCTTCTCCAGAGTTGCGACCCTTTTGGCCTGGGTGCTCTCCCGGGATTTTCATGCGATGGTGAACATAATATTTTTGGCGTTTTGCTGACGTCTGTGATTGATCTTATGCGACGGCTCGAGCGTTTCTGCCATTCTTTGAGGTCTGAAGACATTGATTAAGTGTCATTAAAGAAAACTGATGCCCAAATTGATACCATAAATAAACTCCAACATATAACAGGACCTAACTATTCTGACGTCATGCCTTTTAGACTATTTAGAGGGTGGAAAAGATATTTGAGCATAAAATTCCTACTCAGTTTACTCACTCTGCAGGCTCCAGCGAGTTTTGATATATTTTTGTTGTAATAATAAGAATGAGTGGCTAGGGTTGGAAATTGCGACGGTTAGTGTGTGAAGGGTGGTGGGGGGGGTGTCTTTTGGTTCCGCTAATGAGGAACCCATCCCTTGCAATCTCGACGACTCCTTCAGCCATTTGCGGATGTTGGCGAAAAATGAATTGCTGCTACAGATCTAGAGAGACCTAGGTGGTACTTAATCGTCCTCGACAGACGAGAGATTGCAGGAAATGTCGACTCCGCATTCATAACGGTCGACTGTTTGCAGATGAAAGAAACGTGGTTCATTGTACGATATGTGTGTGAAATAAACTAATGACTGAGATGAGGGGATAGAGATGGAGACCGTTTCAAAATTGCCTTACGTCTGGTGTCATAATTTAATACTTAGTATTTATTCTTGTTAAGAAGTTTCTGATTAAAGGAGGATTTAGTTACATAAAGAGATTTTTCTTTTAAATGGTGAAAGAAAAGTATAATCAAAATTGAAGTACACTGTAATACAAAAAAAAAAAATGGGGGTAGGTGAGTGAGGGACCTGGAGAACTATGACGACCCTAGAATTGAAAAGGGAGAAGGGGACGCAGAACTACCGTTGGTCTTTATTACTTTCAAGTTAATTCAATATGTCGCTTGTGTTTTCTCATGCAAAATGTGTAGAAAATGGACTCACAATTAGTATTAAAAGTGCAGTCGGTTAGGAATTTGTTGTTATTGTATTGCGGGTTTTGTTTTAGTTTATTTTACTGTTTTTCGTTGTGAAGTTCAAATTTGAATATCATTACATACACTCATCTAAGGCACAATGGATTAGGAACGTCCCTCATGAACACAGTCAGCTTATCCAGTGATTTTACAAGGGAAAATTGTTAAGTGCAGCTGAATAAAGGAAGTCTATTTTCAACGACCAGTTTTGCTTTTGCAGCTGTGGTCAGAGCATTGTTCAGTTTGTTCCCGCGTATCATATGACTCACAGCGTGTATCAGGTTTGATTGATTGTTTCTTGCTGTTTGTTTTTTTTCTTTCTTTTCTCTTTGTTATGCAAGCTCACGGCGGTAACGATCTGCCACAAAAGTTTCTCTGTTGTTGTTTTTTTAAATGAATCCTTTTTCTGCCTCAACCTATTCCTGGTTCCGATACCGGACATTTGGAAGCCGGAGTTATCTCGTTTTACTATCGTATCAAATAGTGCCGTATTACTACTCATATTTCTGTAGCGTATACGTTTAAAATGGGTTAGGCTCAGTTTCTGTTGATTTTGGTTTAATTATCTATTTACGGTCCTGTACTTGCTTGCTGACATAAAATTAGGAATGTGCTTCTACAAATGTTTCTTGTGCTTCTTTGTAACTAGACAGAGACCCGACTGCATCGCATTTCTTTGTATTCATTGGAGTTCAGATTTCTATCTTTAAATCAACGTTTGGGGAAGGGGGGCGTTGGTGATTAATATGGTTCATATTATTTGAAAGAAAGAGAAAAAAAAAAAGAAGGGAAGGAACGAACGAAGACGGTTATTTGTCAGTTTAAAACTTGTATATATATATATGTTAAGATTGGAACTATATATATATACTCACACTTTGTTAGTTCCAATCTGAACAGGGAGAGGTTAGGGGAAGCGGGTTATACCTTTGAGATATGAAATTAGTTTTAACTAGAACTGTTATAAAGCCTTTCGGTCGGGTATATATGCGACACTCACCTATCTCAGAAGGCAGGGTACTTCGATCAACCCACACGTCTTCTGGAACAACACATTTCAGACTTTAATAGCGTTGAGATCAGTTAGAAGAGAAACCTATAGACACATTCCTTTAGGCTGACATGGAGTGACCAGATCATGCAAGCTACCAATTTGTTTGATGTGACTAGAACTTAAACAACGTTGACAGGAAGTGCCAGGCAAAGTTAGCACACCGCTTGTTTTTCTTTAGACTGAGATGACTTGGAGCGAAAGGTGTTAGAAATGTAAAATGTTGAAATGACAAACCAGATCAGTTAGTATTTCGTTCTCGCATTAGGACTGAGACGAAA
This sequence comes from Sinotaia quadrata, assembly GCA_028829895.1. NCBI lineage: Eukaryota > Metazoa > Mollusca > Gastropoda > Architaenioglossa > Viviparidae > Sinotaia > Sinotaia quadrata. The sequence continues at coordinate 69,238,265 of CM054182.1, forward strand.
ATGAAAAGAAAGGTGGTGGAAATTAGTCTTTCATAAGTTAGTGTTAGAACTGAGACGAAAATGAAAAGAAAGGTGGTGGAAATTAGTCTTTCATAAGTTAGTGCTAGAACTGAGACGAAAATGATAGGGAAGATGGTGAGAATTAATGTTTCATAAAGTAATGCTAGAACTGCTTTGTTGTGGGTAAAAAATGCTAGAGAATGTTAGTTTTTACGTGGATAAGAGAGATATGAAGCGTGTCACAGTCTGATAAAATTGTCCGACTTGGTGACCCACTAGCCTTGTTTACTTCAAATTCGAATATTTGAAACCCTTGACTCCTTTGTTCAAAGCTTCCTTTTTCGAAGCGCTTCTAGAACAGGTCAAGATGTTATGTAACTTTAGGACCATTGTCCGGTTCTCGAACCAACCACATGCTTCGCGAACAGTCACGTGATACGCAATATGCTTTTCTATATATGTGCCTACACGCCTCCGCTCCGTCACTGGGAGAACACATTAGCTAGGTCCATTTCAGCTAACTCCGGTCACGAGGGGCAAGCCGACAAGCCGTTGAGAATCAAGACACCATTCGTCTTCTCACAAAGAGGTATCATTTTATTTAATAGTATTTTGCCTATGTTGTTTAAGTATGTATTTATGCTATGTATTATATTTCCATAACACTTGAGCATGGTCCAGAGAAATGGCTGAGAGAAACCTATAAGCTACGAAATATAAATTGATTGTAACTCCTTTTCCATTTTGTACTTTAATTTATATTGTTTCAATTCATTAAGAGTCAGAATGCCTGTACTCGATATGAGTTCTTCATGTAATTCAATTATTGCGTGTAATTTTAATTGTAAATTGTGAAGCGCTTTGTTAGTTTGAATTACCCCTTGTATGAACATTAATTTAACGTTGTATCTATTTTATTGTTTCATACGTCACGCTGTTAAATGAAAACATGCGTGAGACGATTACATTTTTCCTAAATCTAATTGTAAAACGACACGAGGTCGAAGCTCTTACTCAGTGCATTTTATCTGGGACATGCTTTAGTAGGAAGTGTTCAATCGAAAGTATATTAGAGCCATTGTTCTCCAGATCGGTTCCTATCGTCCATGCCTTACCTCGTCTTGCTTTGGTTCTGCTGGTGAACTCTACACTGAGGGTCCATGTCTTTAAAGTTCAAGTTCCCTAACTACATGAAAAGGAGCGTATTTCCTTAATGCACCACGTGCGTCGCTAGAGCGGGACTGTGAAAATAGACTGACTGACCTAATAAAGAGACCAGGCTGATACAAGCAATCCAGCTGAGTACAATCATAGTGTACAAATGTTAAACGAACAATTGTTGGCAATTTTGTGACAAGAATCGAACACATGCGCGTAGAGATAGAGCAGTAGACTATTCGTGTCGTCTTTGATTATTGTTAATTTGTTAAACTTTATTAAATCTTATTTTTCTTGTTAATACCTCTTAGTAGTTAATTAATATGCATGATAGACCAATAGATTCTTAGATTTGAATGGGGGCGAATGAGCAGAAAGTTGACAACGAATGCGTATTAAATTAGAGGGATTTAACTGTTTCAAATCTAGCTAAAAGTTCGCAGTTTATTAGTTTGTAAATTTGTCGTCTGAACTACGAGACACACTTTTAATTAGTCAAATAATAAATTGAGCATCCAGTCTGCATAGAATATGAGAGAAAGAATTAATTATATTTAAAGTCTTTAATTATTCTAAGCAGGGTCTTTAAATAAATACTGGAAACGTAACAAGTGGGGGAAATCTCGTCCGTGGATTGATATGTATTAAATTGTAAATTGTAACATTTTTTATACATAGGGCGTATCATAAACCTAGAAACGAACGAACGAAAAGAAATTGCCAATTGTTCTTTTGATTTTTGTATTACTGATTTTCTTTGCTTTGTTGTGACATGTGCATGTATTCTTTTGCAGAGTAGTGTACGTTTTTAATTAATGTAGTATGTTTAAGCGTAGTTAAGCATAGCATTGATTAAGTTGAATGATTTATTTAGTATTGTGTTACTGGATACTTCATTGTGAGAAGTCGAACGTGTTATACCGCCAGCTAGGAGAGTTACCGGTAGTAACAGACTTCGGACTATTATATTTAGGGTGCTAGATATAATGTGTAATGTTGTATGGTAGGAGCCGTGACATTACGAAAGTCTTGGAACAGCAGACACTGTGACAAGCAGGTGAAACGTGTAAGAGTTAACGCGTAATTTATTTCGGAAGGTGTTCTGAGTAAATTAAATAATTTTTGTAAGGTTGTAGCCTAAAAGTTATTTTCGGGATAAGCGGAGTTATCGCCGACGGTTAAAACACACAATTCACGAGATACATTTTTATTGTAGCCAGCGCGCTAAGACAGTAAAATGGATCCAGAGCAGGTGAACGTGTAACCAACGCGTAATTTATTTCGGAAGGTGTTCTGAATAAATTCAATAATTTTTGTAAGGTCGTAGCCTAAAAGTTATTGTGGGATAAAGCAGAGTTTATCGCCTACGGTTAGATACACAATCACGAAAGATATTTATTGTAGCCAGACGCGCTAAATAAATAAGATGGACATTTCGGAAAGCAGACAGGTTATCGAACGCCTGAGAGAGGAAGGTTCAAAGCTTGGATATATAGGTGAAGAACTAAACAAATATGTCCGAGCCGAGTTCGAGAAAGAGGAAGTGAAACGGAAAGAGGAACGAGAGTTGAAACGGAAAGAGGAACGAAAGTTGAAACGGATCGAACGCGAGGCCGAAAGCAAAGCGGAACGACCCGAGTCTGAACACGAGAAAGAGTTAGAACGAATAAAACTCAATCACGCGTTAGAAATGAAACAGATCGAGTCACGGCAGGCCGAGGCTAGAGAAAAGCTAGAACGCGTTAAGGCCAAGTTGGAAAGGTTAGAGATAGAAGATGATCACCTTATGACTTTGATAAATCTAAGGATCGATGAACAGAAGAACAGTGTAGGGAGAGTACAGCTCAGGGAGATTCTAAAACGCGAACAGAAGATAGGCATATCACTAGGCTATAAAAGTGAACAGATACGTAATTTCGTCCTACTAGAACTCAATGAAAAGGAAATAAAACACAGGGAAGAAATTAGATCTTCATTAAACTCACGCGTAAACCTTACGAAGGCGCGAGTAAAGCAGTTGTTTGATAGAGATTTCCGATTCGAAGGGGACTGGATGGAAATGAGAGAGAGCGAAGTTCTAATAATAGTAAGTGAAGTTGAAATGCGAGACCTAACGTTCGAAATTAGAAAGTTGAAGAAAGAGAGGCAAGTGCTTATAGAAAGGAAAGAAAGTCTAGAATTAGAATGGTTGTGGACAGAAATCGAAACAGAGTCTAAAATTGCTGGGGAAGGCGGTAGTACTGTTGACAAATTACGACAGGAAGGTCAGGCCGTGAACTTTGACTTGCCGAGGTCAAACGCCGCGAGCGTGGAGACTGACACACAGAAATTAGTCGCGCTACCGAGCACAGCAGACAAAATAGACGAGAACAAATGTTTTGACGAAACCATTACAGTTCAACATGCTAACCAGTTTACAGAAACAGTTAGCGCACCAAAGCTTGATCTTGAAACAGAGACAAGAAAAGACACTGTTGTTAAGGACTTAATAACACGTGTAGAATTTGGACGAACACATACACCGCCGTGTACGTGTGACACCTTGTTTGACGGACTGAATGCGCATGATAAGATAGAGGCAGATTCTATCGGTTGTGTACCGTTAAGGTGTGATGAAACTTCTAGCAACACAGTGACTGATTTTTCTGACAGGACAAGTATGCATGAGAAGATAGAAACGAGTTCTATCAGTTGTGTATTGTCGAAGGGCAGTGACACATCGACTGAGTTTACTGACCGAACTGTTAGTTTAAGAGAGAGTCATGAAAATGTGCTCGCTACGAAGACTGACATCGGTAGATCTCGATCTCCGATGATTGACGTGAGTCATGACGTAATTTTGGAACACAAGATTATTGCGTTATGCGAGGAGGTTTCGAGTGCTAACACATTGATAGCCAGGGAAACAGAAGTATTTGATCCAGATGACAACATAGGTAGCATTACAGAGGAAGACAGTGTGCCTATGATAAGTTCATTTACTTCAGATGACATGACAGTTGTCAGAGCTGAGACAGAGTTCTTTTCCAAACGTGACATGGAAGAAGATATAGTCAAAAACTGTACAAGGACGAAATCTAGTATTTCTAACATAGGGATATTAGGGACGGTCAACGATAATGCATGTGTACTGACGTGTATGCACGCAGTTGTCGGAGACAAGGCAGAACCGTCTGCAGATAAATCACTTAACGGAATTAGTGACGTAGACAGAAGCCACGGTACAGGGACTACCTTTATTGACTCACCTGTTGAGATAAAGGAATGTCATGAGTACGTACCAAAAACTGAGACAAGTGGAAGTAAGGAGGAGGGGGTTTCATTAACTGATATGTTCCTTGGTTCACTAATGATTAGTACGGAGTGTAATCCCGAATTGATCAAAGACACAGTACAAATGAGTGACAGAACTAGATCGATAGACAATGAAAACCGGAGTGACAGACTGATAACCAGAGTAGGTGGGGCATCAGGACTGTTACTGACATCAGATGCAGAAATTCATGATAGAGGAAACAGTGGGAGTGTAGCCTACAACACACAGAGAGTAGACATAGTGATGTTATTCAGTGTAATAGAGACAGGTAACATTCACTGCCAGTTGGTGACTGAAACTGACAGAATTTCCATCATAGATTCTGACGACCTGATGAGAGGACATATTGAATTAACTGAGTCAGTGGAGACAGACTATGTTGGTTCAATAAACGGTATGGTCCAGGGGAGACAATCGATAACTCTTGGAGAGTTTAAGACAGAACCCTTGTTCATACAACCACGGGAATCCGACTTGCTAGCGAGTGAGTCTGACCCCACAGTGATTAGAGAATACTCGAGTGGAGAGTTAGACAATTCTAGAGTCACAAAAGAGACACAGACTTATGTTGTCAAGGAGAGAGACAAATTGACAGACATAACAGTCGAACACCTAGTTGTGAATGGGTTAAAACAGAAAACAACTAGTGGGATGAGGTATTTCACTTCAGTCTATGATAAGATCAGGAGAACGGAACCTCCAGATTTAGGGGAGAAGCTAATGTTGCAATTCAGGTACCTCAGAGAGACTGGTAGCCACGACAGAGCACATTTGCAAACCTATGACGTTAGACTAGATGCGAAATGGACCCATAGTAGATCTGACGCCATTCCGACAAAAGACGTTGAGTGCATGCAAACTAGAGACGTTCAATGTGTACACAATGACGTAACTACAAATGCACGAAACACCAAGAGAGCAAATCTCCATTTGCGTGAGTTCAGTGTCAAGGCTAAGAGCGATAGATTTGAAATTCTGACTTCGCAGAGTCAAGGCCACAGTGACACTGACATGATACGAAACGTATCGAGAAGTTTGAAACTGTTAGACAGGGTAGAGACCAGCCGTGCAGAAACTGACACTACCAGAAACATTTTAAACTTGACAAGTACTTTGGAGAGTTTTGAAAGAGATCATGACGATAAAACACTTCAAGGACGTACTTACTGGACGAGAAATGAAAAGTCTAAACTTGACATGCAATATATTGCACCTCACAGTGACATTCTGACGAACAGAGTAAGAAAGAAAGAATACAGTTGTCATGCCGTAGACATGTTGACACACATGGACGATGACGTGTATTGGGATTGGGATAGAACTACGAAGATTGTGCTAGGCAGGATAGTGCAACAGTAGAAATAATGATTTGACACTTTCTTTGAATTTCATTATTTTCTTGTTGTACCGTAGTTGGTGGTTGTTATGGTAAATATGTTGGACATTTCATAAAAACTTGGGACTAGCTATGACACTGATTGAATTGTTTTAGTGTTGTAACTCTGAATATGACAGGTGGACTGATAGATAGTTCATTAGAGTTGGTAATCCATAAACTCTGATATTTGGTTGATACAGGAAATCAATATCTGGAACTTTTCATAACCTGCATATTGATAGTGTTGTTCATTGGAAGTCATTTTTCTGATCACACTATTGTTGGATACGTATTCAGTGGAATTGGTTGATGTTGGATTTCTATTCTGAATAATCTGGTTAGATCAAACTAGGTTGTGTGTGAACTATTGATTATTGGGACAGATAGTGAAATTTTCAGAACATGTTATTCCATTGGATGGATGTCTATTCAGTTAGACTGGATGCTTTTCTTAAATCATTTTATTTGATTTTTTCTTAAATCATTTTTCTTTGATTTCTGAAGTGAGAAATATTGTATGAGAGTGCCGTTAATCTAGAGTTGATTCTTCTGCCGCGCTACATTATTTCTAGCTATGTTGAAATTTTTTAATTGTAAATTTTTCTTCATTGTGGACTTCTACATTTTATCATACATAATTTGTAGGAGGCATTTTATCTTTGGCAAGATAAACGCCTCAAAAGCGAGGGGGTGTCACAGTCTGATAAAATTGTCCGACTTGGTGACCCACTAGCCTTGTTTACTTCAAATTCGAATATTTGAAACCCTTGACTCCTTTGTTCAAAGCTTCCTTTTTCGAAGCGCTTCTAGAACAGGTCAAGATGTTATGTAACTTTAGGACCATTGTCCGGTTCTCGAACCAACCACATGCTTCGCGAACAGTCACGTGATACGCAATATGCTTTTCTATATATGTGCCTACACGCCTCCGCTCCGTCACTGGGAGAACACATTAGCTAGGTCCATTTCAGCTAACTCCGGTCACGAGGGGCAAGCCGACAAGCCGTTGAGAATCAAGACACCATTCGTCTTCTCACAAAGAGGTATCATTTTATTTAATAGTATTTTGCCTATGTTGTTTAAGTATGTATTTATGCTATGTATTATATTTCCATAACACTTGAGCATGGTCCAGAGAAATGGCTGAGAGAAACCTATAAGCTACGAAATATAAATTGATTGTAACTCCTTTTCCATTTTGTACTTTAATTTATATTGTTTCAATTCATTAAGAGTCAGAATGCCTGTACTCGATATGAGTTCTTCATGTAATTCAATTATTGCGTGTAATTTTAATTGTAAATTGTGAAGCGCTTTGTTAGTTTGAATTACCCCTTGTATGAACATTAATTTAACGTTGTATCTATTTTATTGTTTCATACGTCACGCTGTTAAATGAAAACATGCGTGAGACGATTACATTTTTCCTAAATCTAATTGTAAAACGACACGAGGTCGAAGCTCTTACTCAGTGCATTTTATCTGGGACATGCTTTAGTAGGAAGTGTTCAATCGAAAGTATATTAGAGCCATTGTTCTCCAGATCGGTTCCTATCGTCCATGCCTTACCTCGTCTTGCTTTGGTTCTGCTGGTGAACTCTACACTGAGGGTCCATGTCTTTAAAGTTCAAGTTCCCTAACTACATGAAAAGGAGCGTATTTCCTTAATGCACCACGTGCGTCGCTAGAGCGGGACTGTGAAAATAGACTGACTGACCTAATAAAGAGACCAGGCTGATACAAGCAATCCAGCTGAGTACAATCATAGTGTACAAATGTTAAACGAACAATTGTTGGCAATTTTGTGACAAGAATCGAACACATGCGCGTAGAGATAGAGCAGTAGACTATTCGTGTCGTCTTTGATTATTGTTAATTTGTTAAACTTTATTAAATCTTATTTTTCTTGTTAATACCTCTTAGTAGTTAATTAATATGCATGATAGACCAATAGATTCTTAGATTTGAATGGGGGCGAATGAGCAGAAAGTTGACAACGAATGCGTATTAAATTAGAGGGATTTAACTGTTTCAAATCTAGCTAAAAGTTCGCAGTTTATTAGTTTGTAAATTTGTCGTCTGAACTACGAGACACACTTTTAATTAGTCAAATAATAAATTGAGCATCCAGTCTGCATAGAATATGAGAGAAAGAATTAATTATATTTAAAGTCTTTAATTATTCTAAGCAGGGTCTTTAAATAAATACTGGAAACGTAACAAAGCGTTAAGGTTGTAAACTAGTGTGTTAGTTATTAAGACTGGAATGTTGATACGAAAGCTCGTATAAATTAATATTCAGTTTATGGTATTAGAAGTGAAATGTTGAAAGACCAGGTACATTATTTTTCTGTTATGAGTTATTAGAATTGAAATATTGAAACAGGAAAGGTCGGGTAAATTAGTATTCTCTCAGCGTTAATAGAATTCAAATGTTGGAATTAAGGGTCACTATTCTGTTGGAGTTATTAGAACTGAAACGTCGAAACGAAAGGTACGATAAATTAGTACTCTTTTTTTTGTGTGTTTTTAGACCTGAAATGTTGAAATGAAAGGTTGTGAGATGGATGTTAAAACTGAAATTAAGAGTATATTTGTGTGTTCGTTTGTTCATTAAAGTTTAATTTTTGAAGCGAAAATCTATGGGAAATTATGTTAATAGAATGATTTCTTTTTCAACGACAGGCCCGGGAAATGGTTTTGTTTGTGTTAGTTGGATGAAATATATTTTTGAAGAGAAAGGCGTGAGAAGTTATCGTTTCGTTTGCGTTATAAGGATTGCAACGTTATTAACACGTTATTAACAATTAAATTGACGTTTCATTTGGTTTTTACAGCTGATATATTTTGTAATCGATAGGTCCTGTAAATTTGTGTTTAATTCGTGATATTAAAACCGAAATATTAACTATAACAAAAGGTTATTTGTGTAAATTAATGTTTCATTTGACTTTATTACAACTGATATATATATATAATAAACAACAAAAGCCATGTAAATTTGTGTTTGCGTTAGTTAGCATTATAACTGAAATTATATTAAAGGAAAGTTTGGGAAAGTGAATGTTTTGTTGTTAATATTAGAATTGAAATAATATTATAGCGAAAGTTCAGGGAAGTTAATGTTGTGTTGGTATTAATAGAACTGAAATAATATTCGATCAAAAGGGCAGGGGAGATAATGAATAGTTTATATTATTAGAACTGAAATACGATCAAAAGGGCAGGGGAGATAATGAATGGTTTATATTATTAGAACTGAAATAATATAGCAGAAGGCAATAGAATATTTATGTTGTTTTGTTTTATCAGAACTTAAATAACGTTGAATCGAAGGTCTGGAGAAGTTAATGTTTTGTTTTTATTATTAGAACTTAAGTAATATTGAATCTGAATATCAGAAAAGTGGATATTTTTGTTACTTTACTTTGAATTGAAAGGTCAGAGAAGTAAAATGTTTTATTTGTATTATTAGAAATTAAATCTCACTGACTCGAAAGTCTCTACGTTTTTGTTCGTTGTAATGAAAACCCGGGGAAATTATAGTGAATATCATTTATACGATGCAAGGTTTTTTTTATTTTTCTTTTGTTTTGAATCGAAATGACATTTGAAGCAAGAGGCCAGAAACGTTTGGTCAAAATTGAATTGGCTTTAAAACGGGGGGAAATTATCTCTCTAAAATAAATTATTGCAACCTTTTAAATTTTCTAGTCTTCGAAACAGAAAAGACCAGGAAATTTAATAAATAGTTTTTCTTTTTAAAAACTCAATGGACTAGAAATAAATAACAGAGAACACAGAATACAAATAATAATAATAATATAAATAAAGGAATAAAGTTTGAAATGTTAACATCGAAAAGACCAGAAATAAAAAAAAAATAATTTTGTACAATGTTAACAAATACTCCATTAGTCTGTTATATATATATGAAATGTTTTGGTGTTTTTTTTTAAACCTAGCCTAGCCGCACTAAATATAAATATAGTTAATAGTCAGTGAGGAAAAAAAATGTTTCCTGAGTTTGGACGCCGCGGAAAACATCCAGATATACTAAGGGCGCCATGAATCGAGAAAATTTGGAAACCACTGCTTATAGGATACACTTTACAGTCGCTTTGCAATAGAGACACCATACGTTACAAAGTTTATTGAGGACATTTTACAGTCATTATACAGGTCATAATTGTTTTAATCAGACAATAGTGCACACGTTAAAGTTTTCAACCATTATATGATAAGGATATTATCAAATGCTGCTTATGCTATAGAGCACAGCTTACAGTTGATTTACAGTGAGGGTATCTTATGCTACACACATACATACCATAGTTTATACTTTAAAATAACGAGATCATATTCTTTGCAGAGACTATTAAGCAACCTTAGCATATATTATAGAATAGGAATATAATTTAAATAGCCTATAGAACATATTTTACACACAGACTGTTGAACATACTTTGCAGTCATTTTGAATTGATGTTATACATCTGTCAAGAAAGGCAAGAGGTGGGAATTGTATTGCACGTTGAATAGAGAACAGCCGCCATTTCCCGTACAGGGGATAAAACTCTCTTGCTTTCGCTTTAAAACGCTTTTTTTTTCATTAAAAAAAAAAAAATCACTGGTAATGCAGCATCTGTTTAAACACACACACACACAGAATCTTATTCCGTTTAATTTTATTATCAGGCGTTTGTTCTCGTCCAGTTAAAATTTTTAATTGATCACAGTATGTGGTTCACTGCTTGCTTGTTTAGAGGGGAGGGTGTCAGTAAATAAGGTGAATTTACATTTTCCACAGACGTATATGCCCATTATTTACTCATTACCTAACACACTCTCATTAGTCATTAATACATAGCTATATAGTCATGTAGCTCCGTATACATATAGCCACTATTTTTCTCTTTTAAAATGGCGGCCTCTCTGTTAGATTGTACCGCAGGTGAATGGAGAAGTGTTTATAGTTTAGCTGTCATTACATGTCAGGCTAAATGGAATTAGAAAGTGTGCAGAATGTGGGGGCAGTAGGATTAAAGTGAAATGGGCAGTAGAAAGTGTGCAAAATATAGGGAGGGGTGTGTGGAGGCAAACCAGAGTAATTGGCCGTAATAGTGTGCAAAATATAGGGAGGGGTGTGTGCAGGCAAACCAGAGGAATTGGCCGTAAAAGTGTGCAAAATATAGGGAGGGGTGTGTGGAGGCAAACCAGAGTAATTGGCCGTAATAGTGTGCAAAATATAGGGAGGGGTGTGTGCAGGCAAACCAGAGTAATTGGCCGCAATAGTGTGCAAAATATAGGGAGGGGTGTGTGGAGGCAAACCAGAGGAATTGGCCGTAATAGTGTGCAAAATATAGGGAGGGGTGTGTGGAGGCAAACCAGAGTAATTGGCCGTAATAGTGTGCAAAATATAGGGAGGGGTGTGTGGAGGCAAACCAGAGTAATTGGCCGTAATAGTGTGCAAAATATAGGGAGGGGTGTGTGGAGGCAAACCAGAGTAATTGGCCGTAATAGTGTGCAAAATATAGGGAGGGGTGTGTGCAGGCAAACCAGAGGAATAGAAAGTGTGCGCATTATAGGGGCGGGCAGGTGTGATCAGCAAAAGAATGTCTACGAAGCGGTTCGAACTGTTCATAAACGGTCAGTCTGGAGCCACATCAGGATGCATTAAAGAGGTTCAAGTCCAGGAGTGTTGTAGACGTTAAAAAAGCGGTGCATAATTTGTTGCGCTCTTTATTTATTTACTTTTTAAAAAAATCTTTGAATAATTAATTTTAAAAAAAGACTGCCAGTCGCTGGACTAAATCGTGCGCACGTGTCTGGACTAAAATTGTTTTAATGCTGTACTTAATTCCCCTTATCTGTAGATTTACCCGCCAGTGCGCATGCGTGTGAGAAATAGAGAGAGCTCGGGGAGTACCTTTTATTACGGCTGATCTAGTCATTCAGTTTGGGAAATATTTACTTGTGAAAACATTTGACAGTATTGATTTGTAGAAGTAATCAAGTTAATGACAGCTCTTGTCCAGCACCCCTCCCACACACACAACATTTTGTTTCTCTCTGTCAAATGATTTTTGTTTTAAGAGAAGTTTGAGCGATATACAGGTTTTCGAGCAAAAATAAATGTCATAAAAGTTTTAGCTTTGCATTGTGTACAATAAATAAATGTCATGACAGTTTTAGTGTTGCTGTGTGAAAATTTATAAATGTCATGAAAGTGTTAGTATTGCAGTGTGTACAATAAATAAATGACATGAAAGTTTTAGTGTTGCAGTCTGTAAAATAAATAAATGTCTTGAAAATGTTAGTGTTGCTGTCTAAAATAAATAAATGTCATGAAAATCTTAGTGTTGCAGTCTGTAAAATAAATGTCATGAAAGTGTAAGTGTTTCTGTGTGTAAAATATATAATGAAAGTGTTAAGTGTTGTGTGTGTGTAAAAGAAAGAAATAACAATTTGAAATCTGTTCAGAAAGAACGCAGGCATATTTTGCCATGACATTTTGACAAACAACTGATTGACGAGTGTCGTGCGCTTGTTGTTGCGGTCTTCTTTACCTGTCGCACTTCACCCCTCCCCCGCCTCCATTTTGTGACCCGTCCACACACTCGAGTCATCGAACCACTCTTCCACTCCCACCTATTTTGTCGTTGTTGCAGAGAGATTTCGAAAAAGTAATTAATTAATTTCAAGGTACAGCCAACCTGAAAAATCTAAAATGGGAAGTGTAAAACGATTCCAATTGTGTTACAGAAAGAAGTTATATTTAGTTTTCATGACATGATATGTTTCTTCAGTGTTGATCACACCGTACAGAGTAGCGTGATGAAACTAGGTCCAGCAAATCGACCATTCTTTAAAAACGCAATTTTTGTGAGAATTGTTCCAACTTTGCTTTTTAAGAAAAATGATGTCCCACTAGACAAGAAGGTTTTGTCAGCTGATTAGGATTTTTTCAAGTCTGCTTTTAAAAATAATAATCATACAAGCCAAGACGGTTTATCACCTGATTGGTTCAAGGATTCTTTGGCTTATCGATGACTCAGCAAGTTGCTTTCAGTCATTTTTTTTTCTGGCCCCTGGAGAAAGCGAAGAGTTCTGAACCAATGCGACTCCAGAATCAGCGAAGGACACTTCACAAGTCCACTCTCCCAATTTGTCCACCGATTTAACAGCCGATTTGACCGCTTCTGGGCGAAACGTAAACTGTAAGTCGCAAGACCAGAAAAAGTGTGCTTCAATGAAAAATTATGCATGGCTAGATTTGCCCCGGATATAAGAAATCCAAAAGTCGATATTTGTTGACATTTAAAATTAATTATTTTTTTAAAATCCAATTTTAATCTGGCTTTTCACCACCGCCCCTCCCGCCATAACCTTTCCTTTCTTCGGATTAGTTTGATAAGTAATATTAATTTATAAAACCCGAGTTTTATCTTGCTATTACCAGTCTATATCATCCCGGGCATACATAAACGCATTTTTCATTTGGAGTTATTATTCATATATAGTTTTAAACCCCAATATTAGTAGTAGTAGGTGATGGTGTATATTTAATTTTAAAATCTCACTAGTAGTAGTAGTAGGTGATGGTGTATATTTTATTTTAAAATCTCACTAGTAGTAGGAGGTGATGATGTATATTTAATTTTAAAATCTCACTAGTAGTAGTAGGTGATGATGTATAGTTTATTTTAAAATCTCACTAGTAGTAGTAGGTGATGATGTATAGTTTATTTTAAAATCTCACCAGTAGTAGTAGGTGATGATGTATAGTTAATTTTAAAATCTCAACAGTAGTAGTAGGTGATGATGTATAGTTAATTTTAAAATCTCACTAGTAGTAGGAGGTGATGATGTATAGTTAATTTTAAAATCTCACTAGTAGTAGGAGGTGATGATGTATAGTTAATTTTAAAATCTCACTAGTAGTAGGAGGTGATGATGTATAGTTAATTTTAAAATCTCACTAGTAGTAGTAGGTGATGATGTATAGTTAATTTTAAAATCTCACTAGTAGTAGGAGGTGATGATGTATAGTTAATTTTAAAATCTCACTAGTAGTAGGAGGTGATGATGTATAGTTAATTTTAAAATCTCACCAGTAGTAGTAGGTGATTTTATTTGTTTCTTTTTAAATCGTGCTGCCACTCGTCTACCGCTTCCCGGTTATGCGATGACGTCATGAATTTTGTGCTATAATTCACTATAACTTTTGACATCTGTTTTCTCTCCACAAATTTCCCATGGGAATTTTCTTTCTTGATATGAATGATATTGATTGATTCGTTTCTGCTTACTTTTCGCTTACAACACTAGTTCATTTGATAGGACACAAATGCTAGAGTCGTACTGACTGGCTTAGGAATGTAGACGAGTGGTGACATTAAACTCCAATACATACAACAGCAACAAGTGCCAAAATTAATGTTTGTGTTACTTCGATTAGCTCAACTGACTCATTTCTTGAATCCAAAATGATGTTTTAGTGTATCTCTCTCCCGCCCCTTCCCTCCTCCCCCCAAAAAAAACAACAACAACTGAGAATTATTCTCACCATGTCAACATTTTGCTTGTCGTCTTATGTTTGACGCCACTTTGTTTATAAACAGTTTAAGGGAAGTTTGCGTATGCAACAGCCTTGTCTTTACAGGCATTTACTAGATTAGCTTTTAGATCAGCAATATCATTACTGACATTAATACGCACAAAAATAAATAAATAAGCGAATGTTTGTGACATAAAATACCCGTAATCTTGTAAGCGCCAGGAGTATTAAGAGTCCATTGTCTGGAATTGTGACCCGCAAAACGTCACGTCTGTTTCGATGTCCGGACTAAATGCACTGACATGAAGCTTCTTAGCCTGTTTGTGAATAAAATATAAGCGGTCACTGCGTGAGCTAACTGGGCGATTGTTAAGTTTGTTTTGCTGCGATTAGAAAGGTCACTGACTCAACGCAGTGAAGGTTCGAATTATGAGGCAACTTAGGACGACATATTTCTATTTAAATTTTATTCCTCCTTTAGCAGTAAAGCGGTTGTGCGACAATTTTGAAGATTAGAATTATGGGGTGACAACTCTAACCGTTCATTCAATGACAAATTATTTCGATTTTAGAAATCATGTTTAATTCACCTTCTGCAGTTTTGATATTTTACAAGTTATTTAAAACTTAAAAAAATAAATAAATTTTGAAAAGGGGGTGACCTTTTTTTTTTCTTGCAGGGGGTTGGGCGGGGGTGGGCTCGAGCGTTTCTTCCTTTATTGCTAAAATTCTAATTGACTCTCTCACCTTCGCAAGCGGCTTTTATTTTTTAAAAAAAAAATTTTCAAATGACTTTATTTAACGTTTAAACGACATCTATTTTTTCTACACAAAAATTATTACTACAGGAAAATGTGTATTGACGTTTAAACGAATAACATTTAAACGACATCTATTTTCCACACAAAAATTATAAATAGGGGGAAATGTGTATTAACGTTTAAACGACATCTGTTTTTTACACAATGTTACTACAGGAAATGTGTTGGGAAAAAATAATTAAAAATAGGAAAATGTGTATTAACTTTAAATGACATCTGTTTTCTACATTAAAAAAAAATATAACTACAAGGAAATGTGTATTAATGTTTAAACGATATCTGTTTTCCACATAAACATTGTTACTACAGGAAAATATATATTAATGTTTAAACGACATCTATTTTCTACACAAAAAATTGTTATTACAGGAAAATATATTTTAATGTTTAAACGACATCTATTTTCTACACAAAAAAATTATATTAACGTCTAAACTATATCTATTTTCCACACTAACAATTTTGAACACATTATAATAGATATTTGTTTTCTGCCCCTATTTTTGTTCGTAATTTAAGATTTTTGTCTTTGTTTTCTTTCTTATCGCCTCTAATCTGAAGACCGATCCTATGAGAAAACTAGTGGCTTTTGAGAAATTTGCTACGCCAATTAGCATATTTAAAAATTCTTTAAATTTTGGTCTACACATACACACACAATTGAAGTGGGTCTTGTCTTACCAGATGCGGTCATGGCTAGAGCCGCGCAGAAGACGAGGACGATGATAGCCGAGCCCTTCATGATAACGTCAATTTCTCAGTTCTCAAGGAGAAGTGGGTGTTTGTCAGAAACCCTCTCTTTTTTCTCGCTCAGGTTCCAGGTGCTTGCAGTAAGCTATCTTTGATATGAGTGGGGTCGTTGTGCTTTTGTTATCACCTCTGGTTCCGTTGATGTTGGTGACAGTTGGATTTTGAAGGCAAATGGTAGAGGGTATGGAGGAAAAAAAAAGTTTTGTATGGCCAAAGAACTCAGTCAGAAGCGAGGGTCGGCCGATAACTGAGTGACGTGACGAAGGTCGGCCGATAACTGAGTGACGTGACGAGGGTCGGCCGGTAACTGAGTGACGTGTCCAGGGTCAGCAGTTGACTGCAGTAAACGGTGACCAGAATCGCACTAGAGGACACTTGCAGAGGAGCCCCTTTGTTTCATCGCAAACCGTTAGGTCGTGCCCGTTTTTATACGTCATCGCAGTGTCCAGACAGCACGTGCTGCGGCAAGCAAGTGTCGTCTGCAGCAGGCGAGAACGACAATTTGCTCCCACTTCCACTTCTCCATATGTGTAGGTTGTGGGGAGAGGTTTTTCTGTAGGAATCTTTAGGAATGATTTGCTATATCTGTAAATGGTTCAAGATGATTAAAGAATACGAGAATTTGACTCTTATATTCCTGTTCATAAAACGGTTGGATTTTACCATCAAAGGGCAAGAATTTGGCCTCTAAATGTTCATGTTCGTTGACTGTACCATCAAAAGACTAGAATTTATTCTAATTTCCATGGCTTCGAAAGGCCAAAATTTTGTCCATAATCATTATGACTGTGCAAGTTAGGTTTTGACTAGTATCATAGCTACAAACAGCTAACGTTTGACCACTGATTGTCATGACCCTAAAATGTAGGTTTTGACCAGTGTCATAGCTATAAATGGCTATTTTCATACTGAAAAACTAGTACTTGATTGTTGTTGTGGTTATTTAAGTCCTAAGATTTGGCTACTATTTGTAATGCTATAAAAAGGGCTAGGATTTGACTACTGATTGTTGTAGCTGTAAAAATATAGAATTCACCGCTGTTATGACTATAGTAGGCAAATGACGTATTTAACAACTAATTATAATAGCCATAGAAAAAGTATGATTTGACTATAAATTATAATGACAATAAAAGGTCTTTGACTTGCCTACTAATTTAATAGCTATAAATGTCTTTGATTTGAATAGTAATTGTAGTGACTAAAAATGTTTGATTTGAATAGTAATTGCAGTGACTAAAAATGTTTGATTTGAATAGTAATTGTAGTGACTAAAAATGTTTGATTTGAATAGTAATTGTAGTGACTAAAAATGTTTGATTTGAATAGTAATTGCAGTGACTAAAAATGTTTGATTTGAATAGTAATTGCAGTGACTAAAAATGTTTGATTTGAATAGTAATTGCAGTGACTAAAAATGTTTGATTTGAATAGTAATTGTAGTGACTAAAAATGTTTGATTTGAATAGTAATTGCAGTGACTAAAAATAGGGATAGGCAAATTTATTCCACCACAGTCATACATTGCTGATATTATTATCTTCGCTCTTGTAGGCGACTATCCCAAAGAGCCAGCTTTTTGAACGCATCCGTCTTATTTCTGTGTAAAAATATTTGTGCAAAACCTCTGAAAGAGAAATATTCAGTTCGAATATGTCCGCCATATACGCAAGTTAACCATCAATTCCTCATCCAACAGACTTCACCATCTACTAGGCCAGACTTTTGCTCTCGCACAAACTGCTCTACTTCTTCCCTCAGTTCGACAAGGTGTGAAAGAACCCTTCCTCTCGGTAGCCACCTCACTTCTGCATTGAGGAGATGGTGTTGCGAGTCCATCTCTCATACAGTGTGGAGAACAGCTTGGAGTTCATAAGTCGACTATGAATTTAATTTATGATCTTCACCGCATCATTCATCACAATGTTTTGTTCACGGACCGGCGGTTGAAAACCACTGTTCTAGAACAATAGAACGGCAGCCTGTGATAGAGTCCTCATGTATTCTAATCGTAAATACATTGCAGCAAACAAACACTAATTAAACTGACAGGAGTACCTATAGTCCTTATATATTACGTATCTTAAATACACTGCAGCAAAAATTCACAATCTGACAATTAAGAGTGCCTCTATTAGAGTCCATATACATATCGTAAAATCACTGCAACAATACAATGAAAGCGGGAAACAAAAAAGCGCGTCTTTTATGCATCATAAATACAGTGCAGCAAATAAATACAAAGCAAAATGAAAACTCAAGAGCCGTGGTTTGAGACCACTTTTATCCAACTTAGCTTCGTCAGAGAAGTTTCGTCCCTTTACTGCAGACGTGAGAATGTGGTTAGATCTGTCGAATACCCATAATTTTACACTAGACCGCTGAAACTTATCAACCAAGAACTTGTTTCTTTTCCAAAAAAAAAAACCCTAAGTGCCACCAATCGGACAATACGGTTTTGAAAAACTATTTCTCTCTAAAAGTTAGCGTATCGTCAGAGTAGCCGTTGTAAAACGTATTAGCAATTCAACTTACGGATCCCGTGATCTAGTAACGTTAGTATTAGGTTCGAGATTTGTCTCCTCAGCCAGTTGGGAAACCATCTGTAGACTGACTCTTTTGTACACGATGACGTTTGCACAGTCTAAACTGCTGAGTCTGGGAGAAATGAAGGCATGAATCCCATGATAAAAGTTAGTTATTCTCTGAGCGCTCTCTCTCTCTCCACAAACGTCGTTAACAAAAGCTTTCAAAGTCCGGAAGTTGTCCACATTGACCCTTGTTTGTCTCGGAATCCGTTAAACGCCAGATTGTTTCTATAGAGTACGTAAAGACATCTTTTGGTGCAAAATTACCGTTTGCTGCTAATGACATACAAGGCATAGCATATCTGATTTACATTTCTTACAATTATTTTTTGAAAGTTTTAATGCCAAAACTACCGGGTTGTTACTAAATAACATATCAGACAATGCCAAAACTACCGGGTTGTTACTAAATAACATACCAGACAATGCCAAAATTACCGGTTGTTACTAAATAACATACGAGACAATGCATATATGGATTTCCTTTTTTTATATTTTTAAATATTGTTCACTCAAGATTAAACAGCTTAAGGTAACAAATCCCGCATTTATTAAAAGAAATAATGCATTTTCTTTCATATCTTAAAAAAAAAATTGTTTGGTAACATCAGTACAGTAAAACAGAATAATCCATATTTTCGAACTTTCTTATATAGGTTGTTTGTCTTTTTGGTTATGACATCTTCCCTTGCATGTAAAACCCCGAGTGTATTAAAAATACGTGTATTGTTTCTCTTGTTGTTGTTTTTTTTAAATTTTTTTTTATTGTTGTGGGCTTTTTTAAAGGTTGAATGTTAAACAATGTACATTTATTGACTGTGTTTGTTTTTAAGTCTGGACAACATGATTGCTACACGGACACTTGTGATTGTGTTTCTATGTTATTATTTCAGGTATGGAGTATGGACAACATGATTGCTACACGGACACTTGTGATTGTGTTTCTATGTTATTATTTCAGGTATGGAGTATGGACAACATGATTTGTACACAAACACTGGTGCGACACCAAGGCTCCGTGGCCTGTCTAGCCGTTTCGAGGGGTCGAATCTTCTCCGGCGCCGTGGATAGCACTGTGAAGGTGGACCTTTTTTTTTTTTTTTTTTTGTTTCGTTTATATTCATTCATCCTTTCCTTCCTTCATTTCCAATGACAACGGAAGAGCATAATGACGTTGAATTGTTTATCTTGAGAACTTCGATTTTCTGCCTTCTGGGAAAAAAAACCATTTGTGAGAAGGTTGACCACATACTGAGCGGTGTGTTCCGTGTTGTATTCTTGATCACGTACGCATGAAGGAGAACGAAAATTAACTGGGAGGACGGACGCAGCACTAACTCCACTTTCACTTTAATCGTTTAGTGACGTTGCTTTTGGCTGGAATATTTGAATCCAATCTCCTAAAACTCGTTGCCCCCGAGATTAATGCTGGGCAACTTCTGAAAGCGGTTGTCTGCCCATTTTCGCATGATTTTTGCTCGGTTATGAAAGAAGAAGAAAAAAAATCTTTATTTCTGACCGGCGTCCAAAGCGATTAAACCGTGTAGATTTCTTCACTTCTGTTTGCGCATAAATAAACTCTGCGTGACTAAATTGACCTAAATGACTAGTTCTTGACTCAGAATTAATTTCGATCTTAACTGAAGTCATCTCAGAATTAATGTCGCTCTTCACTAAAGATACAATTAATTTTGCCCTTGATTTACGGCAGCTTAGAATTAATTTCATTCTTTACTAAAGAATCTCAGAATTACTTTTGCCCTTGACTAAAGGAGGGTCAGAATTAATTTCGCTCTTCGCTAAAGACAACTCAGAATTAATTTCGCTAAAGACAACTCAGAATTAATTTCACTAAAGACCTGTCAGAATTAATTTCGCTCTTTACTAAAAACATCTCACAATTAATTTCGTTCTTCACTAAAATCATTTTACAAATAATTTCGTTCTTCACTAAAAACATTTTACAAATAATTTCGTTCTTCACTCTAGACATCTAATTTCGATGACAGGGTTTAAAGCGATTAAAGAGTACAGAAAGTTCTACTTTATCTGACAAGCAAGAGTTTTTCTTACGACAGACGTTCAGGGGTTGAGCAGTTACAAGAAATAGTTCCTTCTACACCTTACAGAAACCTTACACATAAAATAACTACCTTATTTTAACTAAGTTTTAAGTGATTATGCAGTTGTTCTTGCATTTATGGCGTGGAACTAGTTCAGAAAATACTTCAAAGTTCTACACCTTACACATTAACACAAACCACCTCCCCCCAAAACCCCCCCCCAACCCTACCTTTGTTCAAATGATTGTGCACTTATTAGGGTAAAAGAAGTAGAAAGTACATGTAATGAAATAAATAAATAAATACATATGTAAGTGTGGCGGAGAAAATTTGCCTATCCATTTTTAAAAACTTAATTTCTGGGTCTAACCCAGAGGTGCACAAACCGCGACCCGAGACAGGGCTCTGCGCGGCCCCCGGAGGACTTTATTTCATTATTTGTGTTGTTGTTTTTTCTATTGAGCCATCCATGTGCAATCTGACTTGCGGCCCTCCACGCACTATCAATTGGAAATTTGGCCCTCAGGCCTGAAAAGTTTGTGCACCCCTGATCTAACCTATCAAGCGCTTTTTTAATTCAGCGCCCGACGGAAATCATAGTTCAAAACGTAGGCAAAAAAAAAAATGCTAATAAAATAAAACCCATTTTCAAAGTTAAGCAAAGTCCTCATAAAATATAATTGATTCATATAATGTATAAAATATTTTACTAATGAAACAAGTACTGATGAAATATTTGTATATTTTAGTAAGGTAAAGTACTGATAAAATATTTGAATAGTCTATAGTTTATTATTGGAAAGTGCTGTTAAAATATTTGCATATAGTTTTAATAATGAATCTAGGCTCAGTGATCAATTATATGTATGTACTAGATATTTACCCTCAGCTTCGCTAGCATAGTAAATGTTGGCAGAACCTAGACTGTTAACTATATTTTTTTGTTAATTTACAAAGGTTGATCTAAGTGCTTCTTGGTAACCCAATACTGTGAGTTACCTGAGTACAAACGAAGAGATTGTTGCAGCTACTGACCCTGGAGCTTGCGACTATAGCTGTCCATGTGAGAAGCCTGAGACTGAATTAAAGTTTGACCTCTTTCGAGAAAGCATTGAAAAATAAGAGCTAACTACACAACTTATTTACTGCAGCCTAAAATCTTATACCTAGAATGAGAAACGCAATCTGAATGAAACATATCGTCTGCTGTGAAGGTCACAGTGACGTATTAGCCAAGGCCTGCGCTTTACTTTTAATTGAAAAATTTTTCGTAGTTTTAGGGTTACTGGCGAGCTCCCTTATGGGAAAATGTGACGTTATATAGCTGTCTTGATTCTAAGACACTGGCGAGCTCCCTTGTGGGAAAGTGTGACGTTATATAGCTGTCTTGATTCTAAGACACTGGCGAGCTCCCTTGTGGGAAAGTGTGACGTTATATAGCTGTCTTGATTCTAAGACACTGGCGAGCTCCCTTGTGGGAAAGTGTGACGTTATATAGCTGTCTTGATTCTAAGACACTAAGATATACAACCAAAAATGTCCAATGAAAATCTATCCAGTCCTTTTTTTTTTTTTTTTACTTAAGCCCACATAAACCCACAACCATAACAATTTTATTACATGTATAGATTGTAGTATTATTACCCCCCAGAAAAAACTCGATTCCATTTAAATTATGATTTTTGTCAACACTGTTCAGAAAACTTTTAATGATAATAGAAAGTCAATACAAATTTTCAAATTAATTTAACAAATTAATTTAACTTTTAATCTATTTTTCTCTAATTTCATTTGCTGGCATTAAAAAAACAATGCTTGAGAAACCAACCTTTCTTTGCAAAGATTAAAACAAAAACTGCAAAAATATAAAGATTCCTTTAGAGTTTTTTTAGTTCATCTGAGGTTTGTTCCCACTGACTGATTTGTTCAAAGGTGATTTTTGATGTGCGATTTTTTTCTTCCTTTGAAGTAAATGCATGGTTTACTGATAAATTACAATCATGGGCTATATTCGGACGCTAATAAGTTGGATAGGTGGATTACAAACACAGGATGGTGGAGGATTGTTAATGTAGTCAAATCAAATATATAAAGCACTAAGCAATCCTGTTGTAATGTTTCCATTGAAAGAGAAGTAAAAGCTGGGGAGCGAGGAAGCCTAATAGCGCAAAGGGACAAAACTGTCGGTTTCGGTTGCTCTGTCGAAATTATTGCCACTTATTGCTGTCGCCATCTCAGGTAACCCATACAAAGCTACTCTTTGGTGTTTGTTTGTTTTTAGTTGCGTATTTTGTTAGAGAAAAGTCTTGTTGCTTATTAGAAGGGATATATCACGCCCGATTTAAAGTGTGGGTGGATATTTTCTTTTTTTTTTTAAAAGCTTTAAATGGAAATGAGGAGACAAATGGTGGCTGTGTTTCTTGGATAATAGAATGATTGCAGTGTATTAGCGTAAATAAATTCCGAGTTTATGCTGGCAGTTATATTCATGATGCATCGCGTAGACGGGGGGTGGGAGGCAGTGGGAAAGATGGAATAGACTAAAGGAATTGACTGCAAGAACAGCAACAAAATTAATAAAGATGTCTCCGTCCCTTTCGTGGACAGGCATCTAGTTCAGCCGCGAAAAAGTGTGTTCTCGTTTATAGCGAATTAAGTCATAATTTCACTCTCATCGGGTATTTTGGTAAACTATTCATACCCCCTGCCCGCAGACATACAGAACGAAATCCCTTTTCGCCTTTTATATGTAAGTCACGACTTTTGATTTAAGTCAATTGTCGCGTGGGTTAATGTCCCTTGCTGTTGAATAAGGTACCATAAAAGCCGTCAGCAAAAATAGCGCAGAGGTATATTCTGAGCGTTTCCATTCCGACTCTGTTCCCATGTCGATGACGTCTTTCGCCGAGCGGTTTCGTTGACGAGGTCACTCGCGGAGAGATGAGTGTTTTGGCTCTTGAGTGCAGCAGTCCACAGTGGAATCCAGAGCTGTTCTTGTGACAGCACATCCACACTGGCTGCGGGTCGAGTCGAGTGCATTTTGAACCTTGGGGGGAGGGGTAGATTTTCAGTAGGAGATTGATGTCGCGTGTGCTCAGAGTGCACCCGAATTATAGGAACATTAAGCCGTGTGAAAGGAAAAAAAATGGGGTGTTGTATTGTTGATAATTTTTGTTTGATGAATATTCTTCTTTTGGTCTGCGAGGAAATTTGAACATGAGCACACAAATTAAAAGCGTTTGTGGTCTGGGTGTAGAGAAGAGGGATAGAGTTACTTGAACTTTTTACAAACTCTGATTTCATTTTGGATAGGTATTGTGTTGTTTGCGTTTACTGTGGCGTATTGTTCTTACTTCCGTAATCTGCTGAGACGACTGTCGCGACAGGAGATAATCTACGTATCTGTCGTATTTGTTTGCCTGCACGGTGTTCTAGGACTTAATCAAACAGTAACTTATTGCTGGAATGGTAATTTTGTCCAAGGCGATGGAATACCTACTTCCATACATTTCTTTCTTAAAGCGACGTATATGTAGCTTGACAGTGGGAAGTCGGCATCCCCATACTGATAGCGCTGGCATTGAGTTTTGCATCATTGAGATCTGGTCTAGGGTCGGTCGGGGCCGGGGCCTCCCCGTTGCTTTGATGTGGCGCATAAATGGTTTACTGACTGCTTGGTGCACAGGGTCCGATTCTGTATAAAAGGATAAATTCCTTTCCCTAAGTTTCAGGTGGAACTAAAATAGGTGCTCAACGCACAAAGCATACGTCAGTCACGCTTGAATAAAAGCAGGGACGTACGACAGTTACAAAAGAGAGAGGACAGAAAAGAATAGATTACACCAGACATATATGAACATTGCTATCGTTGCAGGATTCCCACATATAAGTTAAACCTAACTGACCTTTCTCATCAAGAACCTTTTTACCAGTGGGATCATGGAAAATTTTCAGGCAGTCTTTCTTGGATGCAAGCCGGAACGACTCAGAGATTTTTTTACCACTTTCGGTTGGTCGACCAGTCACGTGGTCAGTCTGCTAAATATTCGGCGTTTTATTGGTTGGCCAAGTTGCATAGGGTGCAGGCGCCTCGCTCATAGACTAAGTATTGAGCCGAAATAGTGGTATCTTTGTATTATGGAATCAAAAGGCGCAAGCCTTTCTAAAACAATTTATCAGAAGCTTGCTCCCTAGGATCCAAAGATAAATTAATTGTGGGCAAGCTATCATCTACCACCACCTCCCGTCCTGTCACACAGGGAAATTCAAGTGTGTTCTGTTTACTGTTACATCATGATGTAATTCATGACGTTAATAAATGACGCAAACTATTAGTAAAACTAAATATATAAATTCATTCTAAACGTATTTTCACAGTTAACACCCTCCTCATCCCAATCCCCCACCCCGCATTCACACAAATTTACCACTATACATATTCCTACAGACTTTCCCTTAATACATATTTTCAATAAACATTCAGATAATATTGTTAATATTTCATTAAATACATTTTCCCAGTAAATGAAAATGAACTAAATTAAATTAATTAATCTATACCGTACTGAAAGTTTAGTCTGCGGTTTTATTAATATTGAATTCTCGTTTTGTACAGGATCATGGTTCGTAAATCCTTTCGAAAATTCAGTCCTTTAAATATAATTCCATGTTTCTTAATGCTGGAATCAACCACCAGATATTTCAATAAAATATAAGTCTTCATGAGCAGAATGCAAGAGACATTTCATATGTTGTACGACTGAGTATCTATTAATTTTATTTAGAAGAATTTCCAGTCCATTATTAGCCCACCAAAGCTTTAGTTAAGCCGACCTATAAATCCTTCCTTGACGATAAAAATAGGTTACATGCAATCATCTGATACTGCTAGAACGAGCGTTCTGTTAAAAAAAAAAAAAATTAGAACGACACTGAAATGTTTTCACGTGTGTTCTCATATTTATCGTATTAATGTTTGTTAATATATATATTATATAAACCATTGTTTGTTACTTTTTATAGTATTTTGTTTATATACTATTGGCATTTGTTAACTTTACATAATTGTTGTTTTGGGATGTGGGTTTTCTTTCTTTTTTTTAAAAATCTCTTTGTTTATCAAGCTGTTTATTTGTTGCAGGTCTGGCAGTAACTTGGAATTTTGACTGATTTCCCATTCCCATCTTGGCACACACCTGGTGGAAAACACCCAGAAGATCGTCACTCTCTCTCTCTATCTCAGTTATTGGTTATAGAGAGTGTCATGGCGCCTTCAGGTACATCTCCCTCATACAGCACTGCGTTTTCCCCTGGGTTTCTTCTCGGATCCCCGTATTTCTCTGCCACCTACGTAAAGTCAGTCTACCAAGCTTTGTGTGGGTGTGCCTAATCTCCTTTGTTGGCGGGTACCCTTCGACGCCACGAAAAACTCATCTATTCAGCTACATGTAGATGTGCCTCTCTGTTTTTCAGCAGCTGTCCAGCTACATAAAATGTGCCTTACAATCTGCCTTTAGACGTCTGTCCGGCTACATACATATGTGCCTCTCTAACTGTCTTCTGTCCAACTGCAAAAGATGTGCCTCTCTATATACCTTTAGACGTCTGTCCAGTTATATAAACATGTGCCTCTCCATCTTCCTTTAGAATCTGTCCAGCAGCATACAGATATGCCTCTCCATATATCTTTAGGAGTCTGTCTAATTACATTCAGACACATCTTTGGACCACCCGTGTTATAACTTGTCTGTATAATTGTAATTAGATATAGATATGTCTATCCATTCAAGTTCCCGCTGCTTGTGTAATGTTTGTTTTTCTTCCTTTGTTTTTTTTAATTGTTATCCTTGTTTGAATGGCCAAGATGATGTGTTTAATGAAGTGTTCAGATGCTGGTAGGAGACAAGAAAGAGTAAACTGCAAATCTCCATCGTAGATTTCTGTCAGTTTTGGCCCATTATAGCTTGTATACAGAAATTACCTGTTACATTCGCCCTGTAAATCACAGTTATTGATTTTTGTTATCGAATCAGAATCAATAATTCCAGGGTATTTTAATGACACCAGTTTGGCCTGAAAACTCTGCGCTTGGAAGCTATGATGAACTTAATTACGACCGAGGAAGAGCGCACCAAACCCTTCATAGAAATACCAGGCATCGACCAAATAAAACGAATGTAATTTCCGGGTAAATTACCTAGAATAAATACGAGGGGAAGAAAACTAAACATAAAAGAAGATATAAAAAAATAAAATTCGTGCGGTAAGAGTATTCTCATGTTTCGCACATAGAATGAATGGATAGTTGTGTTTAGTGTGCTGTAACTCACACAGAACACGGTTAGGTTAGGGAGATCGTAAAGCATGAAAACAACTATTTAGCGTCTTGTCACTTGAAATTGGTCACATATATCTAGTATTGGTAAATGAAAACTAGCTATCAGAATTTAGCACTGGTTAGTAAAACATTGGTAACATTGAGCATGAGCCAGTAAAAACTGTCAACGTGTATTTAGTAGTGATCAGTGAAAACTGGTTGCTCGTTTTTTTATATTAGACATTGAAAATCTCTAATTTTAGTTCTTTTGGTCGCCTCTGCAAAATGTAGGTTTAATATGTAGTGTTATTCACTTTATTTAAACATTTCGTCTATGTCGTGGGCTGATTTTGCTTTATATACACATTATAGCAGAGCTATGTAACTGTTGTAAAACTGCACTTAGTGTAGTACTGTACATAATATGCCTTGTAATACTACATCTACACAAAGAACATAAATATGTATCGTTACTAATGATAACTCCACAATTACAGTGTCTATAATTGTATACGATTGACAAGACGCTGCAGTATGGTCTTTCTGGGTCAGGTTTGATATCCACCTATTTTCACATGGCACGCCGTTTGTTCCGTACATATCTGCTGTGTATTCCCATATTAGTCTTTCATGTTGTGCCCCAACCCCCCGCTCCACATGGCCTATAGCTTGTTCTGTGCTGGTCTGCTGTGTATCCCCACATTAATATTTACTGCTGTGTTCCTACATGGCCATAGCTTGTTCTGTACAGGTCAAATGTGTATTCACATATTAGTATTTACTGCTGTGTCCCTGCATGGACCATAGCTTGTTCGGCACAGGTCTGCTGTGGGAGTGTTTCCATACATTAGTCTTTCATGCTGTGCCCCCATATGGCACATTGCTTGTTCTAAATAGGTCTGCTGCGTATTCACACATTAGTTTTTACTGCTGTGTCCTGACATGACCAATAGCTTGTTCTAAACAGGTCTGCTGTGTATTCACACATTAGTTTTTACTGCTCTGTCCCTACATGGCACATTGCTTGTTCCTTGCATGTCTTCTGTGTATTTCCCTATCAGTCTTTACTGCTGCACTTTTGAGGAACAAGAATACTACTGTGTAATGATACACCTGATGAGATTTCTTAAAATAATTATTTATAAATACATATAAAAATGGCATAACTTAAAGACCAGGTGAAGAGGAATGTTGGTCAAGCGTGTAAATGAACTTAGTAGATTTAGGCGTTCTGATAATAATATATATATTCATTCATGCTGCAATATAAGCGATCCACAGAATGTGTTTCTGCGAGATTTTCGATGTGACCTGTGTACACAAACAAGCATGACGATGACAGGAATGTCAAAAGGTCACTCTTTTACATTTGACACTTAACAAAATGCAAAGTTCACGCTTCAGAAAGAAAGAGTCTTGATTGGACGATAGCCCAGACTTTTTAGCCACTTTGTGTCGTCACAGGGCAATCACGTGCATGAACGAGAACTGTGGTTTCTGTGTCACTGTTAACACTAATAAGATTTATACAACGTTCTGGCCTTAGCAGAACGTTTAGAAATGTTGACGTTACTAAAATATTTATTTATCACAAATATATATTGAAGTGAATTTATGTTCATTTGATCTGTAGTAGGTTATTAAAAATGTTATGTGCTTTCCTGAAAATGCTGTAACCTGCCTTGCCTTATGTAATGCTGAAGAGTGGCTGTTTTCTTAGTTGCTTTATGAAATACTGCTAAATATGTGATGATCTAAAGCAGGTTTGTTTTGCTACCAGAGCGGCGTAACCTGCGTTCGCGGTCTATTTAAATGGGAAGAAAAAATAGTTTTTAGTACTAGATGTTTTAGTTAACGCACTGAAATGCGAGAGTACTTTACATTATTTTCAGACTTCCGACTTCCTTATTTTGGCGCCCCCAAATGGCAAGATTCCTAAATGCACGATTATGATCGAGTAATACAAATTTATGTCCTTCCCCCACCCCACCCCCCACACACACATGCATACCCCACATTTCCTCGCATAGCATTGTCACGAGAGATGGAATGGTACTTTAAGTTTTAAAACGGGGTGGGGTGAGGGTGGGGGTGGAGAGTGTTGGACATGACCACTGTATTTTTGTACAGTTAAGTAAAATGAAAGGATTTGGGAATAGCTACCACCTTTGCCCAATCTCATAGCAGTAAGGGGGGTCGAGTTAACTCTCTATTCATTCTCTGTTTACCATTGCCATATTAGTATTCCGATTAAACAGTTATCTTCTGGCTGACTGAACAATGACTACGACTACGCTGACTGAATGATGACAAGTAGTTACCATGCTGACTGAATGATGACAAGTAGTTACCATGATGACTGAATGATGGCAAGTAGTTACCATGATGACAAGTAGTTACCATGATGACTGAATGATGACAAGTAGCTCCCATGATGACTGAATGATGACAAGTAGTTACTATGATGACTGATTGATGACCAAGTAATGTTATCACGCTCTCTGACTGATAACAAGTACAGTTCTTATGATGACTGACTGATGACAACTACATTTACCATGTTGAATAACTGATAACAAGTACAATTGTTATGATGACCGACTGATAAGTACAGTTATCATGCTGACCGATTGATGACAAATACAGTTATCATGATGACCAAGTACAGTTATCATGCTAACTGAAATGATGACAAATACAGTTATCATGCTGACTGGCTAATGGATAACGATCACAGTCTCCAATGTATAGGCCTACCCAGTTAACGGAGAGAATAACAGTATAATACTGATCTATGTTTAAAATACAGTTGGCATACTGTTTAATGACGGACGATGAGAAATACATTTCCCGTACTTAATGACTATTTTTTTTAAATTGCAATTGCCATACTTTGCAAAGTTGATTTACCATTTATAGCTGTTAATAGCACTGACTGTAAACTTTATCGTTGTCCATTTCGTAGATGTTATATATTGACCGGAACTTTTTCAATATCTTTTATGCAGCTGGTTATAAGATTGATGAGAACTTTACCAATCAGTTGCCATTATGTAGCTAGTTATAAAATTGATCATCATTTTGTCAAATCAGTGGCCATTATGCAGCAGTTCTAATTTATAATAATATCATCCAATGTCCATTACGTAGCTGGTTATAACATCCTTTTATCAATCAAAGTCCGTTGTGCATACATCTGGTTATATATAACACAGATCATCATTTTATCAATCATTAAAACGTTATCAACATCCATTTTCTCTCTTTTGTGATGATAGTCGCCATGGCCATATTAAGCAGCGGTGTTGTTTTCAAAGATGCTGTTATGCACGATTCCGTCTAGTGATAATAATCACCGTTTAATTTAAGCAATGTCGAATGCACGGTTCTGTCTATGCAGCGGAGACGTGACTCCCACCAGTCGTAATTACGTATACCTCTTTGGGGCGTTTTATTACTGACTTTTTAAAATGTATATTTCTCTTGCCTTTGCATTTCGTATCAGTGTTAAATATATGAGTACGAAGCAATCACAAACTGATGCTTTTAGACTTTATTACTGGTTTAATCATGTCAACCTTTTGCAGGGTGTCTGCATCCTATGACAGTGTTAAACGTATGGCCACGTGTATGAAGCTATATATACGCATTGATTGCTTACTGCTTATCATAGTATGTATGCGTGCGTGCGTGTAAAGATGTTCTGATTTAATTGATCACCGTTAACTTGATTTCCTTATAATTCTTTAAAACAAATGAACAAACAAAACAATCTATCTGACTCTTAGAAAGCAGAAAAACAAACGCCCCGCTTACTGCATTATTCTTACGCGCAATGTTGACTGTCGATAGCTTGCTTGCATAGTCAAGAACAGGTAATTGTTTATGGTTATTATAAGAGTGCGCTCTGCTGATCAGATGATTTATATGCACCAAATTTAGTTATAAATTTCAGGTAATAATATAGAGCTTGTTTTATAACGAGCGTAAGTGTGTGAGCGCTCTTTAAAAAAAATAAAAGACACCCGTCTTGTTGTCTCCTTGACAATTGTGTGGGTCTGCAAAATCAGGAAAGTTTAGATCTAACAAAATTAGACTGCTGCAGCGGGTTACTAAAAAAGCGATCTCTCTCTTGCTATATTCATTCAGCGTTGTAACTACAAACCTTTTTTAAAATAAATTTTAATATGTTGAAATCATTTACTTAAATATATATTAAAAAAAGTTTTACACTTGATATTTTGATATATATATACATATACATACACACATGTATTGTGGTTAATGTATTTTATTAAAATCCACCGAATTAAATACTTCAGAAATATTATTGTTTGTACATTTAACAGTTAGAAACTTTATTTGGAAAAAACAAAACAAAACAATATTCTAGATATATCATTTTTTTAATATAAAATAATGTGTATAATTATTTGATAAAACTAAGCTCTTTAAATTACCATGTGTTCTGAATGAGTTGAAATGCTACAAATTACGTCATTTGGCACTTGAATTGTTCCTTTTAAAAAAAATTCAATACAGTGTTCACAGGAAGATTGTTTGACATTTCAAAATCACTCCCATTCCCAGACGAGAATTGCATAATCAACAAGTATTTAAATCTGAGCCCTCTTGAAGGCATTTCCTCCTCATCTTTTCCGAGGCTTGAGGTTCATAATTCCAGCTGTTCTTTGGAGGTTCTGAAATAGTAGCAAACTCTTTGCAGCACACATTTTCGCCATAAACATTATCTCCCCTTGCAGGAGTTCGTGATTGATGCTCGTAATTATTGGGCTTTGCACACGTCACTGATGCCTCTCTTATTATAACTCTTGGCTTTATCCATGTGATGTGACTGACGCCTCTCTTAACTCATGGCTATATCTTTCTCATGACGTTTCTACCCACGCGACTGACGTCTCTGTTAACTCTGGCTTTACCCACATGACTGATACCTCTACTCTATGGCTTTACCCATACGACTGATACCTCTACTCTATGGCTTTACCCATACGACTGATACCTCTACTCAAAGGCTTTACCATCTTGACTGATGCCCCTGCTCTCTAGATTTACCCACGTGATGAACAAAGAAAGCGAACTTTAAAAGATCGGGAAGAAAACTTATTTTTAAAAAGCAGAACCGATGATCAAACCGAGCAACTGAACTGAACCATGAGTTATATGTTCTGATAACATAAAGCTCATTTCAAACTTCTAGTCCCATCGAAGACAGTGATATAAGTCATTGAAAGAGCGTGTTTCTCCGAGATTTTCGATTTATCAATGCATGCAAGTTATCAATGCTTGATTTATCAAGATGGCGACTTAAGGTGTGACACTTGACGAAAACAAAGACGTCCTGCACACTAATGTCTCATGCTAATAGTATTTCATAGCTAGGTGTAAACGGAACAGCTAAAACCCTGAATACTTTGTGGACCAGATCATTTTAGCCTCTTTGTGTCGTAATGCAGCAGTCTCGTGCGTAAGGAAAAACTCTGATATTTTTATTTTAACTTCAGAAATAATTTATTTTTAAAAACTGTTGACTACTTACACTTTGTCAGGACATTTAGAAAAGCTGAAATTACTTTATACTTGGTGGATTCTTGTTCACTTGATCTTTTAAACAGAAGTAAATCGATCAGTCAAATGATAGCACATAGCACAATTTTTCGAGTTCTGCATTCAGCATTCTCTCTCTCTCTCTCTCACACACACACACACACACACACTCTCTCTCTGCTCCCCATATGGAATGTATCGGACAGATAGCTTTACCTGACCAGAGAAAAGTGGACCGTTACACAAGACATACATTATAACCACATTATTTTGATATGAATCTATCGCAGATCTCCAACCAAAAGTCTGTTCTCATCTTGTGAACAATGCAATGATCTTTAGTCGAATAAACTGATGACGCTTTAGACAAAAGACAAAGACAATTCTAACTGGAATAACCACTTCCATGCAAATGCAAGTATTTTTGAAGATGTACTGAGTGGCTTGCATTCTTGAGGACACTGTACCTACTGCATTGTATACTGGTGGGCAAAGCACCAGTCGCGTGTTCTCCTGGGTCAGAAGTACCCAGTCTTGTGTGTTCTCCTGGGTCAGAAGTACCCAGTCTTGTGTGTTCTCCTGGGTCAGAAGTACCCAGTCTTGTGTGTTCTCCTGGGCAGAAGTACCCAGTCTTGTGTGTTCTCCTGGGCAGAAGTACCCAGTCTTGTGTGTTCTCCTGGGCAGAAGCACCCAGTCTTGTGTGTTCTCCTGGGCAGAAGCACCCAGTCTTGTGTGTTCTCCTGGGCAGAAGTACCTAGTCTTGTGTGTTCTCTTGGGCAGAAGTACCTAGTCTTGTGTGTTCTCTTGGGCAGAAGCAATCAGTATAGTCTGTTCTTGTGAACAGTGCACCCATTGTCTTTTACTCTTGTGAGCAATGTATTTAGTATCTGGTGCTGTTCGACTGAGTATGATCTGTGGTATTATCTGGAGATGTAAAGGTTTTCTGTCTTATGTCCTTTTTCAAAGTGCTAATTGTCTTCTACTTCCATAGTATCCAGTAAGTTGTATTCTTATAAAACGTTTACTGTCATATTCCTGAAGGCGGTGTCCAATTTTTTTATATTCTTACAAAGTACTCTTGTCTTATATTCTAGTAGACAGCGTTCAGTGTTGTATTCTTACAAAGTGTTTATTGATCTCAGCCCATTGGCTGGTCTCGTTTTCGTATATCTTAACCATTGGATAATAAAACCTAATCAAACAGTTGGAATTGGTTTGGTTTACATTAGCAGTTTCCAAGCATATTCTCAAGTTGTTTACTCCAACTCTGACAATTACAAAAATACCATCATAAAGAGTGCCCAAGGTCGGGTCACTTCGAGAGTTAACAATTTATAAAACAATTAAGTCTGGAAATAGGAATAGGCAAATTTACTCTGCCACAAATAGTAACGGCTTTCATCATAAAATTCCTTGTGAACACTATATAAGAATTTTTAAACATTTTATCTCCAAAGGGTCTACGTGAATGCGAATTTATGTACGTGTGATATGAATGCATTTTCTTAATAAATGGCACTTCTCTATACTTTATAACCAGAATAAAATATTTTGTACATTTAGTGTGTTGTTTGCTGGAGATGTGTGCTGGTCTCTGTATTAGCAGGGCACTTGAGTGATAGCGTTTATTTTTTTAATTATAAAAAAATGAACATATAATATATTCTCGGCCTTCTTTGAGTGTGTGTGTGTGTGTGTGTGTGTGTGTGTGTGTTTGAGAGAAAGAGCTAACAAGTTTCTTCGTATACATGTAGTTTCTCGAAAGGCTTGTACATACAACAAAATAAATATTTGAATGAATTAATCAAAAAATCATACACATCAAAGACACTAAGATTGTTTTCAGAACACAACATGATCTAAAGAGAACAGTTTTAAAATAGTTTATTCACTACTACTTTTCAAAAACACAAATTCCCGTGTAATATCGAGGGTTTTGTTTGTTTTTTTGACGCTTTTCTTTCTCGCATAAGCCCTTCTCGGTGCAGATCCGAAAAGATCAACTCCAGACAAAAGAAAGACATTCCTACGTGCCTTACAATACCCCCGGCGTTGTCTCCCTCTAAACGGTATAAAAAAGAAGTAATACAAGTGTAGCTTGTACCAGCGACAACACGCGAGTGGTGCATGCAGCACTGTCAAGGACTGTGCTTGATGGCGTGAGGCGCGGGAAAAGTAGCGAGCCAGAGAAAATTGAATAAATCTGTTCTGATGCAAACATGATGACCGCATCAGGACACCACGTCGATTTATCAACGCCTCGGAGACCACCTTCGGGAAACGACTACCAGATGGAATTTCATTTGCGTTCTGTTGGAACCACGTTAACATTGGCGTTGGGAATGCGTTCTGTTGGAATAAGGTTTAACGGTTGGTGTTTGGACTGACGCAGACAATCAACATTATCCAGAGAGGAGTTTGATTCTTTTTTAAAACGTATTTTACATGTCTGGGGTTGGGGGTTGGTTGATTTTGTTGGATTTTTTAAGACTGTCCATTTCTTTGTTATTAGGTCAGTCAGAAGACTGCCTTAGTGGTATTGTACATGTATTGCTTTACTGGCACTATATGTGTAATACTTTACTAGCACCATATGTGTAATACTTTACTAGCACCATATGTGTAATACTTTACTAGCACCATATGTGTAATACTTTACTAACACTATATGTGTAATGCTGTACACACGACACTTTAGTTGACACTGTACGGACTAAATTCCTTACTCCGGCAGCACGGTGATAAAATGATTAGACCCGCAGCATGTTGCACCAATTTACCTTATCGACAGCTGAAATCTTCCAATCTGACCGCGCGATGACTAGAGCCATTGAATATGTTTGGACAGACAGTTAAATGCACATGTGAATATGATCCTGCCTTATTCAGAATTCACTTTCCCACCGCCTACCCAAAACACGAGATCCTTGGCAACAACCAAATCCGAGCTTCCGGGGTTTGGGAGTTCACCGTGTTCTTGTGAAGACGTGGACACTTAAGCAATAGTCTCATTTTTTGTGGTAGTTTTTGTTTTATTAAATACACTTGATTTGAAAGTGGCGTTCCAGAGAGATTTCAATGTTATCTGAGATTTAAAAACAAAACAATAACAAATCAAATCAAATACACATTCGGTAGTCGTGGTGGCTGACGACACGCGGGGAGGGGGGGGGTGTCTTGCTTTTTAGATGCTGTCATCTTCCATAGTCACCTCGTGCACCAATGACAGCTTTTGATTCTTTTCTTTCTGTGGATTTTTAACACCGAAGTAACATCTGCAAACACATGTAACATCTCTGTAACACAGGCAGATGACTACTTCAACTTTTCTGTGACGATTCCTTTCGTTTGGTCTTTAAAGTGTTTTGTAGTGTTGCTCCTGGCGTACTCGCGGAAACCAAAAAACATAATGCAACCTAAATAAATGATACTCTTTCTCTCCTTTTAACTGCAGTTGGCGCCCCTTTATAAAAAAAAAAAAAAAAAAAAAAAGGCATGAAAGGAATTTAGTCTGTGATAACCCTTAGCAACATAAATCCTTTAAAAGAAAGTATATTTTTTTTCTAGTTCGTGTAACTCCTAGTTCTGGAGATTTAAAAAAGAATAATTAAATCAAAACGACGGCTCAGAAATTACAGACTGTAATATATATTTTTATCAGATGAACTAGGTATTTCTATTCTTCACCTTTCAAAATATATCTATCTCAACTTAACCATATAAACCAATTTTCAGGATTCCCTTTCTCTCCCTTCTTTAGCCATACAGATTCTAAACTTTAAGCAAATAAACATTATTTAGTTAAATTCCTTTTCTAAACATGTTTGAAAAATAAATTCGGCTTAAATTTTGAGTAAATATTTAACTGAAGAAGAGCAAAGAGCACGTAATATCTCCAAATAAAAGTAGCTGATATATTAGATGTATTTCGTAGCTCATAATCTAAGGAATACTTAGTCAAAGTTAAAGTATTTAATAGCTTAATTCTCCATATTTGGATAACTTCAGCACATTCATACTGACTGGAACACGTTTACAGAGTAAACAGCATCATACCGAGGAGAAACGCTTGCCTCACCATAAACGTTAACCCCAATAAACAGCATCACATCCATACCGAGGAGAAACGCTTGCCTCACCATAAACGTCAACCCCAATAAACAGCACCACGTCCTTACCGAGGAGAAATGCTTGCCTCACCATAAACGTTAACCCCAATAAACAGCATCACGTCCTTACTGAAGAGAAACGCTTGCCTCACCATAAACGTTAACCCCAATAAACAGCATCACATCCTTACTGAAGAGAAACGCTTGCCTCACCATAAACGTTAACCCCAATAAACAGCATCACATCCTTATTGACAGAAATGCTTACCTCGCTACCATAATCATACGGTGGAAAATACTTATCTCGGTAATCAAATGCATAATGATCTGAAACGTTTTACCTCGGACATAAATAAAATCGATGCAGAAGTTGCCTAGCAATTCAGCCTGCAGTTCAAAGGGACTGAAACTGATTAGTGACAACAAAAGCGCACTAAAATGATGTAGCTACTATTCTAAAAATATAGATCAAGTTTTAAAATGTTCTTCATACCACACAAAAAAAGAAAATATATACATAAAGTCTCGTTCGCTTTAGGTATATCATTAAATGAGCAATTTTACTAAAGAAACAAAGCGAAAGTACTAACACCCAATGCGTTTGTAAAGTAATGCATATAATATCTGAAAAATGTCGTACATAAAATACTATGCCGGGCTGTGGAAAATTATTAATCAATACCAAAATCTAATCACCTTCTGTCTCTCGCTTGCACTTCGTCTTTAACAATCACCTGTCCGTAAATCCGAGTTTTCGAGTCCCCAACATCATGACACTATCGATTTCCGATCGCCTGGGAAGAAACTGGAGCCGGGCGGAAAAGACAAGTGTTTTCAACGACACCCGTCAGTTATCCCTCTATCTCTCCTCCCCACTCCTCTGGCAACGGAATGCTGTTTTAAATGATCGTTATCCTCTCTCAGCCCAAAAACCTACAATTAATTGAAAAAATACTAAGTAAGAGACTCCTAACAGTAACACCAATTAATTGAAAAAGTACTAAGTAAGAGACTCCTAACAGTAACACCAAACTAAATTGCTCGGAAGTAAAGGGGGAAAAAAAGGGGGGGAGCAGGGGCAAATTTGTTAGGGAAAAAAAAAAGCTACTGACCCGAATTCATTAACGAGCAGCAGCAGCCTCCACTCCCACCCCCCACCCCCCACAAAATAAATAAAAATAAAAAGCTATACACACAACAACAACAAAAAACACCCAACCCCAAACAACCTTAATAAAGAGGATTTTGGATTCTCTGTGGCTTTCACGGTCTAGAGTGGGGTCATTTTTATTATAATTGCAGCTTTAGATAATAAAGTTGGCCAATGACGTATTGTTCAGGAAGGACAGACCTAAACCTATACAAAAAAATAAAATTTATGAACAGCAAAGACTTCCATCAGTGTCTTTTGACCTTTTCGAAGCGCGCGATAAGGAAGAAGAAATTCATCCAACTAATTTCTGCATATGCACGACTGTTTTCTGGTGGCGCCCTCTGGTGAAGGCGGGTGAGTGGGACCCGAGGAATACAGGGCGAGAGAAAGAAGTCGTGGCGATCTGAGGTCAGGAACTCACATACGTCCTGGAAGATTAGCACACAAACACAAAATACAATTCTTATTTTGCTTTATTTTAATATTTTGTTCTGGAGACCTTTGCGCAAAGCTAAATAGCGATAAGATCAAAGGTGATAATTGTGGTCCAGGTGTGTGTGTGTGTGTAAGATTTGCTTCTAGACATACATGACGGCTTTACATGCAATAAAACGTACCAGTCCTTTCTTGATTTTTGTAAAGTATTACGAGCAAATGTTAGAAATATTACTGACTAGACAGACAGACAGAATGTGAGCGGGAGATGGGCAGAGAACAAAATGGAAATAAATATTTAAAGGGGAAAGAGTATACACACGTGTCAATCTGCAGACGGTTAGGTGACTGCCCGACGCTTAACTAATCTACCTCACTAACCGTTTAATCTTCCTAATCTATCTTATTAATTCACCTCGCCAGTAAATAGCATTTGCCTAATCTATCTCTCCACTCAACTCACCTCGCATGTATATAGAATTTGCCTAATCTCTCGCCTGCATAGTTTGCCTAGTCTCTCTACTCAGTTCTATTTGCTTAAAACAGAATTGCTTGTCTTGAAAGTGAGAGAAGCCTAAATCTACAAACAGGATGCTGTGTGAACACATAGAAACAAACGGGCGTCATGTGAGATTGCTGTAGGCGTTCCTAGACCAACCATGTTTGCATTTGTTTTCAGAACTTTCCAATTTGATTTGAGCGGAATGTAAACATCGAAGAAACTGACAGCAATCTCTCATGTCCAGAACGCAGTGGACTCAATCACCAGCGAAACTGTGGACTGTGTTTGAGGCGATTTTCCGGCACATCTTCAAACCAGAATCAGCTTATTTATATGCCTCCCAGTGTTTCTCAACCTTGTTTGTTTTGTGTCCGCTTTTAACTTTCGCAGACTCACTAACGACGAGAGGGAAGGTTAAATCTCGAAAGGAAGCATTACTGTTAGTATGCGCGCGCGCGCGCGCGTGTGTGTGTGTCTGTCTACAATTTGCGCCCGATGTTCAACTACAACAGCGTATCCATCTGCATACTTTTACTGACAGGTGCTGGCTCTACATCTAAGTAGCTAATAATAATAATACTCTTTCAAGTGCACACCTGTCAACGGCTAACAAGTACATAATAATACTCTTTCAAGTGCACACCTGTCAACGGCTAACAAGTACATAATAATACTTTTTCAAGTGCACACCTGTCAACGGCTAACAAGTACATAATTAATACTCTTTCGAGGGCACACCTGTCAACGGCTAACAAGTAGATAATAATAATACTCTTTCGAGGGCACACCTGTCAGCGGCTAACAATTTTGTACAGAAAAATGGGATGTCGTTTAAGGTCAAAATGCATCGGAAATGCCAAGGACTACTCAAACTCTGAACAACACCGATTTAATCTCGGCAGGCGGTTAACAATTTCCACAAATACACACACCATGACCTAGAGAAACCTTATTCAAAACAGTCCCCTTTCACAGTCCCCATTCCACCATGGACCACCTCCCCCACTCCTCAAACTACTCACAAAGGCAAAATATCCTCACCCCAACAATCACGCCAAAGATCATTAGAACACATCTATGAAAATTATCAAAAGCACTTTAAAATTCACACTGACGATTTCAAAGCTCCCATAGGGATTGGAGCAGCCCTTGACCCCTGCCAAGGTATTTTCACCTTTAAATTACACCCTGCTCATCCAATAATTCCAGCAGTACTGGCAGCCATACAAAAGGCACTCTCACAGCTGAAGAAACACTCATCCAACCCCTCTCCGAAAAGATATTAATACTCACTGACTTATTATCTTCAATACAGAAACTATACAGTTGAGAAAACATCCACAAATTTTGTGCTTTTTCTAAGTGGGTGGAATCAATTTGTATCAATGTCTGCAAATAGCATTTGACGTGGTATATGATCGCTAATTTAATAATCACAATAATTAATTTGTGTGTGCTGCTAAGTCTCTCGAGGTTGACAGTAATACTTTATTTCCTTATGTAGGATTATATACCCTGAAGGATGATTTGCCCTTCCAGCTACTGTGTTGGTGACTACAAAAACAAAGTATTCTTTGTTTATCTACTATGACTTAATGATACCCCTCCCCCCAAAAAAAAAAATCCTGTTTGTTTATCTATTAATGTATTAATGATAACAAAAACTTAATACTGTTTGTTTACCTACAAATGTTTGAATGAAAACAAAAACTAAATACAGTTTACCTACTAACAATTTAGTGATACATAAAACAAAACATTTACCTGTTTACCTATTAAAAAACAAAAACAAACAAACTAAAATACCGTTTGTTTATCTACTAATGTGCTAGTGACCAAAAAAAAAAAAATACAGTTTGCTTACGTACGACGAAAACGACATACAAATGATATATAGAGTGTCAAGAG
Source organism: Sinotaia quadrata (assembly GCA_028829895.1). Taxonomy (NCBI): domain Eukaryota; kingdom Metazoa; phylum Mollusca; class Gastropoda; order Architaenioglossa; family Viviparidae; genus Sinotaia; species Sinotaia quadrata. Next base: position 69,278,890 of record CM054182.1, read on the forward strand.
ACAATCAGTACATATTACGTATGGTTTGGTGAATTTTTGTAGGCATTGTCTTATTTCGTATTTCTAAATACTTACAAAAAGTAAAATCTCTCTCTCCCACCCAGAAGTTCTGTATTATTTATAATAATTTTATTATAAAAACTAGGCGCTCCAAACAGATCAAAAGTATCTTAATGAAAAGTTTCTGATTAGTTTATGGTATACATGTAAGCATCAGCGCTGCAAATATTTTATTTCTTAAAAAGTATAACAATCAACTTTACCATCACATCCCCTGGTCTCCACTCTAAACGTCACCTCATATCGACAACCAAAACAACATACACAATCGAGAAGATGCAACAGGTGCCAAGGCCATGAGCTTGCATTCTCTCTTTCTTTTTTTTTGTGTCACCCACGAGTGCTTCCCCCTCACCCGCTTGAGAGCAAGACTCTTCGTGCGACATCCAATTTCGTTCACGAGTACTCACGCAAGTCCGTCATGACTCGAGAAGCGTTGTTCTCGTAGTAGATAGAGGACAGCCCCTTTTTCGTAACCGCACATATTAAAATCCTCCTCCCCTTTCTTTTTTTCTTTTTCGTTTCTTGACGGACTCTGAGGTAACCCAAATGGAAAGACGCACTTAATTAGTCTTGGGAAAAGCTCTTACAAGATTCACTTTGCGTGATGTTTAGTTGCCTGTCGAGTGGACACCCTGACCAAATGACTGATACCATGTCTTGACCCACAATAATTCCTTTAAAAATTCTTACTTTCACCTACTGTCAAGATGTAAATGGACACTATACAACTAAATCCGACTTTTTTCAGTTGTTATTTGAATCACAATGTGTAGGTCGGACCACTCGGTTATAATGAGTAGATCTACACCTAATTAGAGATAAGATCCGCTTAATAAATATATTTATCGACTTTAATTTTAAACATTTACAATTTAAGTAGGGAAAGAATTTTGCACGCGTCTTTGTATGCGCGAGAGTCGGTGCGGAGAAAAGATATGCTTTGGGGAAATACCATTTCAGGTCACACTAAAGGTCAACTGAGCGCTGACTTAAATACTATGGGTTTACTTAGAAGTCTTTTCTCTAAATTTATTTAAAATAAATCCGAGAAAAGTAATATGCTCCAAAGAAAGGTTAATAAAATCTAAACTTCTCCCAAAATGGTTCATAATTATAATTGTTCCCGAATGATTCATACATTCTCCTGAAATAATTTCTCTCTGCTAAATAAATTCTCCTGAAATGACTTCTCCCAAAATAGTTCATAAATTCTCCTGAAATAATTTCTCTCCAAATGGTTAATAAATCCTCCTGAAATAACACCCACCCACAAATGTTTCGTAAATTCTCCTGAAATAACTTCTCCCCGAATGGTTCATAAATTCTCCTGAAATAACACCCACCCCCACCCCCAAATCGTTAATAAATTATTCTGAATTAGCTTCTCCACGGATTACCCTCCACGAAATAACAAAAACTGGAAGTGAACGTCCAGATAATCAATCAATTCCATATATGTTTTATAATAAATTCTCCCTAAATGATTCATAAAGTGTACATAATTCTGCTGATTTAAATAAGATTTTAATTGAATTCATAGGATTTTGGTTTGGATTGCATTAGCCTATATTTACAGCAGGGGTGCACAAACCGCGGCCCGCGACAGGGCTCTGTGCGCCCCTCCCCCCCCCCCCCAGGACTTTATTTCATTATTTGTGTTGTTTTTTCCCATTGAGCCATCCATGTGCAATCTGACTTGTGGCCTTCCACGCACTATCAATTGGAAATTTGGCCCTCTGGCCTAAAACATTTGTGCACCCCTGATATACAGCCTTAAACAATCACTGCTTACTATAATAAGAAAGAAATAGAATAACATATAAGACTTTAATATATCTAATTAGACCAATATGTGCTCACCTCAATCAACAAAGCTATACTCTATAAATGCATATAACTTTATAAGATGACGGGTTGTCTACTTTTTGGCCCTTTCTTTGCCTGAGAGAACAGTGTGTTCCTGGCCCTATTTTAACAAATGTAATTAGACCAATTCGTACTCAATCAACAAGACTATACTCTATAAATGCATATAGCTTCATAAGATGACTGGATCAGCTAATTTTTGGCCCTTTCTTTGCCTGGGAGTACAGTGTGGTCCTGGTCCTATTTCTGGTGCGCCTAATGCCAAACATGAGTTAAATACTTTCGAGTCAAGCTAGGAATTTAATCTATTTACCTTGTCTCACCCCTTGATGCTACAGCCTAACTGTGGCATTTCGGGTATTTCATTTCTAGCAGTGGCTGGCAGTTAACGGGGTGGGGAGAGTGTATAGGGGACAGTTGTGTAGAGAGGGGCAAACTACACCTGTCACTTTGCTTGCTAAAAATTTTCACAGGGCCTCTCTCAGCTCGTGACAGCAAGCAACACATTGGGGGAGTTTAATGAAAGCAAGGAACACTTTGAGAGAGTATAGTGAATGCAAGCAACACGCTGAGGGAGTTTATTTAAAGCAAGGAACACATTGAGGGAGTACAGTTAATGCAAGAAACACGTTGAGAGTTTAGTGAAAGCAAGGAACACGCTGAGAGAGTTTAGTGAAAGCAAGGAACACGCTGAGGGCATATAGTAAATGCAAAAAACACGTTCAGGGAGTACAGTGAATTCAAGCAACACCTTAAGGGAGTATAGTATATGCAAGCAACATATTCAGGGAATTTAGTGAATGCAAGCAACACGTTAAGGGAGTATAGTAAATGCAAGCAACACATTCTGGGAATTTAGTGAATGCAAGCAACACGTTAAGGGAGTATAGTAAATGCAAGCAACATATTCTGGGAATTTAGTGAATGCAAGCAATACGTTAAGGGAGTATAGTAAATGCAAGCAACATGCTGACACAGTATAGTGAATACAATCAACACGTTTTGTGAGTTTAGTGAATGCAAGTAACATGTTCAGGGAGTTGAGTGATTGCAAGGAACATATTCAGCAAGTTTGGTGAATGCAAGCAACATGCTGAAGAAGTATGGTGAATGCATGCAACATGATGAAAAAGTATAGTGAATACAATCAACATGATTAGAGAGTTTAGTGAATGCAAGCAACACGTTCAGGAAGTTTAGTGAATGCAAGGAACAAACTGAGAAAGTATAGTGAATGTAAGGAAAATATTAGAGGGAATTTAGTGAATGCAAGAAACACAATCAGGGAATTTAGTGAATGCAAGAAACACAATCAGGGAATTTAGTGAATGTTTGGAACATATTGGGGGTTGGGAAGGGCTTAGTGAATGCAAGGAGAAAAAACAAAGAACTGAATGTCCTCACATCTTTCTTTAAGTAGAAATTTTAAAAATTTATTTTTAGGGCTGATGGTCTGGACAGGGGAAAGATAAACGAAGGAATTAAAACAAACGGGATGTCTTTCTGTCTTTCGTCTGCTTGTTCAAACAAAATGAGGAGCACTGAAGTTGGGTATGAGGCAAGGATAGTGCACCCATTTCTCCAAGCTGTGCACATCATCTGGAGGAAGGGGTTTAAGATAATCCGACATGCGACTTATCAAAAGTCACCTCCCTAGTAAATAAAAATCATGAAAGAAGACCTGAATGTGAGGTGCATTCTTTCTCAATACTCTATAACTGTAAGAGTTTGCAGAGCAATTGACAGTTTACGTCTAACCAATGCTGAAGATCTAAATAACTGTGGGGCAGAGTAGATAGTGAACACTTAACTGAAATGATCCCCATGCAGTAACTGAAAGAGAATTTCGCAAATGACTGACAGATTGAAAGAGATTCGGATGGTGTATGATTGAAAGAGATGGTTTGGCACATGACATACCAGATTAAAAGTGGTCCCTAAAGCTATGGCTGAAAGAGATATTTGACATGACTGAAAAGAACATTCAAATCTTGTTGCAGTATGATTGACTTCATGACACATTACTACAAAAGCTAGACGGACTAGACAGGAAGTCTTCTACCTTGACCTAGGGAGTAGTTAAGGTCCGAAGATCACCCACAGATTTTTCACTTTCAAGTAGGGATCGAACCCTGGTCATTTGAGTCTAGGGTCCAGCTTCTGCGTTGTAGTCTGTTCCTACAGTGAGTTACGGAGTCGAATCACTGAATGACACTGAGCTAAATATCAGTGTTATAGAGTCTTTATTTGAATGTAGAGTCACTGCAAAAGGTATATAAGATTTTAGATAGTCTGTATCAAATTAATGTGTAATGCAAGTTTTCCCCACTCATCTAACACACAGGCTGACTTTATATAAAAAAAATAAATGCAGCAAATGAAATTGAACAGGACTGAGAGACTCGTTAACAGTTCATGGCTGCCGGCTAAAAAAAAACAACAAAACAAAATGAAATGAAATTACCTTGTCATTTTGCTTTGATGCAATTTTACCCAAACTTCTGGTTAAATGCTAGTCTTATACTCTAATCTTCTGTTAAATATGGGTCTTGATAGCAATTGTTCTGGTTTCTTGGGAGTAGATAGGAATCTTGATCCTGAAATGATAGTTATCTTCGCCTGTTCTTCCCTGAGGCTAATCTCCCTTGGTGTGGAATATAGCCAATACTTTTACTCTTGTTGGGTACAGCTTTTTAAGGATTTTCCGCGAAGAATAAATAATATACGTCCACAGCAATCATGACATGTTAACTCAGCCTTCCTTTTTGAAACTCCATTTTCATCTTCCTCAATTCGTCGCAAATTACTCCGCAGACACATTTCAGGTCTAAACCGACTGCTAATCAAAAGCTGAATAAGTTTTTGAGATTGGCACTCAGTGCGGGCCCGGCAGCTTACTGGTCTGCACCTATATATCAGTATAAATGGCTTGATCTAGAATAAAATTTTCTTTTTACTGGTCGAGATAAGTCTTTTCAAATGGAACTTTTTCTTCTTCTTTATTTATTTTTTACCCCACCCACCCAGTTACGTCATAAATATTTAGCCCGCGGCCCTCTGCCGAGCTACGATTATTTTTAGTAACGAGAGAGTAGTTAACAGAGATGACTAATTAATAATCTCACATCGATTATTGTAACATTAACAGACTTCTATGTAAGCTTCTGTGATTTACTCAAAGACTGAGAGCAATAATTTGGATGACATTCATGCAATTTGAATTTTCGCATCTGTCCAAATGCAAGAAGTCTTCCAATGTAGTAGGCTAATTTTTTTTTATCAATGATCTTGACAATAATTAATTATTCACTTACAACTCTCATATTTTCAAGACTCTGCTGCTTTTTATTTTACTGTAAAAAAAAAAAAAAGTATTAGTTTTAAAATATATTCTTTCTTTAACTGAGAACTTAATTTCTTTGTACACCGTGTTGTGTGTTTCTAACCATTATAATATAAATTAATGCTTGAATCCTTTCAATATACAAGTGCTTATTTCATGGTAACGCGCGCACTTTGAATCTAGAAGTACGTTATCACGGTCACTCACACATTTATGTGTTATTTGAAAAAGAAAAAAAAATATTTCATCAGTCTAATGATAACTCACACAGCCTACGTTTACCTTTCTCGTGATAAATCATATATAGACGTACCTTTACATCTATAAATACTTCTCTCATTACAACGCACACAACTAATATTTAAATCTAAAATACTTCTCTCATTACAACGCACACAAGTGATATTTAAATCTAAAATACTTCTCTCATTACAACGCATACAACTGATATTTAAATCTAAAATACTTCTCTCATTACAACGCACACATTTGTTTAGATCTGTAAAATACTTCTCTCGTGGTAAAAGTGTTTTCAATATAAAATGTACTCCCTCATGGTAACCCACACAAAGTGTGCTTTTAAATCTAAAAATACTCTCTTATGGCAAGTACGTTTTCAGTATTAAAAGTAGGGCTTTTAACGATTAATGATTTCTTTGCCGAATAATCTTACAACAATTAACGACTAATTAATAGATTTTTTTTTTTAATGGTAACAAAATGACACTTGAATTTAATCCTACTGATACTGTTATTGTTCTGTTCACTCAGTCACTCCATAGATTTCGACCAGTCTTTATAAGTAAACTAACTTCTTCACACTGTCAGGAATTAAAAGATGCTCGCAGTTTATTCACAATATAACCGCTGAACAGTCTCTCACATGGAACAGATGTGGCTGGTATACATAATACTGTAGGAACAAAAGACGCCAATTACGGAAAACGACAGGCATTAACACCAGAGCAGATCTTGTGACTCCGGAATTTTTGGTTCTTCTCTGTACTTCTGCAATTCACTGTCAACATTGGAACCCACAGTTATGTCGTCTCCAGACTCAGATTCTGAATCATTACAAGTCAACATCATTCGTGATTTCTTTTGTGGCGGCTCCGGCTCTGCACTTTGACTGTTTTCCTCATCACTTTGCTCATCTTCATCAGTCTGCCTATTACAATACCGTTCATCTGCACAACGAACAAACTTCCACACATCCTCTCTCGACTCTTTACTTATGCTCTTCAGACTTTAAAACCGTGGATCGAGTGCCGTTGAAGTTTTCAAGATGTCGAGTGATATCACATTCTCAACTTTTCTTTGAAAGTCATTAAGTGCTGCCGTTTTGAAGCGTACTACGTAACCAGGTCATCGTCATTAACATTCAAACTCTTCGCTATAGTCGTCAACAGTGGTAGCACACAGCGTCATCGTCATTAACATTCAAACTTTTCGCTATAGTCGTCAACAGTGGTAACACACAGATGCAGGTAATCGTATTTTTCTACACCAAATATTTGCTTGGGCAAATATCTCCAAAACTGAAACATATTTCTCCATCTTCTCCCAATCATTTTCGATCAACTCGGGTCCAGAATAATTACGAGGATGATACTCGAGATAGCTAATAATGTCATTTTTTTACTTCTAGTAGTCTGACTAGCATTAAATAAGTACTAGTAGTCTGACTAGCATTAAGTAAGTACTAGTAGTCTGACTAGCATTAAGTAAGTACTAGTAGTCTGACTGGCATTAAGTAAGTACTAGTAGTCTGACTGGCATTAAGTAAGTACTAGTAGTCTGACTAGCACTAAGTAAGTACTAGTAGTCTGACTAGCATTAAATAAGTACTAGTAGTCTGACTAGCATTAAGTAAGTACTATTAGTCTGACTGGCATGAAGTAAGTTCTGTTCCAACGAGTAGAAACATACTGCTGAAACTTTCTAAGAGGTTCTTGGTTCCCAGCTTGCTCATGGCACACTTGAAGTTCATGTGTTTGCAGCACTGAGTTTGAAGTGGCCTAATAGTTTTCTGCATTTTGAGAACAGAGTTTCTGTGTCTGCAATTTTAAGTCCATGTAACACACTAAGTTGCAAACAGTGTGCAATACATGGTATGTGATGATATGGTACCTTCGCTACCGCAGCAACCATATTACAAGCACTATCGGTAACAATGGCTTGCAACTTGTCAGTAAACTGCCATTCTACCGCCAGGTTTATGTAAATTTCAGCAACGTTTCCTGCTAAATGACATTCCGTTACTCTAATACAGTCCAATGTAGCTGATTGTAGTGACCAATCGCTGTCAGTCCAATGTGCTGTTACAACGAAATAGGACTTATTTCCGAGAGGTCCAAAAGTCACTCGTAATTACAATTGAACTGGCTCTGCTGGCCTTCACTTTCAGTCCAAGGCTTTTCTCTTGAAACATTCTATCATTAATGCTGTTTATATTTTGTCTGGTGGGAAACTTTTGTATTCATAATTCTGAAGTGTGACGCGTAACACCAGTTAAAGACCAGAATCATTAACTACGGATATTTGGTCGACCATTACTGACACTCCAATGGGCAATACTATTTCATATTTGTAATATCAGTTTGGAAATTGGCGCTAACTCGCTTGTCATGCCTCAATACAAATTGGCTTAAAGATGTTTGCTTTTTGTCCACCAACAGTCATCGACAACAACGTGTTATATTTTGCCGGATGTGTATGCTATAAATGGTATGTCGTCGACGTATTTGAACCACAAAAGGCGAAGACTTTATCACAGTGAAAACAGTATACCTTTGTTGTTATCGTCTACTTAAAAACCAAAATGGTCACAAAATTTACCTTTAACTGGTTTATAATCTTTCATCTTAAAATCGGCCATTTGGGCAGTAAAAAACAATAACAAATAAAAGCTTCCGGTGCAAGTAAATATCGGCATTGCTACATTGGGTAAACAAGAAAATTAGATAAAATTTAATCGTCATGAAATAAATTAATCGATAAAATTTCTTAGATCGGAAGATTAATCGTTAAAATGGGCAGCCCTAATTAAAAGTACTTCTCTCGTGGTAACTCACACAAAGTTTGCTATCAGTAGAAAAGTACTTATCTCATGGTAACACACACTGAGTACGCCTTCAATATAAAAAGTACTTCTCTCATGGCAACACACACTGAGTACGCCTTCAATTAAAAAGTACTTCTCTCATGGTAACACACACTGAGTACGCCTTCAATATAAAAAGTACTTCTCTCATGGCAACACACACTGAGTACGCCTTCAATTAAAAAGTACTTCTCTCATGGTAACACACACTGAGTACGCCTTCAATATAAAAAGTACTTCTCTCATGGCAACACACACCGAGTACGCCTTCAATATAAAAAGTACTTATCTCATGGTAACACACTGAGTACGCCTTCAATATAAAAAATACTTATCTCATGGTAACTTTCACAAAGCATGCTTTAAAATCTAAAAGTACTTCTCTCATGGTAACACATACACAACTTGGTTTTAAATCTAAAAGTACTTCTCTCATGGTAACACATACACAACTTGGTTTTAAATCTAAAAGTATTTCTCTCATGGTAACACATACACAACTTGGTTTTAAAATCTAAAAGTATTTCTCTCTCGCTTGTAAATTAAAAAATAGTACTCCCGACTGGCAGTCGCGCATAGCACTGTATGAAAATAATGTCGACCTTTCACCATTTTTTCCAGAAATGCAAAACCCAGCTCTGAACCAAAGAGAAAAGATCAGATTGTTCACAAACCGAGATTCTGTAAAATAGGCAAGAAAAAGAAGAAAAGAAACAGTGTGCGCGCGCGTGTGTGTGTGTGTGTGTATGTGTATTGGGAGGGGGGGGGGGCGAACAGAATTCTTAAAAGCCTGCGATAAGCTGAGTGCAGATTAATTAAGATCACTACTGAATACACCATCAATGAAATAATCTTAAGTCTAGTGATTCGTGCAGTTATACTGCTGACGATGTCAGAAAAACGTGAAGATGGCAAATTATATTAACACACACACACACACACACATACACATGTGATATGGATAGACTCATTCACACATAAACACACGTGCACGATAAACATCGAATATCAAAGTACAGGTAAAGGTTTACTTTTGCATCATATCGCCTGTGGAGGCGAGAGAAAAATAAAGCTGAATGGAGAATTGTGAGGCGAGAGAAAAACAAAGCTGAATGGAGAATTGCGAGATGAGAGAAAAATTAAACTAACTGTTGGATTAGAAAAATAAGACTAACTGATGAAGAGAAAAATAAAAATAACTGATGGAGAGAAAAGAATAGTGATGAAGTAGACTTAGTAGTACATTATTTCATTGGGCATAATACGTGTAACACTTTCTCTTTGTATTATCTTCGAAAGCATCCGATGAAGTCGATTAAAACAAACAAACAAACAAACAAAAAGACAATAGAATCATGTTTGATCTTAAAGCTTGTAATTCAGTGGTCAGAAAGAATCTGTCTGATTTAAAGGAGGGAGACATTTTAAAAAATATATTTTTCTTACATAGCAAAAGATTACAGATGACTGGATAGGTCAAACAATTATTTGAGGAGTAAAATTAATCAAAGCATCAGCTGTCTAGCAAAGTGTAGTTTTGTTGTCACTGAAAATAGCGAATGCGCCAAAATAAAAGCTCTTTGAGTGGTCTTTCAAATGGAGGGATATTGAAACCCTGTCTTTCACATGGGAGATTCATCTTCAGACTTCTTGAGAACTAAGGCAAAGAAATCAGAAATGAGTACATGTACTATCTCTGTATCAAGCCTAATGATAATATACGCAGGTCCAAGGTCGTAAGCACTTGTTTGCTTCATGGTTCATCCGTCTCCTCCAACAACTGGTACAACTGATGAGAAACTTTATTGGTTGATGGTTTCGTGCTGACATTTTTTCTCAGATGAAAAAGAAGAAAAGAAAGGAGACAGAAAAATGCTGCTTTGTTTCTGAAACAGTTTAATATTTCCAGAGAAAAGACGTGCAAATCATGCTGTCAGAATGTGCATGTAATTTAGTTGCTATTTTTGAACACAAGAAATTATGTAAAATTAAAAAAAAATTAACGAGTTATAAATTAAGTTATAAATAAGTTAGAAAATGCAAATAATGTAAATAATTAATTAAATATTTTAATTCTTAAATATTTTGTATAAACTTTAACCTAAAATTTTATTTCAATTTGTTACATAGAATTGTAAACAAAATAATCCCTGAAACAAATTGGATGAAAAACTGCCTGTGCTATGACTAGTGATTATATAATTGGAATATAAAAGCCGCACACTTTAACCACGCTTCAATAGAGACTAACTGCCGTCGGTCATGTTATGTCATTGCATAATTAGGATTAAAAATCCTCGCATAGCTGACCTACATCTGAATCATAGGCCAGTGTTGGCTGACCGTACCTAATGAATCTATTGTTAGCGAACATAAAAGATTTGACTCCTTTTGAAAACACGAAACTCTGCAACTCAAGTCTACTAAAATAACTAATCTTGCCAGAGGGCTGACGCTATGACGTCACTGCTAATACCTTGCGATTCTAGAACTTTCTCGAACATGTCGGACCGATATTATGTCTGCACTCTAACATGGCACTACTATGTCCCAAGTTTCTAACTGTTTTGTTCAGTGAGAAGGCCAACTGTGGTGCAGATTGCTGACAAAGAGATAAACCTCAGATACTACATTGGAAAGAAATTTATGTCAGAAAGTACTGATTTCATCAGACACTACACAACTTCAGAGATTAGGTGTGAGAAAGTGTACTTGCAAAAAAGATAACAAAGACCAGGAATATACTAGACCATTCTCCCTTACTGAGCAACTAGAAAAAATGATGTAAATTGAAAGCTTACTGAGCTAATGAGTGATTGATGTTGCATAAGTTATTCAGAAAACAGGCCAAGAAGTGAAGACATCTAGATGACCAGAGCTGATGTGAAGTGATTGAATTTGCATAAGTTAATCAGAAAACAGGCCAAGAAGTGAAGACATCTAGAAGGATCTGTGGCAAGCACAACAATTTTTTAAAAATCATGCAAAAGAAACACCAAAAATAAATAAAATAAAGGAATTTTCCAATTCAGCTTATTCATGAATGTGTGAGCAGAAAATCTAGAAAAATTAAAGGTGGCTATTTATTATAGAAATTATTATAATTATATGAAATATGTGTTTATACACTAAGATAGCATTTCTATTGTAGAGACTAATGAAATACAAAATGGTTTTGGTAAGAGTTGTAAGACCCTATATCAACATTTAAATTATTTCAGAAATATAGTTACAAAGTTGTAACAAGTATTGCAAAGCATGCTGAAATTGGAGGCTGAGACAATCTCAGATTCAGAACCTAAAATAGACAAGTCTGAGATTGGAGTCTGGGACAAACAATTCAAGACTAAAGAAGAAGAAATGACTTCTGAGTGAGGTGAACTATGAGCCAATGGGACAAACAAGTTTAAGATGAAGAGATGTCTTCTGAGTGAGGTGAACTATAAGCCAATGGGACAAACAAGTCTTAAGATGAAGAGATGACTTCTGAGTGAGGTGAACTATGAGCCAATGGGACAAACAAGTCTAAGAAGAAGAGATGACTTCTGAGTGAGGTGAACTATGAGCCAATGGGACAAACAAGTCTAAGAAGAAGAGATGACTTCTGAGTGAGGTGAACTATGAGCCAATGGGACAAACAATTCAAGTCTAAAGAAGAAGAGATGACTTCTGAATGAGGTGAACTATGGGCCAATGGGACAAACACTTCAAGTCTAAAGAAGAAGAGATGTCTTCTGAGTGAGGTGAACTATGAGCCAATGGGACAAACAAGTCTAAGAAGAAGAGATGACTTCTGAGTGAGGTGAACTATGAGCCAATGGGACAAACAAGTCTAAGAAGAAGAGATGACTTCTGAGTGAGGTGAACTATGAGCCAATGGGACAAACACTTCAAGTCTAAAGAAGAAGAGATGACTTCTGAGTGAGGGGGAACTATGAGCCAAGCAAAGTCCAGTTCTAAGCAATGATAAGTGAAATCAAGTGAGCTGACCACTGCTGTATAATAAATTCCGAGTTGTCCTATTGTTTACAAAGTGCATAGTTCAGGTGGTCATGTGATTTTGCCAAAGTTAGAGAAAGAGAGAGATTCTTAACCATCAAATTCAGTGAACAGCCATTGAGTGAAATTTTGTAGTCAATAGAAATATATAGTTTCTCAGAATATTAAGAGCCAGTATAGGAATCTTTAATCAACCCTTTTGTACTAGACAATAGATACTGCAATAAAGTCTATAAATATTCATTAGTAAAATTGTATTAAAAACTGTAGCATAAAAAAATTGTATTAAAAACTGTAGACTAAAAAAATCTTTTAAGAGTTAATCTTTTAAGCTCATTATTTCTCATATAAATGTATAACATTTAAATTCCTAACCATCTTATTGTTAATTTGCTATCATAAGTTCTTCTCTATGTGATTCATAACTGTAATGTGTTGTTCTTGTTTTTTTCATTTTATGTTGATCATTCTATCATGAGGTAGTGAGAACGTGACCAACAGTATGATATATTCACTGTATTGTGGAGTTGTGTAAGCAGAGGACAGTAATCACCAAATCATGTAGATGAAGCTGTAACCAGTAAATTACAGTAAGGCTAGATACCCCCACCCACCCACCACACACACACAGACACACACACTGTTTCTGGGCTGAAGATCTCACATGGACGACAAAAATGTTTGGCTTTTGTTGTTGGTATTTTTTACTCCTAACTTCAGCCTTTATTGACCTTATAAAATGTAAGGACTGTTCAGTAATAACATTTTTATATTGCAGATAACTCTTATACTGATTTTAAGTGGTTCTTCTGCTTCTACTTTTGCCTTCCCATATAGTTTCCTTGTAAACAAGAAAAGCTGAATTGGGGCATCTGGTTGACTTAATTATTTCAGTAAAATCAGTAAGAAAAATAATTCAATGGGTAAGATACTTTTAACACAGTATATAATAAAATGTAAACTAGTAATTTGAAAAAAACTAAATAAATTGATTTATGTCACACATTTAAACCCAGATATGGAGAATGACAATTAGGTTGCAACTAATACCCTACTTGCAGCTGCAGAGGATCACTTCATTAACTCTTCTCTTTGAAAGACAAATAGAATATATTTACATTATTTATATATAATTGTTGTCTTTGTCTCTGAGAGTCCACAGCTTTCAACATTTCCTGGTAAAATTTCCTTAGTCCAGAAATTTGTAAAATGCTTTAGACCTGAGGACAGTTTGATATTGTAACTGTGGTAACCCATAACTGAGACATTCATTTATGCCACTTAGAAAATAGCACTATGAAGCTATATATTAATTTTTAAAGAAATAATTGAGTAGAATACATCATTGTATAAAGAATGTATTTTAGACCCCCTCCTGCTACTATGAACAACTCAACAACACTGACCAGTTATGACCTAAGTGAAACAGCATTTTATGAGTTAATAAGAACCAGAGAGAGACCAATATGGCTGCCTTAGCAATTGTATAATCTTATGAGTCTGTGAGATTCTCAAAGTTAGTAAAAAATAAATAAAACAACCCCTCCCAGCACACACACATAATACACCACACTGCTCATTAACTGTTCCAATAGCAGAAACATTTTTCACAAAACATATAAAATAAAAATAGTATAATCATCATGTGATCTATTCATGCCAAATAAACAAACTTACATACAGTTCAATAGGGTGCATGTAGAACTTCTTATGTCCACCTTTATCAAGCATTCATCTTCATTTTCATCACTCAAATAAAATACTTTGCTGAATTTCACTTAATTTTTATTGACCAATGGGAAAATAAATTTACCTGGTTGAATTATGTTTCCCACAATAACAAAGTACCAAATCTGAAAAATAATTAAAACACCAGCATCTTTCACTGAAATTCAACATGCTGTCAGTAAAATATCTTAACTTGTTTTTACACATAATAATGATAAGAGAACAGTTTCAAATCAACAAAAATATTTTATTTTAAAAATATGGAAACAAAATGCAACAGTTAATTTAATAAATCAAACAATGATCACAGCTTTGTGTCGTTTTTTCTTCCCCATTTGATTTGTTGGTTGGATGTAAGAAAAGTAATAAAGAGATTGAAACATTTCCCTAGATTTCATAAATGGATCGGGAAGCTAACATTACCACTTTTGGTCTTTGAAAGAAAATTTGTGTGTTTGTTTGTTTGTTAATGTTATATTTTAGTACAGCCAGCATGGCAGTGAAGTCACAATAACACAGGTCAATGACTGGGTAAGGTATAAATAAAAAAGCAGCATGTAATATGTGCTGCAATAAAACCCCAAGTTTCATAAATAAAAAGTCGTGCTTAATATGTGCTGCATTAAATCTTTAGTATACAGTACACCAGTAAAATCTGCATAATATACATATGTATTCAAACCGTGAGTGTAAAAAAAAAAAATTAACTGAAGCAGAAATTTATTACTGTTGAAATTTGCAAGCAAATATAATTTAAAAAGAAAAGAAAAAATATTGGGACCCATTTTGGGGGTTGAATCTGCACACACAAAACACACATGCATGAATTCATTTCCTAAAGAGAAAATGAGAGGTTGGGGGGGGGGGGGGAGAGGGAAGAGAGAACTCAATTAAAACTAATATACTTGTATCATAGGAAATAGTTTGAATAAAAAGCAGAAGTAAAAATTAACTGCATTTTAAATTTTAAAAAAAGAGAAAATTAAATTCTAAAAAGACAAATTCTGAATAGTTTTAAATGAAAATTAATTAGAATT
Organism: Sinotaia quadrata; assembly: GCA_028829895.1. NCBI lineage: Eukaryota > Metazoa > Mollusca > Gastropoda > Architaenioglossa > Viviparidae > Sinotaia > Sinotaia quadrata. Next base: position 69,294,029 of record CM054182.1, read on the forward strand.
TTCAACTATGCATAGTTACACCAAAATGGCCTGAAAAGGTGCTAATCCATTTATGTAATAACTAAAGGTAAGCATAGAAATTTAACAACTAAAACAGACTTAATTGATAGTTTGGAAACAGACAGGTGTTAATAATCCCATTTATATAATAACTAATGGTAAGCATAAAAATTTAACAATTAAAACATACTTAATTGATAGTTTGGAAACAGACAGATATGAAACAAAATCTGCAAGCATCATGGTAGTTGGGAGCTCAGTTTTTGATGCGCTATATTTATTATTACACAAATAACAAGAGATAAAGAAAATGTATGAAAATTTCAGTTGCAGCATATCTGTACATATTACATATTACAATTAAAATACAGATACATTTTATTATGCATAGTCACAAAGTATATACAGATACTGAATACAATTACTGTTGAATCACATAATTTGATATAATTTAAACTATAACTCAAACCTGCATACATCGTTTAATGCATATACAACTATTTTCTAATATTAGTTATTATACGATTTTGAGATTTCTATTGAACATTGTAGACTTTGCATTTTATTCTGCACTATACTCATCATGAGCACTTTGTTTACTAATAATATACTGAACTGTATTCATAACATTATCTGCTTATAAAAAGAATGATTTTTGGTGTGGATGAGGACTTTATAAGATGCTTGTTTATGTATACTATGGTTTTCCAATTTTTTGTGATTGACATTATTTACTTTTGATATTTCTTTATGGCTTACATGAAAAAGTATGAATTTTAAAAATAGTATATGTTTAAAATCTTGCTAATTACATGTACTTTTACAATGCATTTAAAAAAATATTGTTGAAAGTTTATAAACTCATTGTGTTGCACTTTACAACAAATGTATGTATTTTTAATTTCCAAATTATAAATCTAATTTTAGTTGTATAGTTTAAAAAAATATATATTGTAATAAATTTTGTGTATGACAGAGAAGAATCCACTAATTAGTTTTAATATAGGTACCAGTGTTAGATATGATTGTATTTATTCTTTGTTCTGTAAGAACACATTAAAAAAAATATTGCTGAAAGTTTTAAACTCAATACTACACTTTACAAAAAAAAATGTATGTATTTTTAATTTCCACATTATAAATCGAATTTTAGTTGTAAAAAAAAACAAAAAAAAATCCAAAACATTGTAATAAATTTTGTGCGACAGAGAAGAATCACTATTAGTTTTATAATACATGTACCAATGTTAGATATAATTATATTTATTCTTTGTTCTGGGTGTGTAGTTGATTCAGATTTGAAATAAGTTATACATCATATTAATAAAATAAAACTTTTTAAAAATTTCAAAATGATACTTTCCTTCTGTTTGTTAGATGTTCTCTAATTGCAGGAATATAAAATTATATCTAAAATTATAAAAGTAGCTTCCATCAAAATTTATTTTTGGAAATTTTTTTTAAAATACAGTAAATATATTTTTTTACAAATTATTTTAAATATCTATTATTTAAAAGAAGTATCATTCTTAAATACATTAAGAAAAATAAAATGCTTCATTCCTCTCACAAGAGCATAAAACTGTAAGTTGAAGGACTACTGTTTTTCCATGGTGAAGGATTACGTAGCGGTGGAGCCTTGGGTCGTGTCCCATTTTTAGATTTCCTGATGCATTTAAATGAAGATAATAGCATCAAGAATGCTAGTATTGATCCAAAGGACTTTTCTGCTTCCTGATTATCATTTGGCTCAAATGCTGCCAAGTGCTTCATTTGCAAGTATAATATAATACCACTTTCTTTGTGTTAGCATAATAAGTATGTTATTTTCAAAGAAGTAACCTGCAAAATAACTACTTTTGACAAATTATTTTCAAAATTGACTGGGCTTAAATGTTGTGTGTGCGTTTCTCCCTTTCTTCTGATAGACTGAGAAGGGCAGGATTCTACTCTCAATGAAAAGACCAAAGCCAGTATATATTAAGACAGAATTCAAGTTTCTTTGTGACAGTCCTTGCCTGAAGTGGGCAAGGGTTGTGTGTGAGATTTATAGTGAGAGATTTAAAGAAGTAACATGTTTTGTGATAATTGTTTTCAGAGATGGGCAGGGTTTTTTGTGTATATTTATATTAGAACAGATTTAAAGTAATAACACTTTTAGCGAGAGTTGTTTCCTGAGGTAGGAAAAGTTTGCTCTTGATGGCAAAGACATAATAGGGAATGAATATATTAATATATTTATATTAAGATTGATTTAAGGGATACCTTGCACTGATAATTATTTGCATGAAATGAACTAGAAATACATTCCATTTAGATGAGCAGCATGATTTAATGTGGTATTATTGCTAGGGTTGCATTTGTCTGATCATTTAAACAAATAAACTATAAATATACAAACTAAATATATACCAAGATTGATTTAAAGAAGTAATATTGATGATGACCATTATTATGTTTTATAAAAACCCACAGAAAAATCACCAAGGTAGATTTAAGAAGTAATAGTTTTCAGTAAATTGTGTAATACATACATTTGATGAGGAATTTAAAAACTAACATTTTCCATTCTTTGCTCCAGAATATCAATCACATATCTCACTGCAATTCATAATAACCAAAGCAAAGAATGAAAAGAGAAATGAAAAAGGGTCAATCAGCTTTTTTTTGCAATAATTTTACATTTGAGTCTGGCACCATACCTTGTTATCTTCCTCTAGTATGATACTAGATACTACACTCTAATGTGTAGCAAGTGAAAGGTTCAAGCCAATATTTAAATAAAGTGTTATACTGAAATTACTGCACAGTCTGAGTTATAATAATAATATGAGACTAAAGAATAACAAATCTTCAAAATTGTCCCATGGATTTCAAATTAAGAGATTCTGAAATACAGCATTGTAGGAAGGTGATGATGTATTAGGGATGGTGAAAGGGTGGGTGGGTGGATTATCAGGGTGGGGGAAGAAAGGATGCCTTATGAAGGGTGTTTTATGCTTCTTTTCTTGATATGAAAACTAACTACATCAACATTTTCAGCCTTTAATCAAAAGCATGTGGCCATTACAAGACCATCATTTACAGTTGTCTCTGGAACTCATTTGAAACTGTGGGCTAAGCTGATTTTTACATTATTCAATAAAATTATGTTATAAAATTAATGTATTATTTCGCATTTATGAAATAATTCAGTCAGTATCGCAAAGTATGAGACCCTCTGCAGCATGTGCTAAAGTGCATTAATGTACTGGTTATAAAGTGCTTTAATGTACTGGTGATGTACTGAAATGCTTTAACATACTGGTAATGTACTGCAGTGAAGTGCTATAAGGCATCTGAGTGATGTATAAGATGATTTACTGGAAAACCAAACCGAAACAAATCAAAACTGAAAAACAAATTTAACATATAACACAAATTTAACAATTTAAAAACAAAAAAACTTTGCTTGTTTCCCACAAATACAAAAAATAAACCCTTGATAAGCAAAATGAATTCAAAGAAATTAAAAATTGCAATTAATTTAAATAAAAATTACATCAAAATTATAAGTAATCACAAAGCAGTTTTCATATCACCACACACAAAAATGAAATGTGAAAACAACTTTAACAGGAAAGAGAACTGCATTTGTTAATCGTACTAAATCCACAGCAGACCATTTGTCTTGGACACAATCCTACGGCAAGAGATCTGACACATAAAATGTAGTTATTGCACATCAACAATCCATCACTAAATCTGCACTTTGTAAGTATTCACGTCAGAGGCAATCAGGGAAGTACTTCACTAGAACAAGACTCCGACCATTTTTATTAACTGAGTGTGATGTATGACAGAGTGCTGTGTTCAAATTGTGAAGCTCTGCAAATTATTTTTAAAAACATTTCTATGTTTGATTATCAAAAACATTTGCATGGGCAAAATGTAATCATTTTCTATACATTTAAAAAGAGTCACCACCACCACCCAAAAAATAAGAAACAACCCCCCCCCCCCAACACAATAAATTTTATATATCAATTTTGGGGATTGTATCTAATATTGTTAATGTCAAAGACTGAATTTCTTAGCAGACATAAATAAAAGTACAAAGTGACTTAAGATTTAAAACCGCATCAGAATGGAAATATTTTTTGATTTAGAACTCATTTCACCCTGTTTCATGTGAAACAACATACCCTGGTATGACAAAACCAGCAGAAAGCTAAGTAGGCTTAAATTAACACTGAAAAATCAATGAACAAGAGGCAATAAATGTGTTTTCTTTCAAAGTACTATGTCTTAAAAAAAACATCCCAATTAAATGCAGCTCATTAAATCAAAACATTTAGGTATATAACAAACAAAACATTTGTTGTTGTTGTAAAATAGACAAATCCCATTTTCAAAAATGTTCAGAAACCAATTTGTGTATAACTCAGTATTTGTACATAAGTGGTCTCTAAGTTGGCCCAATAATGAATGCAGTCAATTAAAATGGTGCTAGATTTTTGTGCCTCATTGATGCCAAGCAGTGTGTTTGTGGTCTGTATGTCAGAACTAGTTTGCCTCTAATCATAAGTGAAGAGGAGATAACAGATGCCGCTAAGTCAAAACTTTTATTCAAAATATGAGCTTGTTCATGTTAGCAGACTGCCATAAGTGGAAATTACCATAATCTGGAACTTTTGCCTTTGTATATTCAAGCCACACTTTTTTCTACAAACAATATGTAATCTCAGCTCTTATGAGGTTGTGTTTTAATGGTAATACTGCCTCATCCATAAATGTTCTAAATTCAAATTAAAACTCTTTTGCCTTTAGAAATAAAGAAAATAATAATACAGATCTATACCATAGCATTTATGATATAAATTTAAAAAAGAAAATTCAAATTCAACATTTTCAGAATATAGCAGAGTGAAAAAACAAGCAAAATGAAGTTCTCTGCAAAAAATGAAATAAAATAAATAAAAAATTATGCTGCTATTAAATTAAATACATACAGTAAAAATGTAAGTTTATGAAATCACAATATTGACATAAAGTTTTAAAACAATTCACATAAAATCAGAATGACAGTAATCATATATTAAGTACTTAATATACCAACAAGTAATTATCATAATACACCTGTTTTTGCTCCACAATTCATTCAAAAATATTTTCCCCTTATCCGAACTTTTATAAATATAACCCAGCTCTCATCGAAACAGAAATGACCTGTCTCTGGATTCAAACTAAAGTCTTACCCCAAAATCTGCTAACAGATTTCTTAAAGATAGAAACAAATATCATTCTCATGTGAAGTATGTTTTAGTGGGACATATTTCATGACACATTTTTGCTTAATAACAAACTATACAAATCCTATTCCTATTTTTAGCACTGGGTTCAGCTCTTATAATCTCTGACTTTGTTTCTGAGACCTTTTACTCCCTCTGAAAATCTCTAATAAATTACTTTTGTTTAATAATTATTATGGTGGTGGTGTTTTAAATTTAAATTTTTCTTTTATAACCTATTACTCCATATAGGCCAGATATTACCTATTTAATTTGGGATATTAGTCAGGACAATTGGCGATATAATTTTGAGCTTTATTTAATTAATTTCAATCCAAGAATGCTTTTTTAGACATACAAACAAAAGAAAGTGAAAAACAATAAAACTTACAAATAATAAAATATCAGCTGCTTATTGTGAGTGACTGGATGTAAATGAAACATGGTGATACCTGCTTCTTTATCTTTGTACTTTCCTTTTTAACAAGAAATGTGTGTCTATACAAAAACACATGCATCTTTATTTCTTAAAACATCTATATAACTGTACAGTAAAACAACTTCAGCTGTTCTGGACTAAAAGAAAATGACAAGCATTATAATTTTTTTGTAAATTACCAATAATAATGAAGTATGTTCATGTATAACTTTGAATAAAGTTTTCATTTTTTTTTTAAAGCATAATTGTTCAAATAATAAAATAACAAAAATGCAATGTGAAATGCAAAGACACAGTTGTTACCTTTACAAAAAAATGGCCACTTTTATTTCCATCTTACAAATAAAATACTAATGAATCATCAGGCTCCAATGTATCATAAAGCAGCCATCAATAAATGCAGCTTTGAAGTTGGAAGAGAAATAAAGTTAAGAAAAATGATAATGCCTTGATAGTGGATGGCGCAAACTGCCGTGCCTCATTTCATTTGGTAATTTCTAGGCTTAAGGTTTTCAATCAATAAACTATAATAAATGTATATTTATTTCACTTCTGTATGGGAGACGTTGGCTGGTTCCCTAAGAACTTGAGTGTTTAAAAAGGTGCAGACATTTAAAACTTTCTGAGGACAGGTGGCCAGTAAGTAGTACAGGATTCAGTTGATGTTCTAACTCCAACCCCCCTCAATCACTGCCACAAAAAAAATTATTTCTCAGTCACTCATGTGGATTATAAATGAAAACTGTTCAAGTTTATAAAATATATCTTCATCTTAAAAATTCTGCAATATTTTTTTTTTTAATCCACATGAGTTGTGGTATGACAAAATAATAACAAAATTAGGAAACGGATTCTGGGTGTTCATCTGTAATAGAGGAGAAGGGTGCACTAGATGTGGCATGAAATACTGACGTTGCACTTACTAATAATAACCAGCAAGAACATAGAGAAATCACACAACAGTTACATACCTGAACGGCTCTATCTACCTCTTCCCTTTCAATAAAGTGATTTTCTTTTATGCAAGTAAAGACCAGATTATATTTAAAATTCTCCTTGTATATTACACAAGCTTAAATACTGTCATATTCTATCAAATGTTCTTTCTATCAAATAGAACTTTTTGCACAAATTTAACAGTCTGGAGAAGGTAATGCAATAACACCCAAAATATACTGCCAAATAAAATGCACACACCATTACATTTTGAATGCCAACAAACTGTTCTTGTTGTTCAATCTTCATGAAAACAACCAGCCCAGACCTATACAAAATATTTTTTACACAAAGATGTTCTAATGATGTGCAAAATAAGTAGACCAAATCTGGTCACAACAATTTATACCAACAATTGTTTTAACTGCAAAATACTGTGCGGAGCAAGCAGCTCAAAAATGTACATGTAATTTATCCCAACAATTGTTCTAGCCATAAAAACAATGTAATACAAACAGCCCAAATCTGTACAAAATACAAATATGAAATAGAATGAAGATGACAAAAATGCAAATGTTAGTGACAGAGATAACAATGTTGTATGCTGTATTTCCACTTTGATACTTAAAACATTCTTAACACATCTTGGAACTGAAAGGAATTAAATAATTTCAAAATAAAGGTAACTAAAAGTTAACAGAAAACAGTTTTTTTCTGGAAGCTTTGCTGAACAAATATTTGGAGTGCACTCCAGTTCAAATGACCAAATCTCTAATATCTGAATATTTACACATTGCAAATAACAAAAACACCCAAATACAATTCAAAAAAAGGATGAAATGCATCAAAACTGTGATAAGTTTTAAATGTACATGACATCAATTGGCAGAGTACACTTGACTTGAGTACCACTTTATCTACAGCAATACAAAAAATAACAATTTCAAGAAAAAATATTCTGATAAATGTAATTAACAGTTTCATAGCAATGAATGTTCTGCCAAACATAATAACAATTTCAAAGCACTGACTCTTCTGACTAATGTAACTAACACTGAATGTCAATTTTGCAAGCTGATAAAAATGTAATGACAGTATTTCTACCTTTAAAATTAAAAGAAAGAAATCAGTGACTTTAATAGGAATGAAAAGCAAAATACACACACGAACACACACACACACCTATACACACACCCACATGTAAATACAAACACACCATTTACATTTTGCCATCTAATAAAATAAAAAAATTCTTTCAATGTCACAAATCAGAAACTCTCTGAGATTCCTGTGACAGTGGGGAAACTCAGAGTTCTCTGCTAGTATGGAATGAATAATGACTTCTTGAAAATTTCTGATGCTTTATTTAGAATGATGTTATTAACTTGCATCTGGTATACTGATTTAGGAGAATGATGTGATTAACTGGCACGGGGTGTCGATTCCTTGCTGCTGAAACAAAACAACTTGGAAATAATAATAGTTCTGTCAAAACAACTGTCTTTAAATCAAGCACAAAATTAAAAAAATACACCAATAAGAAGGAAAAGTCTGTGTGAAGAGGAAAAACAAATGATTAAGCTAAATGCAAACAACACTACTGTTTAAGTACTCAAACTGGAAATTGCACTTTTTTTTATATAAACACACAACTTGAAACTTCAACCCATCATTAAAAAAAAAGATTTGTGTTAAAATAAATTTTTAAAAAATCAGTGATTAAAGTAAATCAAGGTAATTTTTATCAAAGAACTTTTGTTTAATACAAAAATATTTTATATTTAAATGCCAAAAACCAAAAACTGCAAAACATTATGTCTGTTTTAGTAAAAATAAATTTAAAGTGGCACAATATGATCTGTTATAGTGTAAAAGATTTCTGCTTTAGTAAAAGGGGATTTAAAGAGACATGATATGACTTCTACATAAGTAAAATGAATTTAAAGTGGCAAAATATGATAAACAGAAGTTTTCAATCAATCTAAGTATCTATTTGTTGTTGCCATTTATTTCAAATTGCAGCCATTCTTAGCACCATGTTCTTACCGTTCTCTATCCTTGGCTGCTTGCTGATTCAGTTCCTGTGCTTGGAGATGATTGGGGTCAGGATTAGTTGAGAGGCCTGGGGAAGCCAGAGCCTGGCTTATCAAATGAGCCTTGACTTGTCCTGCTGTAGTGCTTCCCTCAGTTTCTGAACTACTACTCGTGTGTTCTGCTCCACCACTCTTCACACTCTCATGGTCCACTCCACTGTTGTTAGTTTCCTCTCCTCCATGCTTCTGTTCTGCTCCACTTCGAACAGATCCAGTGGGGCTGCTGGCTCCCTCTTCCTGTATCTGAATATGATACTTGTAAGTGTCCTCAGTTGAAATGATCTTGCCAGATGTCAGGTGAAAACTTCGTCCTTTAACATCTTCTTTGATAGGAGACAACCAGTTGAGTAGTGAACCAACCAAAGGTACCTGTCGCAGCACACCCTACAAAGATAGGAGAACTGGTTACCATTGTTCAAATACTTAGCATGAAGATCATAGAAAGCACATGCACACACATAATATATACAACTCTGAAACGTGTATACTGCACAGTGAACAAATAATGGCAGTAAATATACAGTAGTGTATCTTTAGCATACTTGTGTTTTTCAATCAACTGCCTATCAGACATATATATATATATAAAATTTTGTTTTAAAAAAAAAAGCAAAGAAATTGTTTAAATTATCCATTTCTTAAGTACTTGATGATGTTTATACAGTAAATACTTGAGTATGTGTTAAAATATAACTATCTATAGTTTCAGTAGTTTTATCTAACACTTAGATTTATCTGTTATACAGAACCAAAGCTGGTTATAGATCTTAAGCACAAGGATTACAATAAATATCAATTTATGACAAATGATTTTGTAAAAACTGTTTGAGGTCTAGAAAGCAACCAACATGTATAGTTACTTCATGAGAGCCCTGAACTGTTAAAATAAGAATACAATATGTTGTTTATGATAGCTAAGTACCTTTGTTAATTTAGCCCAGCAGTTAACAAATAAATAAATTGTGCACAAATAAAACAAAGAGTAAAAAATGATAAATATTAGAACGGCATTAACAAAACAAATGTAGAGATAGAACAATCTGCATGAGACAACTGAAATATCAGCTGAAAAATGGCAAAACAAAACAAATTCAGTCTAGATCAAAATATTACATATAAAATGTATTTTTAAAAAATGAACCAAGTTTAAAATCAAGTAAAGGTTTTCAAGAGACTGTTAAAATTAAGAACAGCTGAAATTGCCTTATTAGTGTAATGGTTGGCTAATGATCTGAAAATATTTGTTCTATTTTTAGGTCCCTGAAAGAGAGTAAAGAGGATTGTTGACATCAATTATATATTTTCTCCCCTCAATCAGATTTTCATCTGGAAAATGATCAGTTTTTTTTGGTGTCTGTCAGCCAAGTGAAACATTTTAGCATTCTGCAGCTGAGCAGAACAAGTATTTTAATAGTATACAATCAAAGAGAGTATTTGCTTTCTCTCACAGTTCTGGCTGGTTTGGTCATTTTTAGGCAGCCTTAGCACCAGCATGCAGGATTAGTGAAATAATAGTCTGGGGACTCCTTTAAAATTACTTCCCTTATAAGATATTTAAAAGTTTTTAAATAAAATTACTGCTAGCTTGGTGATTTCACAAGAGAGATTCTACAAACACTAAGAACAACTTGATAAAAGAGTATGAAGGAATGTATGATTGTAGTTGGACTTCACTACTTTCTGTGTGTTTAACCAAGCATTTGCTAGTAGAACCCCAGTGGAGTTTTGGTAATGAGTGGAAATGCCTTCAATCTATCCTCAAAATGGCTTTGTACAGTAAAAGGAAATATTTTTTAAAAAAGTTCTTTAGCAAAATAACTGTTTGTACATTCTACATGGGGATGGATGTACCTAAAAAACTGCAGCAAATATCTATGAATTTGCTAATACCTAAAATAAAAACTTTGTGAGTTTTTATAAAAAATAACAACCCCAACTTGTAAATTAAGTTGCACATATTCTTCCTTATATGACGAGTTAAACATAAGAAGCTATATAAAATGAGTTATACATAATGAGCTATACACATGAATTATGTATGATGAGTTATACACAAAGAACTGTGCACAATGGGTTTTACAAAATGAGTTATACATTATTAAGTATACAATATCAGTTTATGTGCAATGAGTTGTATACAAAGAGTTATATATAATTAGATAAACAAAATCAGCTATGTGCAATGAGTTGTATACAGTTATACATAATTAGATAAACAAAATCAGCTATGTGCAATGAGTTGTATACAAGGAGTTAGATATAATGAACTATGCATAATGAATTTTACAAAATGAGTTATACAAAATAAGTTATGCATGAGTATTACATAAAAGAATTCAATCAACTCTGCACAATGATTCTTACAAAAAGAGTTCTATATAATCAGTTATATACAGAAGATATGTGCAAAGAATTTTACAAAATGAGGTAAATGTACAACACATCGTACAAAAAGAGATAATATACATAATAAGCGACATCCTGTGTGAGTTTTACAAAAAAACGTTTTACACGAGCCATAAAAAATGGGCGACACACAAAGATTTCTATACAATGAGCTGGCATGGGATTTCTACATACCTCATGCATAAGCTTCTCTTCAGATTCTTTCTGCAACTCTATCTGCGCTTTCTCAATCCCTTGACGAATCATTTCTGACATGGTCTCCAGAAACTGCAATAAATAAAGCAAGAATTTTAATTTAAAAAAAAAAAAAGTGAAGATGACAACTGCGAAAAATACATTTTCTTTTTTTCAGTTCCCCCCCCCCTCCCAGTTTTTCAGCAACATAGATATATAAGAGGCGTCTGACCAGTAAGGCGTCAGTAGGCCTCAGGTTCAAAAACTAGGCAAAAGAGACAGACTATGCTGCTCAAACTCTTAGAAGCATGGAGCTCAGCATTTCATGTTTTGTAAACAAATACACCGTTGTCTGCAGTCTGTCAGTCATAACATATTCATCCTTATAAGTATAACAAATGATCAAAAAAGTAAAATTTATGTCTCTATCCACTAGTCTGAAGTCTGGATCATTATAAAAGGGATATGAGAAAGCCACCATCAATAATAAAGTGCAAAATGGCAAAATGATTATTTTGGCTTGTCCAATTTCTTATGTAAAATTTGAGAAGGCCTTAAGTTCTCCATGACCACCTTTGCTTTTTATTTCTATTTTAGCTGAGAATAAAACAAATCATTTTAATAGTGATGCTGCTAGTGATCTGATAAAATTTATTTACTATCACAGTATTTCATGTGACTCAATTTTTAAGAATTTAAAATTCAGAATGTACATACCTATTACAAAATACATTCCTAAATCATGCAAATGAGTGTCCAAAAGAGACCTACGTCACTGAACAGGAGATAAACAGAAAAAAGCACTTACGTAGAAGTACATCCCATGAGATAAACAAGAAAAAAAGTACTTAAGTAGAAGTACATCCCATGAGATAAACAAGAAAAAAGCACTTACGTAGAAGTAAATCCCATGAGATAAACAGAAAAAAGCACTTACGTAGAAGTACATCCCATGAGAAAAAATATTCTGGCAACTATACCAGGGGCACTTAACATGACAGAATGAGTGTCTGAGTAGGTTAATTTTTGAAACAATGTTAAATATTAAGTATTACAAAATAAAATTATGAAATCTCCTATGCCATATTGTGTGGGAAAAAACCTTTATTATTATAGGTTAAAGGCAAAAAAAAAAAAAAAAAAAAAGAAAAACTTTCATGCTTTTAGAATTTTAATGCGCATAGAGAGATCAGTTTCATAAATGCTTTAAGTTCAGAGTAATTGCAAGCAAAGATGACTGACACAGTGTTCATGTTTATCAGCTGATTCAGTGCAATGGGAAATTTAAATATTAAAAAGTTAAGTACCTTAGAAGACTCTTCTACTTCTTTGCCTGTTGTCTGTACGAGCTGTATCAATTCCTCCACATCAGTTTCCTCTGTAATGAGGCCGAACTTAACACACATTAATCCATCTTCTGTTTGACCTACCGAAACAAAAAGCCATCCTTCCAGTTACAAGTTGATAATGCTACACATATTTAAGTGTAGATAATTTATTGTTTTGAAACTTTATTTTTTCAAGATGTGGACATATAATGATAATGAAGTGAATGCACTTTTATAACTATAATAAAACTGAAAGAAATAAGCCAGAGAAATAGAAGAAATTAAGTTAACCCTTTCACTCTTTAGCACAGATTTAAGTGCAGTTTTTGGATAGTTTCCAGTCCCACAAGCTTAGAAACATTGTGAAAAAAATTAGATGCCGTTATAATGCAACTGGGAGACGCTCTTGTGACTTGAAAAAAATATGGCTGCACCCTGTTTGGAAGGTTTGTGTACGTTAGGACTATTTTCTTTAAAATAATTTCTTGGGTTGTGACTCTGATTGCTAGAACCAACTCAAAGGTCTAGGTTATTCAAATTCTAGTCTGAAATAAAGTTATAAATAATGACAATTTGTTCTACATTGGTGAAGCTAGAGAAAGTGGTGATAACTATATTTGTTAGGAGTTTGAATCTTATGAAAATAATCAAGTGGATACATCAGTGCATGTTTGAAAAGAGAGCATGATCAAGGAGGTGTTGAAGTCAAAATATAACTTTTCCCACTCATATTGAAACCAACCTGCATAGACAGATGAAAATACTTGCACTACTAAATGTTACTACCTACATCTTATTACTATTGTACTTGATACAGGCATACGTTTCTCCCAAATGACTGTAAACTGGTGTATATTTTCCAGTTACTCTTTTGATGAAAACTCATCACTAATTCACAAGTGTAAATTTCACTAATGCACCATTGTTTCATGCATTTACAATTATCAAATAAATACATACAATTATACATGTAATAAATGAAGATGAAGAATAACATGTCCTAAAATAGTGTTCAAATCAATGAACAGTGACAAACCCCATGATATACAAACTAGTTCAATAGAATGTACTAAAACAAATCAAAGAATATTTTCATTTTATATAAGATGGATATAAGTACATGACTTAGTGTAGCTTGCTGTATGTTGAAGAAAATATATGGCTTTGTATAATCACTATGAAGAAAATATATGACTTTGTATGGTCATTATGTGCTGAAGAAAAAATATATGACTCTGTATATGTAATGTGCTGAAAACAATATAATTTTGTTTAGTTACTAATGCTGAAACAACAGTATACTTGTAAATACAGTTAATTTTCAAAGTTAGATTGTGCAAAATAGTTCTTATAGAAAAGGTTAAAGTTAAAATTAAAATAAAAACAAAACAAGTGCAACCTGTAGAAAAGGCAGTGTCTTTAGTCTTTAGTTGATGGACCAGTTCAGCATTCAGGTTGTTGATTGTCATCTCATCCTCTTCAGTAAGCATGTCTTTCCTGAGAAACATGTCTGGAATGTAGCTGCAAGTATAGAAACATGTCTGAAATATAGCTGCAAACATAGAAATATGTCTGGAATATAGCTGAAGTATAGAAACATGTCTGAAATATAGCTGAAGTATAGAAACATGTCTGAAATATAGTTACAAACATAGAAACATGTCTGAAATATAGCTGCAAACATAGACACATGTCTGAAATATAGTTGCAAACATAGAAACATGTCTGAAATATAGCTGCAAACATAGAAACATGTTTGAAATATAGCTGCAAACATAGAAACATGTCTGAAATATAGCTGCAAACATAGAAACATGTCTGAAATATAGTTGCAAGCATAGAAATATGCTAAAATGTATATGCAGGCATAAAAATATGTTTGGAATGTAGTTGCCAACGTAAAAACAATATGTCTGGAATGTAGCTGCAAGCACAGAAACACAGGCAGCATTTTGAGTTAGTTGTATATGATGACACATGAAGTTTTGCTAACTTTTAACCACTGTTAATGATTATTATGTCTGACCAAATTTAGGATATATTTATCTGTTCATTAAAGGTCTACAAACTAAAAAAAACAACATGTCACCATGACTAATTTTTTTAACATATTTTGTGCCTTACATATAGTGCATTTGTGTATAAGAGTGGAAGCTATGATGTTTTGGTTATATAACCAATAGGTAGTGAGATTTTGCAATTATTTAATACAGGCAGTAATTACTAAAGATTGTATGCAATTTTTGTTGTTGTTACAATTTTAGTGCTTTTGAAATATCTGAAAATGTTTCAAGCTAATAAAATAGAAATGTCTCTATGACTTTAAGCAAATATCATTATACACTATGGCTGAACTGTCCTGCCCTTTGCCAGACATATTTACAACCAATAAATTACTGAGTTTTAAATGATTAAAACAGAAAAATATTATTATGGCAAGTTTGGTTTAAGTCTGTTCATGCTCTGATATAATCATTAAAAAAAAGCTCACAATTGATAAAAACAATCTTATATACATGTGTGAGAGAAATAATAATTTAAAGAGCAAGATATGTAAAATTTTGCACAAATGTCATAATTTGATATGTGTACATATATCTTGAAAATGTCCTCTGGCAAACAAGGTACATAATTTGTATGAGTGCAGCTACTAACAGACAGCAGTTTTATTCTTGCTACTGTATTCAAGACTTCTCAAAATATTAATTCTTACAATTAACTTTTTGCAAAAATTCATTACACATTTCCCAAGTAATAAAAAAACTAAATTTTAACTCCTGAATGTGAGAAAGAGATTATTGTTTACTAAGTAACAGTCTGCAAAGCACTGCACTGACCTGACAGCACCAAGGCCAGCCCAGTTCTGAAGGTGTACTAACTGCAGATTTTGCTGTGATTCCACCACTGCCTGGAAATGCTTCCTCTGTAGTGTGGAAGCATTCAGCACCGACTGCCAAACACAGATCAAATAAAATTAGTGCAGCACTCTTTCACTGTGTATGACAATTTTCTCTTTACATGGCTTTAACAAAAAAAACCCCAAGTAAATATAATTTAGTAATAAAAGCAGGAAGTTGCATTACAATCTTTACCCATATGAATGTTTAAAGACTCCATTTCCCCGAGTATGCATGCAATATAGACATACATGCAAACATGCAAATACTTTCTCTTAAATAAATAAAAATACAGGGTTCTGCTATACAGATTTAAGGTTTTACCAATAAAATGTGCCCCTGTATTAATTTTTAAAAACAATTTAGCCTATCAGAATCACCATAGTGACATGCTATAAATCTTTAATATGATATTTATTTCTTAAAGCACCTCAGTACTAACATAGATGAGGAGAAGTGCAGACAGTCAATGACTAGCCTTCAATAAACAGAGTAACACTAGTGACTTTGTCAAGAGACTAGGGATGATGACAGCAAAGAGGAAGAAAATGGAAACACACCTGCTATGGTTATCAATGCAAGAGAGTTTATTTACTTTCAATCACTAATTTGCCTGATGTTGCTAACAACTTGTGAATAATGCTTATCAGTTCAGCTAATACTCCCTCAAACAGAAACAAGTTGTACAAAACAGCTAACACTCCCTCAAACAGAAACAAGGTGTACACAACAGCTAACACTCCCTCAAACAGAAACAAGTTGTACACAACAGCTAACAATCCCCCAAACAAAACAGAATCAATCACACTCAATAGTCGGTGTACTAAAACAGCTTTTACGTAATGCGGTGTTCAAATTCAGTGGCTTTGAGAGTTTACGACAAAAGTAACCATTGTTAAATAGTCTCACCAGGTTAGAAAGAAGAGATTCTACGAAGTGTTCCATGTCTTCTTTTGTGGTTCCTTTGACTGTTCAAAGAAAAAAAAACAAAAGTAGAGTTTATAAAGTCAACAAGCTGTAAAAATCATAACATTTTAATAAGCACAAAATAACATATTAATTTATATTTATTAAATGAATTGCATTGAATTAAATTTATTATATTTATTTATCACTGCTGAAAGACTTCGCACATGTTCGCACAAACACATGCATTAAGATAACCACTCGATTACACACCTTAGTGTTGTTACATATATTAAAGTGGGAAAAATAATAATGCAAAATGCCAATACTAAAGTTTTTCCTAGTAAAACTAATAAACAGATATGAAATTAGATCATTTCTACCAACCAAACACATATGAACTGCTACTTTTGTTTTACTGCTTAGTTTAAACTGGCATTACAAAAATAATACATCTATTCTCAAACAAATTTCTTGAATATCCCTAACCAGAAGTGATGGCAAATTCTTAGCCACACCTACTTTTACAAGTCTCCAAGGGGCAGTAGCGTATACAGACTCCCTCCTTTTCCACCTCCACTGTTTCAACTGGCACTTTAGGGTCACTCACCTGCAGAGTTTCAGCCAGCTGAAAGAAAATAATTGCAGAGAAGTTATAGACCACTGAAGCTGTAACTTCATTTTAATCCAGTCAGCCCCCAAATAAAAGCTCAGTTAATTACAATAGCATTCAGAACTGACGATGTAGTAAGGTCAATGAAGACATCTATACTGCATTAGAAATGCATACAAGGCCCAGAGAACATTTTGTGAAAAAGAAGATTACTGAACAAATGAAATAAACATTGTGTCACAGTTATCATACACAGTGATGATGAACACTGTGTTAATACAGTCATCTTACACAGTGATGATGAATACTGTGTTAATACAGTCATCTTACAAGGTGATGATGAACACTGTGTTATTACAGTCATCTTACACAGTGATGATGAACACTGTGTTACAGTCACCTTACATGGTGATGAACACTGTCAAAGACATCTTACATGATGACAATGAACACTGTATCACAGTCATCTTACATGGTGATGAACACTGTGTCAAAGTCACCTTACATGATGATGAACACTGTGTCAAAGTCAACTTACATGGTGATGAACACTGTGTCAAAGTCACCTTACATGGTGATGAACACTGTGTCACAGTTATCTTACATGGTGATGAACACTGTGTCACAGTTATCTTACATGGTAATGAATAATGCCAGTCATCTTACATGGTGATGAACACTGTGTCACAATCATCTTACATGGTGATGAACACTGTGTCACAGTTATCTTACATGATAATGAATACTGCCAGTCATCTTACATGGTGATGAACACTATGTCACAGTCATCTTACACAGTGATGATGAACACTGTGTCACAGTCATCTTACAATGTGATGATGAAAACTGTATTACAGTCATTTTACATGGTGATGTACACTGTCACCATGTAAAATGACTGTAATACAGTTTTCATCATCACATTGTAAGATGACTGTGACACAGTGTTCATCATCATCATGTACACTGTCAGACATCTTACATGATGATGTTCACTGTCAGACATCTTACATGATGATGATGAACACTATATCACTGTCATCTCACATGGTGATGAACACTGTGTCACAATCATCTTACACGGTGGATTGATGGACACAATGCCACATATCTATGATGTATTGGCCTAAACAAACATTAAATTACTCCAGTACACACTACACAAAGAGAAGATAAAGATCTATGATGTACTGGCCTACACAAGCATTAAATTACTTCAGTATACACTACACAAATTGTACGATGTATTGGTCTACACAAGCATTAAATTACTCCAGTACATACTACACAAGATAAATATCTATGATGTATTGGCTTACAAAAGCATTAAATTATTCCAGTACACAGGACAATGGTTGCAGTACACTTAGTGAACTAGGACAATGGTTGCACAACATATGATATTAACCAACACCTACATTTCACAGGGCAACATTTGATAAAACAGCTCGTGGGGTCATGTGAAAATCAATGTTAAATCCTAAACATTCCCAGAATATAAAAGCCTATTGGAGCACGAAAGAGGTCAGAAGTCACATCAAATATTACTCAGCCAACATAGCCTTAGAGTGGGTGCAAAGTTCTTCATAAATGGAAAATCGCCAAACAGTAAGTGGTATGATCTGTTTAATGAATATTAAAATAATAGACAAAATTCCCCCCAACCAAGATGTCTATCTTGGCCTTAGATATTAAAACAAATGACAAAGATTCATTCAAGCAGTAAGTTTTGCAACAAGCATGTAAGAAATTATGTACAATACAACATGTACCAATCATATAATTTACTTCCAGTCCATGTAAATGGGTAGATCTACATAAAGAGAGAGAGACATAATACAGACACTCACCCAGACATTGAGGGCATCATAATATTGGTGATCCACATTTTGTTCAATTTCATCTTCTTCTTTGTTAGCAGCATATGGAGCAACCACAGCACCTAGAAAATGGAAGACTTAAGTGGACCAACAACAAAACAACAAAACAATTAGATACTCATCAGGCACATACTGCAGTAATAGTGTTGATTACTGAGCCACTATGATATCAAGCTCTCTGTTGCCCCTGACAGTGCTATGGTTATAAGAAACACTGCAATCAAAATCAACAAAAATTGGGGCCAGAATGCAAGCAGCAGTGGCCTATCTGCCTCAACATGCAATGAGCAACTCAACTGTCTGTTCTGTGGTTCTGCCAGGGATAGGATGTGTGGCAGGGTAAGTTTGCCTACCCCTATTTCTAAACTTAATTGTTATATAAAAGGATTAATGTTAAAGTGACCCGACCTTGGGCACTGCTTATGATGATATTTTTTGTAAGTGTCAGATTTTGAGTAAACAACTCGGGTGAAGAATACACTGCTGATGCAATCCAAACCAGTTCCAACTGGTCGAGTAGTTTTTCTGACTAACAGTCTCACACTTGTTCATAGCAACTTCAACCAATGAGGATGGACAGAAAGTTATTTTGTTGAAGAAAGTCTATACTCTAATCACTTTGATTTTAACATAACTCAAGTCTGGTCATAAAGGTGATTGTTAGCTTATGGTAAGTTAACTGACTGATAAGGAAAGAATGGACTTAGAATATTTCGTATTTGCTATTGATCTATGATTTGAATTAGAAAATGCTTATGTAATTGAATCATTATTTCTATGTTCACTAATTTAATTAAGTTGTACATTATACTTGTGAATTTTGAAAGATGCTATATTTCTTATGCTGTGTGTATATCAGGCTAATGAAATTGTTGAAGGATTTGTAAGATGAGTATGTATGTAAGAGAGAAAGGAGTTTAGAGGTGAAATATGCCTGAAATTTAGCTCTGCCTTAATCTGAATTTTGCAGAGAAGAGCACATCCTTTTTCTTTGATGCTTTAGACTTACTTCAGACTACAGTGTCTACTGTACTCTACCGAATCACATTGGTGTATGAATCCAGCATTGTCATCGAACTTATCAGAAAATATTTTATTGTGAAGTTGATTCCTGTGAATTCTGTTGGAGAGCCAATGTGGTGGAAAATGGTGGCTTGAGTTTGGTCTCAAGAATTCATGAAGATTATTTTGAACATTCTTCGTGGTGTGCTTCAGTAGTGCAGATTCTAGAACATTCCTCCTGATGTGCTTGATAGCGCATACAAATTTCTGGCTGATTCTCCACAGCATGCTTTGTGGGAGTGCATAGAAAATTCTGGAACAGTTGTGTAATATGCCTAGAACGGGGTACATTGGACTGTCATCTAAATAAGAAAGACAGTGACTTGTTGCAAACCACATGATTATGAACATGTGCTAGTGACAGGGGCCATCATTGAAAAGGTTATGTACATTGACTATAATTATTTCTCTAAACTCCACTCTCATTTCTGTGATGAATGCTATCCATGAACTTGATTATATATGTTAATTTGACTGCTGATGCCTTTGCTAGGATAAACTGAACAATGTCTAGTGTTTATCGAACATTGTTGTGAAGTGATGTAAATGTCAACACTCTTTTGATTATATTCATATGTTGTAAATTTGATTGTTGATTTAATAAATTTATCGTTAAATTTATTGACTTCTTACACATACTGATAATCAATCATATGTTGGACTGATAGTTGGTGGATGCGGGTTCGCCTAAATATAGATTAAAAGATGGACTTCTCCTTTGGTGAGAAGTTTTCCATCTATGGATATATTGTACGATGGTAAATGTTTGTCTTTAATGTTACAGAAGAGAGAAAACGTTTACAGCGCTTACATATCTGCCAAGTGAGAGAGATGAGTGGTGTCTTCTGGAGAATTATTAATAACTAAATTAAGATTCTCATCACTTGTAATTAGTTATGGATGATTAGTCATAATAATAATCATAACCAATAACTAGGGTGGAACTGTGTCACAGGATGACTACAACAAAAATGTTGAGCTTTGTTCTATGTATAGATAAAATGAAGTAGTGGAGTAAAAACATGGTGCAAATGAAGATGGAGATAACGTATTATCAAGATAACAAATGCATTCCTGGTGTTTTCACAATGGGTGTAAAAATGACTGGTTAAAATTTGCCACCAAGAGAGCTAGGGTTAGAGGGTGTTGTGTTATTCTGTCACTGATTTGTTTGTGTGAGACCTTTAGTATTGGTGAATTTCTTGTTAAGGAGGTGGGTTGGTGTGGTAGATTTTATTAGTAAAGCTGCACTGACTGAAAGATGGAACTCATCAGAGCCAATGGAGAGTGCAAATCAGATATAGACTGTGATGCACAACAGCTGGTAACTGGCAGACTAACTGAGGTAAGGGATCCCTGGATCTGGAAATCGTGAAGCAGAGCATGACAAGGACCTCCTTATGTCAAAATGATTTTCTAGTAGACATTTGTCATTTGAAGTCTATGAATAAAAAAAAAAATTGATGCAGTCCACTCCTACATCTTTTAAGTTTCTGAGATATTTTTTCCTTAGTAGTTTAGACTTTTAGAATTTAAACTTTACAGAATGTTAGCCACTACTGTATTTATTGTTATGGCAGGTTTGTATATCTTAAGTGGCTGTTGAAATGGATAAGTCTTCAGCTTGTGTTACAGTTTGAGTGCTTTGACTGTTACAGTTTGATCACTTTGTGGTGATATTAGCTGCTTTGTCTTGAGTTTGTAGTATGGGTGACTAAGAAGCATTGTTCAATCAAAGAATCTAATACTGATTATTCTTGAGTTTGTAGTATGTGTTGATTGCTAAAGCAAAGTCTCTAACTACTGCTTTATCTGAGTTTGTAGTACATGTATTTGTTGATTGCTAAAGCAAAGTCTCTAACTACTGCTTTGTCTTGAGTTTGTAGTATGTGTTGATTGCTAAAGCAAAGTCTCTAACTACTGCTTTGTCTTGAGTTTGTAGTACATGTATTTGTTGATTGCTAAAGCAAAGTCTCTAACTACTGCTTTGTCTTGAGTTTGTAGTATTTGTTGATTGCTAAAGCAAAGTCTCTAACTACTGCTTTGTCTTGAGTTTGTAGTACATGTATTTGTTGATTGCTAAAGCAAAGTCTCTAACTACTGCTTTATCTGAGTTTGCAATCAGAGTAGAGTAGCTAAAAATCTAAATTGTAATAGCAGTGGAGTAGGTCTTTTAAAGCTAAGAATCTAATAGAGCTTTGCGATGGGAGTAGAGTTAACTCTTGTAAAGCAAAGAATCTAACTTCTGCCTGATTGTGAATTTGTAGTATTGTTTTACCTCATTGTCAAATAAAAAAAAAAAGTGTAACTCCTAATTTGTTGCTATATTTCTTTTATAGTTACCACTTGCTTTGGTTAGAGAGTGATGTATAAGTGATGTATAAATGTCTTTATTTCAGCACAATAGATTTTGTCAACTACATATAGTAGGAAAACAAGAGTTGAAGTTTTGGCTTTGTGATATTCTTACAATAAAAGATGAATATATATATTAGGTATTCCAAACATCGCTGAATGGCTGATTGGGACGTTGTTTTGTCAATTTTTCTACATTTTCAACACTCATGTTTCCTCTGTATTATTGAAGCTTTGTAAAATAAAAGCATATGAAACAAAAGTTTGTTCTCTGTTCTGTCTTTCTGTGTTTTTTGTTTTAATAAATAATTGTGAAAAAGTTATAAAAAGTTATTCAGAAGTTGCCAACCGAACGACTTTTTTACCAAGCTGCCATAACTTGTCCGGCGGTAGCGCTTAACACATGCACTCTTTCTCGGTCCGTGGGGTCGCGTAGGGTACAGTAATCTAAAAATAATAACGGTTTTCATGTAGGGGAGAGAACAAGGTTCATTTCCATACTAAATAGTGCGCGGGAATTTCAAGATAAAGCGAAATACGGTTAAACTTAAATTTTCTTAAATTACGTTTTTGGTGATTCCGATAACATAGCAACCGTAAAAGCTACCAGAAAATAGGAAAATTCTTCATCTATAAGTCTATATAGTTTGTTTGAGACAAAAAGTACTCTACTAGACTCCAATTGCGTTGAAAGAACTGTACTCAGTGACCGAAATCGCCGAAGACCGAAAACAACAATGGCGGACGAGTATCGAGTACCGTAGTGTTCAACTCTGCGACATTGAACCGGTTTCCACTTTGCATTCTCGTGCATCACTCTGTTTGAGGATGTTAGTTGATAAGTTAAATCACTTATTTTCAGTTTATAGCGTATATTTGTTCGTTTAAAGGACTATAATAGCCGATAAATAAGAATTGTCAGTGTCTATAGGCCTACGGTAGCGTTCGTCTTTTAAGGCGTTGAGGGTGAACACAGAAAATAACTTTCTGAATTTATTCCTGCCTTATCCATAGCTTAAGTTTTGTATCATTCAATAGGGGAAAGATTTATTTGCAATATAATGTATTTCGTTTATTCGGATCGCGTGTTATTTGTTTTTAATTCTTTTTATTTTGTGGTCACATGACCATATTTTCGTCCCTTACTGCATTAGCTGGGCACAGTGTAAACAAAGAGTATATCACTGATTCACTAGATTAAAAATAAATAGTTATTATTTTTACCAGATTTTCTTTTCTTTTTTAAAATTCTGATAGACACGAGTGAGTTATATATTTATTACCTGTATTTTGCAAGCTTATTTTTCCATAATAAATATATGAGTGAGTTGATAATGCACATACTATTACTATAAGTATTACATTTAATGATTTATAAGATCATAACTTTGGTGGTGGTGGGTGAACTCTGAAAATGACTTTAGAATTTATATTCCTTATCCAAAGCTTATGGTAGCACACATAACTGAAATCCAGTAAATGTCAACAACAAAAATTGTATCAAATAAATGAAGGAAATTTTTATTCAAGTTTTCAGAAACTGGTGAAAAATGGTTGATGATTCAAAATATATAGGCCTACTCACTTTTTTTCTTATGAATTTAATAGGTTTTGCATCAAAATTATTTATTTAATATAAACATTTTCTTAAACTTAAAATTTGTTAATTCTTTTTGACAAGATTATAAGAAAACCTTAAAATATATAGACAAAATATTCAATTAATATACTGTAATTTCTGGTTAGTGTGTAGCAATCATTCAGCTGATGGAGCACATATTTTATTTAAATAATAATTTTTTTAATTTAAAAAAAAAAAATTAATTATAATTATATATCCACACTATAGTAAAATATATAAAAAAGTTAGAGGTTCAGAAGCTAGCTTATGTTATCCTTAAACTGTGTCTAAAATTCTTTGCAGATATCTTTAATAGTTATTTTTAAGATATCCTGCAGAAACCGAAATTAACGACTGATTTTCAGTTAACTTTTTAACCACAAATGTCTCCTATGGTATACTCCCATCTTTGATTGAAAATATCTTCAAAACTATTGTGATTTGTCCAAAAATAAAAGCAATTTCATAAAATTTATATCAGAAAAGACCAATAAAATTTTTGTTATTGAATTTTTTCAATTTTTCATGCTTTTTGAGCAGATGTGCCACCTTAAGAGATTGTACCATTCAATAAGGGAAAGATTTGAGGTACAAATATTTTTTAAAGCATGTCATTGGAAAGACTGGCTGAGAAAAGATGATGTAGAGATAATAAATATTAAAAGGCTGTCTTTTACTGCAACTATGAAATTCTGTCTATGTCCAGTGAAGGCAGATTGTGGAATAACTGTCTACCAGCAGATTGAATTGCTTATTTAGGTTAAGCACCACAACATGAAACATGCTGTTGTGGAAAGAATGTAATTGTGTGCATTCAATGTATAAGAACATTCCTTGTGATTCCATGCTAGACAGCACTAGAATCATTGAACTGAAAAAGCATTAAATTAGATGAACGATTGGCAAATGTCTGAGTGTGTGTGTATAAAATATGAAGATTTCCTTACTGTGGTGAGTGCATTCTTAATATAGATCTTTCCAAACTGAATCCAATGATACCAAAAGCATCTCTGTAGCTCAATTACAAGCAGAGTTATTACAGTTTTAATGTTTATAGCAATTTCGCCCATTTTGTGTTAACTGCATTAGAGCTTTTTCCAACCTGAAAATTAATAAATTACTAATTTTGACTGACTGTATATTTAAAAATAACATTGCAAAGCCTCTCAAAAAAATTCAGCCATATCTGTGTGTTGGATACTACTTATGTGGAGAGTCTGAACTATATTGTTCATCATTTCTTCATTTTGTGGACCTTCAAAATAAGCTATTTGTACAACTTCGTTTTTGAGTGTAAAACTTTGCGAAAAATTAAATATTGAAAAATTTGTAACTTTGGTTGTAATTGAGGTACAAACTTCATTTTAGTATCATTGAAATCAGCAAAAAAAGTTCTATCTGTCTATTTGTTTTTAAAGTATGAATAATGATTTTGAAAAATATGTTTGGAATACCTATATATATATATATATCAACCACAACAAAAAAATCTTCATGAATGTAATCAATTTGCAATACCACATTTCTTTGCTGATGTTGGTTTTCCAATGTCTCTGGATGATAGATTAACACAGAAAGGTTCAATACAAATAAGTAAAACATACTCTGCTATTCATTCATATTCCTACTCTTTTACTGTAGCTGATGCTACTACCAATCTCAATTTCACACCACCCACATCCCATTGATACAAATGTTGACCTTACCAGGACCTGCTTCATCAACAGAGTAGCGGAAAACCACGGTAGGGCTCACCATTTCAAAAACCAACTGCAATACATCAATAAAAAAATAGATGTAAATCAATATTTTCCTTTATGACCTTTTATTTTCATTTCCAGAGCAATATTTTATTTTCATAATTTTTTCCTGTTGTATCACTTATTTGCTATATTTGTTTCTATAATAACAAGGTGCTAAGAGTGATTTTTTAAAATCTCTGTCATAGCATTTTTATGGACTGTCATAGTTCAAAAACTTTTAAAGATTTTGTAGCAACTGCTGGAAATATCTGAGATGAATTACAGATAAATGAGGAATGACTTTACAATCTGGTTTAAGACACCCCAGCAGGATGATTACAGAATACAGATTAAATAGTACAATCTTATAGTCATGTCTTTCCTGTTTGATTTCTCTAGTCTATTGCAACACTTGAATTATCAGTTTTTGCTTCTAATGGGTCATCTTGTTTCCTGTTTCTAATGGGTCATCTTGTTTTTGTTTCTAATGGGTCATCTTGTCCTGGCAACATTAGTCTGACATACTACCATCAATACAGTTCCTAAGCAATGATACCGTACAGCTATGTGCAATAAAATTTCATACCCAAGTGAACACAACAATACTACTCTATCTTTTTGGTAACATCCATTGGCTTGTAAAATGATCTTTAATTTATGTTCAATCTTTACTTTTCTGTCTCTTTAAATCTTTAAAATTAATTAAAATGTAAACTATAAAGATACTTACTAATGCACTTAAGGTTTTTGAAAGAATCTCCATAATGGATCTGTATTCTCTCTGCTGTGGTTTTTTTTCCCGACTCTAAGATAGATGTAAAACAAATGTGCCAATAAAATGTGCAGGCTAAGAGAAATAAATGCACTGTATATCAGAGAGTAAAGTGCTTATAGAACAAAGAATGAAACTTACCTCCTAGACTGATTGCAAAGTATAAAATTTCCAACAAGGTCAAGGACATAACTCAGATAAAGCAAAGTCAATGAATTGCCTTGACTTCACATCTTGAAAGTCAAATATGAGTGGTATGAAAGATACATTTTAAAAAAATATCTTTTAGTAATTATTTTGCAAAGATATTTATTATAATACACCATACTTATTTTAGATATATCAGTAATGATACTTTAGAATATGTCAATAATGCTATTTTGGATTGTGGCAGTTGTGCTATTTTAGACTGTGACAGGTGCTATTTTAGACTGACAGTGGTGCTATTTTAGACTGTGACAGTGGTGCTATTTTAGACTGTGACAGTAGTGATATGAGCAGCTTATCAAATTCTTCAGTAGTTAATTATTAAACATATATAACATAGATGTTATGCCCCAAGCATAAAATGCCAAGCCAAGAAAAAAGGATGACAAGAACCAAAAAAAAAAAAAATCTAAGCAACCAAAAACATGAAGTGATACATGTCAACATCAAACACACAACTCTGTATGTATGCTCTATGATGAAAAAAAGTATTTTGGGTATTTTAGCAAAATAGCTAATAATAAATTTGTATTATGAACTTACAATTTGCTTGATTGTAGTGATTCCATCCAGTTTGTCATACAACAGCTTTGCCTGTATGATAAAAATGTCAAGACAAGTCAATAATGCAAAAACTGGGTTTGTGTTTTAAAATTAAGCAAAAGGAAGAATACTTAAATACATTGGTGATGAGTGGATAAAAAAAATATGAGTGTATGATGACTCAGACCAAGATTATACATTTTAAAATTAATGTGAGCTGTCAATTTTTTAAAAAATCAAAAATAAAATAATGGTTTAAGTTTTAATAATCTTTTCTTGATTTTATGCACTTATATGAGGAACCAAATTCAAGTACTAGTTTTGTAGATTTGCTAGATTCTGAGATCTTGGTCTGCAGACAAGAGGTACTGGAATGAAAAGTGCAGTTTGGAGACAAGACATTTAAAGTGTAAATTAAATTGTAAAACAGAAAAATACTTTTATTATTTCTTTATTAAAATTTTATTTTACAGGCTGAAACATATGTAGAAATTATTATTAATATTACTGTATCAAACCTGCCACCACAAAAATGAGTCAAAAGTCACTTTTAAACATTCTTGAATATTGATATTAGCAGAAACCAGAAAAGAAATAGTGCAAGCTGTAAGAAAATCAGACAATTAGCACTGAGCAATAATCAAGATGCATACCCCTGTGTCCCTCATTTTGAGAAAAAGACAATGTTGGACAAGGGTCACAAATTAACTGTCCGTAGCAACCACATTATAGAAATAACATGCATGGCACACACAAACACTGTAACACAAGCAAATAGATTCTAACTTTTTACTGCAGTAATCAAGCTATTGTTTGCTTATGGAGAATAAAATAAAATGGGGAAAATACAAGTACATCTCTTACAGACAGAAGCACAATGCAAATGATCAAATTTGCAACACTATACTTATGACAGAATAAACAGCAAAATTGATTTTTTGTGGTACTTTTTAAAATCTAGATTAATGATCGGCATAACTGTATCCACTACAATCGTAGGTCAGAGTCCTGGATACTAGTTTAATCCATCAAAGAACATTAAAGAAAAACTTACATCTGTAATGCACTGTTTACATTCTTCACTTTATTTTTGGAGTTTTTGTTGGGCAGTTATTTTAAGGTCATCAAAAAAAGCACAAAAATCTAAACTAGAGTGAGTCAGAATTTTCCACTGATTCATAATTACAGCTGGGTCCAAAAGAGAAAAGGCCAACAGAGTTGGATAAATGGGACACGCTGATTCCTTTCATGAGAAAAATAAAACTGTTTTGTTTAAAAATGCTTTCTTTTTAATATTTAGATGTCAAACACAACCAAATATTATAAATTCTTCGCAATAGGTGTTACACTTTCCAATAAAGTGAAATCTCAACAATTACCTTATCACTCACTTAGGCCTATTTTAGCTCCTAGAGGAAAATGAGGTTAGGTGCAATGCAGTTCCTTTTGTGATGGGGGTTAAATATATCATCATCATGGATGATGTTTCTCGCTCTGTATTTATACAATTTTATTAATTTATTCTGTTTTATTTTCTATTTTTTCACATGCACCTTTTTCCTCTTTCTAACAATGTCTATAGTTAACTATTAACAATCATATATTTAGAAATATTGAATTTAAAAGTACACAGCTTATTTTACAAAATTTAAAAAATATATGTTAGAACTGATTAAATTATCACACACATAAAAGTACTAGAAAATGAATAGACACCACTAACCAGATCACAGGCATATGTTATGCGGTCTACAATGCCCTGATGGCCTAGCGTTTGCAAACACATCCAAATTGGCAGGCAGTCCAGCTTCAACATGGTGTTGAAAGTGCTCAGCCCTGCTGCGTGTATCAGTGAGACATCAGACTCTTTGAACAAGGTCTGAGTACTAGTTAAGGAGAAATTGCATTGTTATAGGACAAGAAAGGTCTTAGTGAGTAAGCACAGAAAACTGTGCTTGTTTAATTTGAGCTGAGAACCCAAGTCTCTTTCAACAATGCTTAAAAACTGCCTAAGTATAGGACAAAAAAAAATGTTAACAACAGGACAAGAACCAAATTTCTTAGTGACCTGTAATAAGTTACTGTGAGTAGAGAAAATTATGGCTGTTTAAGTTATTAAGATGGTTTCTCTAAGCAACAAGCATAATGCAGTGTGAGATGTTTTATTTGTCTGAAATTCACAGTTATCTCATCATTTACTGTTCCACATATGAAGATCTTTCTTCTGTGTAATATTTTCATCACTAAAAAACCTACAATTAACTGCATGAATTAGATTTCAAATTTCGTTGAAAACTTTAGGTAATAAATAAGGGTACATTCAATATTTATGATGCTATTTCATGACATTATCATTAGAAATATTGCACAAATATAAAGTGAATGGTTAAATCACATAATTTCAACTAAATTGATGTGTGTCAATATTCAAAGATAACAGAGTCTGTATAATGACTATTTAACAAAATAATTTTTACAAAGAAAACAAGTCCCAATACGTGGCTGTAAAAATCTTTAGCCAATGGATAAACAGAAACAAGAAAAAATGGTTTAATATTGCTTAACTTTATCAAAATACATCAGTACAAGTGGACAAAAATATCAGAGTAAAACTCAGGATACAGCATAAGGCAGGCCAGGCAAACCCAACCATGTGCTTAGGTTCAGGGTCATACTGTCACCAGATTTTGCCGAAGAAACTTCAGTTGGAACTGAAAACAGTGTCAGTGTTGCCAGGTAACTCCTGGAGACAAAACCAGTCAGTTACTTATTATGAAAAACTGCTTCAGTACTGGCTTTTCTAAAATCAAGAAATTGCAAATTATTGTGTGGAATCTGCATGTTACTGGGAAATGACCTGAAGAAATTCTCTTAAGCCATAAAGCGAAGTTCTTGATTGAAAGGTATACAGCAAATTTATTCACTGAATAGTTAAATTGCTTGTAGAAGTTCATGTATGTCTGTTGTTAGTGTGTTTATATGTTGTGTAAGTGGTGGGAAAATAAAAGAAGATAACAAGCAGGGAGAAGGAAAGTGTGGATAAGTAGAAAAGAGAAATAAAGAAAAGACAACAGTGCAAGTAGATGTTCCTGTTTAGCACATTACAATAGGTGGAAGGGAAATAATGTATAACATAAAAGTACAACAATATATGAAACAGATATATTAAAACCGACCCTTCCACATGCAGCCATATGTTGTTAAGTCGACAAATCTCCTGAAGACGCTGTAAGCTGTCTACATGCCCGACCACTGGTGTTCCTGCAGCAAGGAGAAATTTACTAATACAGTTAATGTATTTTTCATTCACTTAAATCAATAATAACTCACACTGTCAAATCTTGTAATCTGTATAGTGCTCCTTGTTATATATGCATTCTCTGAAAACTAGCTCACTATATATGCACCATAGTGTTAGTATACTTGCTTGGTCTACCTAAATACTACCTTCCATATGCTCAAATAGTTTAACGTAAGTTAAACAGTGTTATGTGAACACTGAAAAGATTCAGTTGCCTTTTATTGTGCTTTGTGAGCAATTTTGTCAATTTCCATCTTTCCATAAAGTATTACAAGCACAGTCAGTGTCATTAGGTCAGTGCATCAGTGTTACCCACATGATGCTGTTACTCAGTCTCACTAGTTACAAACACATTGCAGTGCCATATAACTGCTGTGAATCAGTCTCTCTACAGTTACAAGTTTGCTACAGTGTTACATGCATGACTGTGATTCAGTCTATTGCTGTAGTCATGAGCACACAACACTGTTACACATCTGACTATGGCTCAATCTGTAACTATAGTCACAAGCACAAGCTACAATGTTACATGTATGATATAGTGATTCAGGTTTCTCTGTAGTCACAAGTACAGGCTACAGTGTAATAAAAATATGATGCAGTGATTCAGTCTGTCTGTGCAGTCACAAGTATACGCTATTACATTCATGACAATGACTCACTGACACTACAGTCACAAGCACAGGCTACAGTGTTACAAGTCTGATTCAGTATGTTTCTGCAGTCACAAGCATGGCCACAGTGTTATATATATGCTTCAGTAATTCAGTCCATCTCTGCAATCATAGTACACTATTCAAATTCTCACAATTATTCAGAACTTACGTCACTGATGACTATGGAGCACATGAAAAAAGTGAGTTCACTTATGTGAAAGAGTAGAAGGAAGAACTAAAGCAGGAAATGATTTAAACATTCTGTACATTTCATAAGAGAGAAAGCATTTAAAAAAAATAGAGCAACAAAAGTCTAAATTAAACTCCCCAATTTAGAATACCTGCAAATGAAAGAATTAAAAAAAATAGGGCAAAAAAAGTCCCAAATTAGCATACCTGCAAATGCAAGAAGCAGCACTGGAGTTTTTGCGGCAGCAATGTCATCTTGAATAAGCTTTTCCAACATGGCTACATCCTGTTATACATATATAAAATAAGAAGTTCAGAAAAAAATTGGTGACAAGTGGTTCAGATATCGGCCATTCACACAACCTAGTTAGAACCTATCATGATGAGCATTGCAGATAATTTGGCACCTTCATAAAGTTGCTGGATCAGGGTGATGAAACTTTGAGGGATTCCATAGTGATGGAGGAGCTGCCAGATGGTTTCTCTGTCTATACTATCGAATGCTTGATGAAAGTCGATGAAGTTAAGGTACAGCATTGACTGTCACTCCAAGGATTGTTAGATGATGATTTGAAGTGTTGCTATCTGATCTATACATGACTTTGAAGGAGGTGGTGGGTGAACTCTGAAAATGACTTTATGAATTTACATTTCTTATCCAAAGTATAAGTCTTATACCAGTCCATAGGGGAAAGATTTATTTGCAATATAAAGCATTTGGTTTATTCATTTAATTTTTAAAAAAATCTTTTCTTTAAAGGTATAATTGTTGGGTAGGCCCTACATAGAATTTTTAATTATAATTTTTATATGATTTTTCTATTTTATTCTGATAGACACATCTGAGTTTTAATTTAATTAGCTGTATTATTATTTTTTTAAAGCTTATTTCACCTTGATGAATATAAGAATGAGTTGATGATGCACATAGTAATTTAAAAGGTGTAAAATTTGTTTACATTTTTATAATTTAGTTATTTCAGTTAGCAAATAACTGACCAATAATGTACATGTTTAGTAAGATATTGTGTTTTTTTTCCCACCCACTTCAGCTGATGAAGATTTCTGCCAGCCTAAAAATTCATTTATTAATTATGATACTGACTTCTATATAGGGCAAGTTATTGAGGTGAAATGCGAAGACATAGCAGTAGTCCAGTTCGTGAGGAAAACCGTTTGGCGAAAAGACTTTTACCACAGGTCAAGGAGAGAAGATGTAGCTGAGGTGAAAAGGGACTATGTGTTTTACTTGGACTTTGAAGTTATGCCAGTTTCCAGTGAAGGCAGTGTGGAAAGTTCTAGCAGTTAATAAAATATCAAAGGACTATCTACATATTGCATCACTCACTTAAGTTTGGCACACACTTTGAAGTTAAGGAATCTTTGAACAGGTACAAATATTTTTTCGTATGCACATAGGTGAAAAGACTGGCTGAAAAAAGATTATGTAGGAGTTATAAAGGCTATTTTTTATTGTGACTATAAAGTTCTGTCAGTGTCCAGTGAAGGCAGATTGTGGAATAATGATCTACCAGCAAATTGCATCACTTATTTAAGTTAAGCACCACAACATGAAATCTGCTGTTGTGGAAAGCATATAATTGTGTGCATACAGCATATAAGAACATTCCTTGTGGTACCAAGTTAGACTGGACTAGAATCATTGAGCCGAAAAAGCATTAAATTAGATGAACAATTGGCAAATGTCTGCATGTGTGTACAAAATATGAAGATTTATTTATTGTAGTGAGTGCCTTCTTAATATAGATCTTTCCAAACTGAATCCAATGGTACCAAAATCATGTCTGTAGCTCAATGACAAGCAGATTTATTACAGTTTTAACATTTATAATAGTTTTGTGTTAACTGCATTAGAATTTTTTCCAAACCAAAAATGAATAAATTGCTAATTTTGACTGACAGTATATTGGAAAATAACATTGTAAAGCAAAAAATTCAGCAATATTTGTATGTTGGGATACTATGTATGTAAAGCATCTGAACTATACTGTTTATTTCTTCATTTTGTGGACCTTCATAGCAAGCCATTTGTGCAATTTCAGTTTTGAGCGTAACATTTTTCAAAAAAGTAAATATTACAAAAAAATCATAACTTCTAAATTAGTTAAAAAATTGATTTTAGTACCAATGAAATCAGAAGAAAAGGTTCTACCTGTCTATGTACTTTTAAATTATTATTAATGATTTTGGAAAATATGTTTGGAGTACCTAGTACAATACTGTCCATGAAAAAAGGATATTTACCCAAAACTAAAGTATATAACCTGCCCTGTAAATTTCTGCTGCTTTTAATTTTAACAAAAATTAATTCATTTTGTCAACATTTCTGTGTAATTTAAAGAGATGTGAATTGTGTCTAATCAAGAATTTAGTTTTGAAACGTATAGTAAATTGAAAGTCCCTAGGTTTATATATATTAGACAAAATCAATGTTATTGTACAAGGCATAAATTTATTTTCTATTACTGTACCATTTTACTGCTGGCTCCAAACATGGTGTTACAAGGAACTGTACAAATGCAGGAAAGAGGAAGGCCCAACTGCAAAAAATAAATAAATATATATATCTATATCTATTCCATTAATAGTAAAAATCAACATGTTCTAATCTCTCTCTCTTCTTTAAAAAACTTCTGTTTCCTTAATAGTGAATGTGAATGTTAGCATGTTATATATATATTGAGTATCCCCAATCTGAAATTCCAAAAAAACTGAAAAATTCCATAAAATAAAAATGTCAAAAAGGTCTGATACCCCTATGAGTAACATTGATAAGAAGAAGAAGGATAGATTTAAGTTTATCTATAGAACATAAAATGAATATGTTGAAAAAAATTGGACAGCGGTGTAAGTGTGAGACATTTGACAGAAGAGTTTGGTGTTAGAACAACCACCATCCATGACCTGAAGAAACAGAAGGACAAATTGTTCAAGTTCTATGCTGAAAGTGATGAATAAAAGTTAATGAAAAATAAAAAAAACACTTTCAAAAAATTTGACTGTTTTGAAAGAGCAGATCCATCAGCATCACAGTGAACACATGCTACTTACTAGTCAGATGATCATGGAAAAGATCTATCACAAAGAACTGAAAACTGAAGGGAAATGTGAATATTCCACAGGCTGGTCACAAAAATTCAAGAAAAGATAGAATTAAATTTTTAAAGACTTGTGGTGATAAAACATCTGCTAATAATGAACAAATTTACAAAGGTTATTGCTGATGGAAATATGAAGCAGAAAAGGTCATTATGCTGATGAAACAGCAATGTTTTGGCCTTACTGCCCCAGGAAGACACTGAATATAGCTTACTTCAGCTCCACCTGCCATGTATTTCAAAAAGTCAGAAAAAATACAAAATACAAAACATTTCCAGCCCCAAACATTTTGGATTAGGGATACTCAACTATATATATTCCTATAATAATAAAAGTCAGTATGGTCTAAAAATACATATATATTTCTTTAATAAGAATCAGTATCCATCCACCCATTAATGATATTAATGATAAAAGGCAGCATGGTCTAAAAAAATTATGTCAAATAAAAAATATCATGGGATGGAAAAGAAACAAACCATCAAATTGAAAATTCCACACCAGTATTTCACAAGCTACACTGGCTTGTTAAACCTTTACAAATTCTGCTTTTCATTCCTCAAAAAATATCCAAAATGCAAACTCCATCATGCTTTTCAAGCATAACTTATAAAAATCCATCTTTTCCCAAAGTACCACCTGTATGATAAAGTGCTGATGATGTTTTTCATAAAGAGCCCCAAACTGACCAAATAAATTATGATGATCATCATTATTATTATCACTATTTTTATTACAATGATGGTGTGCATATGTTACCTGTAAGCATAAGTAATGTCCCAAGCCAGGTCGTGCAGCAGCACTCAAGTAGATGACTGGAGGTCGAGAGTACAGGGCATCAAAACCATCAGTGACATACTTAGGGTATCGATGATAGAGGGCAAGACGACAGATCCGCACCAAACCATCTCTCTCATCATTATGGTAAACAACACAAGAATCATCAAATCTGTAGAACAGATATTTTATTTTAAAAAGGTGTTCTTGATTAATGTTTTAAAAATAAATATACATCATTCTATAAATAAAAAATACTTCATTACTTTCCAATAGCTAGTTAAAAATTGTTTCAAATCTCAGCATTCAACCATCTATCAAAATTAAAAAACTATGACAATCTATCTTAGAAATGAATAATATTAAAGTTATTTATTTAGTAGTTAGTGACTATAAATTATAGATTACCTGAAGAGTCGGGACAACCAAAGCTGGCAGTCCGAGAAGATTTTGCTGGTGACACGCTTGAGTTCTAGTTCTTCAAGAGTGGTAAGATATGCACGGAAGCTGTTTGCAATCAATGAAGTTTTTCCACCTTGGTCTAGTTCTTGAAGGCGTACATTTTCTCTGACACACAGAAACACACAAAAAATCCGTAATATATTTAGCACATTTGCTCTGAAGTGCAGTTGCCTCAAAACTGTTGAAAGAAGTGTAGACAATTCAACGTGTAATGTGTATCATAAATTGCTGAGTTTGGAATATGCTTGATGACTTTGAAAACCATAAGCAAGCATAATGGTTGGAGAATCTTTAAGGAAACAACAGGGTGTACAGATAAAATTTAAATGCAATAACTATAAAAACTAATTTAATACTTTATAAAAATAAATAATGCAATGTAAAAAGATACATTTAGAAGTAGTTTATGCTTAATATAATTCTTAAGTATATAAGATTATGAAACAGACAATTTCTGTTATATAAATAACTTTTTTTTAATTTTTAAAAATCTTCTAACTGCATATATGAGGAAATGATATGATACTTTAAAATTTATCATACATACTGCAGCTGAATTTCATCTGTTCCTTCAATTTCTTCAAAGAAAATGAGCTGTTCCACTTTTCGCAACACACTGACAAGACTTTCACCTCTAAGAAAATTTAAATTAATAATATAATGATGATTTAAAACAAACTTTGACTAAATATTTTATAAAATAACATGATATCCAATGAATACACACACACGCACAAATAAACACACACTCTCTAGGTGGCACAAATAAATACTTTTTAAATGCAATGGTAAAAGTAAATGACTCAAAGCAATGGAATGAAACTCAAATATACTGTATATTTCAAACTCTGCTGCTTTTGCAAAAGACAGCAATGTAAACAAGAGTTCAAGATACATGAGTTACCAGCTGTGAGGTGATTAAAAAAAACAACAACTGACTCAGTGCATGTTGATTGGCAGACTTGAAAGAACAACTAGAGAGTATAACCTCAAGTAGTATCTCATAAAAGGAGTTGAAGTATCAAAGCTATTTTCATGACTATGACTGAGTTAACTTCCAGCTTTCTCCAAAACAACCTGACAGATTTCTGCTCGTTTAACACAGAATGGTGAATACTTTTAACAACTTATATAACACAATGTGAATTATACAATAGGTTTATTTTGATTATATTAGTTTGCTTATATGCTTTTCTTCTCATGTGCTACTGGAGATATATATAATGCATATATGTGATTTCAGTAACTTTTAATATCCCAAAGTATCTTGAATCTAAGAAGTGAGACCTTATTTAACAAATCTATGCAGTAGTCTGATCATATGTTTCTTTTTCATGCTTATATTTATAACTGGAGATATGTAAAGCAATTGTGTGCAGGTTCAATGACTTTAACATCCTTGAATAATGAGTGTATCAACATATCAAGGAAATGAATTATGAGTGTATCAACATAAACAAAAGGAAATGAATAGTGAGTGTATCAACATATCAAGGAAATGAATTGTAAGGTTTAGTAATAAAAGGACAAGAAAACAACTCCAAAATAAATGTGGCATCAATCTATACATTGCAAGTTTTTATTGAAAACTAATATCCCACTCTCAAATTATAAGAGTCACAGTAATACTGTGACAAAATTAGAATATAACTGACATCTCATCAACTTAATTGGTTCCTGGCATAACAATGTAGTTGATACTTCTACATATATATCATTATATGACAATTGCAGTTCCATTATTACTTACATGGAGAAAAAATAAATAAACACTAGAAGTAATATATGGGTATACAAACATTTATTAATTATAAAAAAGAATTTAGTCTGAAAATTAAAAAAACAAATATCTGAAATTTGCAATTTCATTGTATTTAAGAACTGCAGATACAAACTGGAAACTACTCTAAGGCATTTCCCCTGGGAAAATTGGCTGCTGATGCAATATGTGTGTGTGTGTGTGTGTGTGTGTGAGTGTGTGTATGTGTATTTTTGATATGCATGCATATGTGTTGTGATAAATTGGATGATTTAAATTGGAGATTGCCTTTTACAAATATATGCAACAAACAAACTAGACGACATACCTGTGTAACTAAAAAGCTTATCAATATTTTCATAAGTAAATCAAATGTACATTATCCATATAAGAGCTATAAACAGCAGTATACAAAACTAAAAATAACAATGACTGTCAGTTAGAAACAAACAAAATTAAAATGAACAATAATTCTAAGATAAAAGCAAATAAAATTATCAATAATAATTCTAAACAGTAAAAGACAGCAACAAATAAAACTAAGAGTAACAATAATTCTTGTATTTAAAAAAAAATGTGTAAACATGCCCTCCTTGCAGAGCTTCAGGAATATGTGATGAAAGACGTTTCTTTATTCTTGTCTTTCTTTCATTCTCCATTTCTCTGTGCACACAAACAAGAAAAAAAATCTGGAGATTATTAAAAACAATTTTGTTTTGACTTACAAAACATACATGTTACATTTTAAAAAGAAATCTTGGGGGGTATAGGTGCTGAAAGGATAAAGTAACATTTTATAAATCTTTGCATCTGCATGAAATTTGTAACAAAATAATCACAATGCATATTTGTAATCATATGTCTATAGTCATAGCAGCTGACAAGTTTTTTTTTAAACTGATGTTAAAAAAATAGGAGTTAAGCAAAATGGGTATTGTGCACTCTTGTCTTTTCATATACTAAACACATTATTGGAGTTCATAGGGACCATTACTTGCCATGTCAGGCACTGTTCACAAAAACAAGAAACTACTAAGAATAATTGGAATGGTAGACTGAAACTGCCAAGATAAATGCTCTCTGTCTCATACAATAGAATCACAAATTTAAAAGGCCTCTACTGATATCTGCTTGAGGAAGTACAAAAGTCAGCAAACAGTTAATGAGGACTGGTGAACTACTAATACTCAGTAGACTGATAACTAATAAATGACCGTCAAACTATAATCCATACATATAATTTTGCAAATCAGTCCACTATAAAACCTAAGTATTCTCATTTCAAGCTCAACATATATATCAAATGGATTCATCTTGAGGACAGGAAGCTTTTAGACATGTCTAAAACTATCATTGTCTGTCATGTATGCTTATGAGCAGTATGGGAACTGTCAGTCGAAGCAAAACTTAGCCCGGCATCACTCCATAAACATTTAAAAATTAAAATAATAAAATGTAGATACATGAGAGGTATAGGAACCATAGTATAAAATATACGTTTAAAGCATTTAACCAAGACACTAATTACAAGACTGACCAGCCACTCCAAGACATTAGCAGGACGTTAGAGTTATACAAGACCTGACCACCCAGGGCTAGGGCACAGGAAACGGTTAGGGATCAAAAGGGTCACTTGTAGCTAGCTGATAGAGAAGGGGATAGATTCACACTGAGCTATAGGCCAGAATACAGGAAGCG
Organism: Sinotaia quadrata; assembly: GCA_028829895.1. Classification (NCBI taxonomy): domain Eukaryota; kingdom Metazoa; phylum Mollusca; class Gastropoda; order Architaenioglossa; family Viviparidae; genus Sinotaia; species Sinotaia quadrata. The sequence continues at coordinate 69,333,235 of CM054182.1, forward strand.
GTCGGGGGATCAAAGGGCCACTCTTAGATAACAGTAGAGGGAAGGGTTAGTTCCAAAGAAATACCAGGAATAATGGAAAGCCTTTATATAAGTCGGACCGAAGCAATTCTCTTCACTTGCTCAGAACAAACCGAGTTTTAAAACACGCAGGGGCAGTCCCAGAGATTCCATCTGGTAACATTTTAGAAGTGAGAAAATTCCTAAGTCAGAAAGACTAATCCTTGAGTGTACTGCACTCCAACCAGATGACGTTGGGTTCATTCGGTTTCGGAACGTGAAAGGTATGTGTGGCTAATTTTAGTTTTGTAAAACTTAGTAAATATAATAATAGGATGTGTGAGGATGATTTATGTATTCTAACTAAACCTTTCTTTCAGATTAGTGCCAATGTACTCAGGGAAGTAATAGCCCTGGCACCTAAATATTTTAATTCTGTAATTAGCAGTTACTTACACTGCCTTAATTACATTTCAGAACCAAACAGAAACAGTAATCTGAAGAAGAGAATCTATAAACAGTAACTAGAGAAAGAGTGGCTACAAAGTGTATCTACAAGCCGAAGCTAGGACCAGAACTGGGTCATCTGCCAATTGTGTTTGTCTACGCGGAGCGAGAAGGGGCGGAGCCAGCTTGCCTGCCGTTGGAGATCGCTTGCGCGAGGAGACTCAACGCTGTGTTGACCTTTGCTCCACCCGTTGAGCTAAGTATTGAAACATAAACATTGAGCAGAAGTGCATAATAGTGTATCGGAACTGAAATACAGGAAAAGGAACGATTTGGGGAAAGGAAAACGGACACTAAAATCATTTCATTAAGAGGGGCTAGTATTTTCCCTGAATTAGTTATAGGACTTATATTTTGTAATTATTTTGGCCAACATTGTTAACTGTTCTTCTTTTGTTGTTATTTTCTTTATTCTATTTTCTTTTATTGTTACATAAAGTTATTGTTAAATTTTCATTAGTGTTGTCAAATTTATTGTCATTCTTGTCCAGTATGATTTTATAATTGTTATCGTCACGTCCGTCTAACGTCTGTCTTGAGTCTGTCTTTCGTCTTATCTGTCTGTCTGTCTTATTTGTGAGGAATCGTTTCCTCTGGGGGCTCAATACGAGTTACCGGAAGTGACGTCCTCAACTTGTTGTCCGTCCTAGATACCCGTATTTAGGGGGGTACCAACATGGTGGGAGCAGTCGTCCGGGTATGAACGCTAGGGAGAGTAGGCAAAATTTATAACGGGACCTAAATGTTAATGTTAGAAAGTCTGAAGAGGGGTTGATAAATTTGTACAGAAAAATTTGTCATTACCTAGAGAGCCAAAAGTTTAGAAACACGTTTTATGCACTCCTTGTCAATGCCTATTTTATATTTCATTTGCAATATTTTGATGTATTTTCATGAATTGCTATTTTGATATTTGCATGACTTTCTATTTCCATGACTTGCTATTTTGATAGGCTTTTCATGTCTCGCTATCTTCTATAACTTTTCTTTGAAACGTGCATGCATAGTTAAGATAACGAATGCATTGTTTCATTTGCTTGTGAATAGCTGAGCATATTTTTTTTCTGTGATCGATGTGATGCGTTAAAAGTATTTCAAGTATTTCTGTGGTTATATACTAAAGGAAGAGTATATAAATTTTAGGGGCGTTCTATGAAGGAAATAGAATTGATGTTCACACTGCTTGAAGATAAGAGTGTAGCATAGCCCATTGCAAACGTAGGCGCTATATTTAACAAGGGTTTAAATTATAGGCACGTTTGGAAAGTACCGCTTTTGGAAAAGGGTACTGTTGAGTTTTGTACGCTACTAGTGGGGTAGTGTATTATTACGTCACATCGATACAGAGAAACTTATACTTGGAAGAATTTAAAAACATTTTCTAATTTTACATTTGTGAGCGAGAGTGCTTTATTGGATTTGCTTTGTTTGGTATAGTTTGGTATAGTCAATATTGTAACAGTGACACATACCTTTCATTTCACGAAATTATACCCCTTTTGAAAAAAAATGTCCTTCGAAGACGAAATGGAACTCATTAAGCTAAAAAAGGAATGGAGAGAAGAGGCCGAAGGAAAAGGTTTAAAGAAAGGGGATATTAACAGAGAGGTAGAGAAAAAGGAAGCAATATGGCGAGAAAAGGCTGAGGAAAAAAGAAAGGAGGAGAGAGCTAGTGAGGAAAGAAAGGAGAAAGAAAGGATAGCTAAGGAAGAAAGGATAGAGAAAGAAAAGATAGCTAGCGAGGAAAGGATCAGAATAGCCGAAATTAATGCAAGAAACATGGGTAGTTCAATCAGGACATATTCAGGGGATGTAGACGATACTGGTTCCTTTGAAAATCATTTTGTACCCAGACGTGACAGACGCATAGTTAGTTTACACTTCCAAAACTTTGACGATAAGGGAGAAAATCTCGAAGAATATCTAACTCAGTTTGAACGTGTAGCTGAGGCGCATGGAATTCCAAAAGAACACTGGGCAGTTAATCTATCTTGTTTCCTTACCGGGCAATCTCGCGATGTTTATCACACCTTACCCGAGAATGACGTAAATAATTACCAAGCTCTAAAGAAAGCGTTACGCATTAGATTTAGAATCTCCGCCGAACGGTATCGGAAATTGTTTCGAGATGCGCAAAAACGAAATTGCGACACACACCACCAGTTTCATGCTAAATTGCGTAGCTTGTTCGAAAAATGGGTTACCATGGCCGAAATCGAAAGAAGCTATGAAGGGCTTAGGGAACTATGTATCCGGGAGAAAGTGATGGAGAGTTATAGACCAGAACTAGTCACATTCTTGGCCGAAAGAGAACATAAAAACCTAGATGATATCGCAACGTGCGCCGACCGCTATGACAACGCGCACAGTAAAACGGGAAACTCCGCAAGACACCGCACCGAAATTAGCAAGATTACACCAAGTCCAAGTGAAGGTAGAAATACATTTCAGAGTAACAGTCCTAGGGAAAGAAGAGATTTCCGAGAAGAAGATAGATTACGAACCCAAACTAAACCGCAGGTTGACAGAGACCGACCGACGCAGACCAAGGTGTGTTATCTGTGCAGTAAGTCGGGACACATAGCACGCGATTGTCGTAGACCCGCCCCTCCCCGCGTCTGTGCGATAGAAAGCGATAGAGAAACAGGGGACCTCCCGATTAATATGACTCGGGGATTTGTAGGAGACAAAGAAATAACGTTTCTACTAGACACGGGATGTAGTTTTCCAGTACTTTTAGACGCGAACTTAGTGGACAGAAAGAACTACACAGGAGAGACAGTGTCGGTGACATATGCTAACGGTACAAATGACACCTTACCCCTGGCTAAAGTTCACATCGAGACGCGTTACGTGACGGGCGAATTAGAAGTAGCCGTCTTGTCGAATTCTATGTACCAAGGTATTCTGGGATGCCGTTACGTTCTACCCGCACCTAATCCGGAGACGTGTAAACAAACACCCCTCCCCATACATGTAGTGGAGACTAGGGCAAGTAGCAAAAAGCAGAATGACAAACCACTGACTGTAAGTCCCAAACCGATAATTAATACAATGCCAGAAAAGTTTAAAGAGCTACAACAGACAGATGATACACTAGAACAGCTACGTAAATTTGCAACAGACCGACACGTGAGTGACAGCGCTAACGGTCGAGTAGAGTTTGTGTACAAGAAAGGCATTTTGTACAGAGAGACTAGGAAAGACGGCGAATGTAGGAGACAAGTGGTAGTACCTAAGAGAAAACGAGAAGAAATTCTCACTCTTGCTCATGACAGCCTGACGGGAGGACATATGGGAGAAAAAAAAACGTTAGAAAAAATAAAAGGTGATTTTTTTTGGCCCGGCATGACGCTTGACGTTAGAAACTTTTGCAGGTCATGTGACGTATGCCAACGCGCAACACGAAAGAATGCACAGAAGCCAGCCCCACTAGGTGATACACCTCTGATAGACGTACCATTCCACCGTGTAGCTATTGACTTAATAGGACCAATCATCCCCGCCTCAATGAGTGGACATTCCTACATTCTGACAGTTGTAGACTTTGCCACACGATACCCTGAGGCCATTGCCTTGCGAAAAATTGACACCGTGACGGTAGCTGAAGCACTACTCTCTGTTTGGGCGCGGGTGGGAATTCCCCAAGAGGTTCTGTCAGATAATGGGACTCAGTTTGTAAGCGGCGTAATGGATGAAGTGAACAGGCTGCTATCCATCCGCCATATCACCACCACCCCTTATCACCCCCAGGCTAATGGGATGTGTGAAAGATTCAATGGAACATTGAAAACCATGTTAAAAAAGCTTTGCGACGGGCACCCACGGGACTGGGACAGATATCTACCCGTGTTATTATTCGCATATCGAGAGACACGACAATCTAGCACTGACTTCTCCCCCTTCGAACTCCTGTATGGACGGACAGTTAGAGGACCGATGGCAATAGTAAGACAAATGTGGACAGACGAAGATGCAGAAGAAGAAGTACGCACGACATACCAGTATGTGACAGATCTCCGTAACCAAATTGACTCGGTATGTCAGTTAGCCAAAGAAAATCTTAGGGAAGCCAAAGAGAAGCAAGCCCTGTATTATAATCGAAAGACTAAATTGCGACAGTTTGCTGTGGGAGACCGAGTGTTGCTGTTACTATCTCAAAAACACAACAAACTGCAAGTATCATGGAAGGGACCCTACCCCGTTACAGAAAAGGTCAGCGATCAGAACTACCGAATCCAAATAAATGGAAAAAATAAACTCTTTCACATAAACCTACTCAGGAAATATGTAGACAGGGAAACAGAGACTGTCCCCATAGCTGCTATAGTCACAGATGAAATGACTACTGAAGACATAGAAGAGGCTAGTGTACTTCCAAGTTACCCCTTAGAAAGTACTGAGACACACACGGACGTAAAACTCGATAGCCAACTAACTCAGAACCAGGTGACACAAGCTAAAAGTATACTAGCCGAATTTAGTGATGTGCTAAGTGACAAACCAGGGCAGACAGATTTGATAGAGTTCTCCCTAAAACTGACAGATGACACACCTGTTAAAATTAAACCATACCCTCTACCCCACGCCAAGGTAGATGTAATTAAGGCAGAGGTGAAGGAAATGATAAAATTGAAGGCAATTGAGCCAGCTACTTCTCCTTACTCCTCACCAATAGTCTTAGTCAAGAAACGCGATGGATCACACCGATTTTGTGTGGATTATCGGAAATTAAACCGCATTACGGAAGCGTATGTTGAGGTCCTCCCCAACCCGGAATTAATATTCGCACAGGTGTCAAAAGCGGTGTATTTCTCTAAATTTGACCTTGTAAAAGGCTTTTGGCAAATAAAAGTAGCTGAAACTGACAGGCCAAAATTAGCATTCTCAACACCAGATGGGGCCTACCAATGGTGTGTAATGCCGTTCGGTTTACAGAACGCACCCAGTGTATTTACGCGTATGATGAGAAAACTGTTAGAACCGCTTCAAGGGAAGGGCATACACAACTTCATGGATGACCTATTAATAGCCACCCAGACCTGGGAGGAACACATGGTAGCACTAAGGGCCATTTTCCTAAGGCTAAGAGAAACAAACCTCAGGGCAAAACCGACTAAATGTTACGTGGGTTTTAAAACACTCAACTTTCTGGGCCACTCACTGAGTCATGGGACTCTGAGGCCAGATCAAGGAAAGATTGAACAATTACAAAATGCCAGTAGACCCCTAACAAAAACTGCTGTCAGATCATTCTTAGGCCTGTGTAATTATTACCGTAAGTTCGTACCAAATTTCAGTACGATAGCAGCACCATTGACAGATTTAACCAAAGGACAGAAACCCTCCAAGGTAGAGTGGAGTGACGCGTGTGAACGGTCATTCAAAACCTTAAAATCACGGCTCACATCAGATGCAGTCGTAAAACTGCCAGATTTAACCAAGGATTTTGTTGTTCGTACTGATGCTAGCAATAGTGCAGTAGGTGCTTGCATTTTGCAGGAACATGATGGAACTCTGTTCCCAGTAGCTTATGGAAGCAGAAAATTAACTAGTGCAGAGAGGAATTACAGCATTTCAGAAAAGGAATGCCTGAGCATTGTTTTCGCTATAACTAGATTCCAACCATACCTTTATGGGCGGAAGTTCATTCTAGAAACTGACCACGAACCTCTTGCTTACTTGGCACAAGCAAAACACACCTGTGGGAGATTGATGAGGTGGAGTCTGTTTTTGCAAAATTACACCATAAACGTCAGGTACATACCAGGGAAACAAAATGTGATTGCAGATTACTTGAGCCGTATGGACACTTAGATATCCCTCTTCTGTATTGCGGAAAAAAAAGGGGTGCAAGTCACCACTAAATCAGTTTTCTTGCTTATCTTTTATTTGGTAGTAGTAGCTAACTTTACATTCATTTTGATTTGTTGAATTCTATTCGTGTTGTATTGGAGAGAGCTTTTTCTATGTGGAGATCCACTGTACATATTCTTTTGATAATCTTTTTGATGATGTTTATGTCTTATTGAAAGGAAACTCCGTACTATGTAGAGGTTTATGATAACCTGATAAGTAGTAACCGTGTTGTTGATTTTGATAACTCTTTGATATTGTAATATTGCGTGTGGGAAGGAGGGCGTAGCGAAGTATGCCGTCGGTTATTAAGATGTCGTCGTTGAGCGTTAAATGGTTAACGTGGTTGCGTAATGCACCCTTAAAATGTTGAAGTAATTATGTAACCAATTCTATGGATATCCTTTAGTAAATGAGTTAAGAGTTGCGTATTGATATTTCATAGATATCAGGGAATAGAGTCTCTATAGGAAGATTGTCACAACAGTAAATCCGGAAATTTTGAAATGTTTATCTCGTGATTGTTCTAAGTTTTATGGATTGACATCAATTACTTTCACTAATTGATGGTCATAAAAGGGGGGGGATGTCAGTCGAAGCAAAACTTAGCCCGGCATCACTCCATAAACATTTAAAAATTAAAATAATAAAATGTAGATACATGAGAGGTATAGGAACCATAGTATAAAATATACGTTTAAAGCATTTAACCAAGACACTAATTACAAGACTGACCAGCCACTCCAAGACATTAGCAGGACGTTAGAGTTATACAAGACCTGACCACCCAGGGCTAGGGCACAGGAAACGGTTAGGGATCAAAAGGGTCACTTGTAGCTAGCTGATAGAGAAGGGGATAGATTCACACTGAGCTATAGGCCAGAATACAGGAAGCGGTCGGGGGATCAAAGGGCCACTCTTAGATAACAGTAGAGGGAAGGGTTAGTTCCAAAGAAATACCAGGAATAATGGAAAGCCTTTATATAAGTCGGACCGAAGCAATTCTCTTCACTTGCTCAGAACAAACCGAGTTTTAAAACACGCAGGGGCAGTCCCAGAGATTCCATCTGGTAACATTTTAGAAGTGAGAAAATTCCTAAGTCAGAAAGACTAATCCTTGAGTGTACTGCACTCCAACCAGATGACGTTGGGTTCATTCGGTTTCGGAACGTGAAAGGTATGTGTGGCTAATTTTAGTTTTGTAAAACTTAGTAAATATAATAATAGGATGTGTGAGGATGATTTATGTATTCTAACTAAACCTTTCTTTCAGATTAGTGCCAATGTACTCAGGGAAGTAATAGCCCTGGCACCTAAATATTTTAATTCTGTAATTAGCAGTTACTTACACTGCCTTAATTACATTTCAGAACCAAACAGAAACAGTAATCTGAAGAAGAGAATCTATAAACAGTAACTAGAGAAAGAGTGGCTACAAAGTGTATCTACAAGCCGAAGCTAGGACCAGAACTGGGTCATCTGCCAATTGTGTTTGTCTACGCGGAGCGAGAAGGGGCGGAGCCAGCTTGCCTGCCGTTGGAGATCGCTTGCGCGAGGAGACTCAACGCTGTGTTGACCTTTGCTCCACCCGTTGAGCTAAGTATTGAAACATAAACATTGAGCAGAAGTGCATAATAGTGTATCGGAACTGAAATACAGGAAAAGGAACGATTTGGGGAAAGGAAAACGGACACTAAAATCATTTCATTAAGAGGGGCTAGTATTTTCCCTGAATTAGTTATAGGACTTATATTTTGTAATTATTTTGGCCAACATTGTTAACTGTTCTTCTTTTGTTGTTATTTTCTTTATTCTATTTTCTTTTATTGTTACATAAAGTTATTGTTAAATTTTCATTAGTGTTGTCAAATTTATTGTCATTCTTGTCCAGTATGATTTTATAATTGTTATCGTCACGTCCGTCTAACGTCTGTCTTGAGTCTGTCTTTCGTCTTATCTGTCTGTCTGTCTTATTTGTGAGGAATCGTTTCCTCTGGGGGCTCAATACGAGTTACCGGAAGTGACGTCCTCAACTTGTTGTCCGTCCTAGATACCCGTATTTAGGGGGGTACCAACAGGAACATTGCTCATAACCAAACATATCTCAGTCTAAACTATATACTCAATAAATCATTTAACAATGGCGCTTCAAACCTGATATACCAAAAGTCCACATTTCAAAAAATGAGCTTACCAAATGACTGATTTATCTAAAGTCCTAAAAGCTTCCTGCCATCAAGATAAATATAGTATATGTATAGATTATTAGTTTGATGGTCATATTATTAGTTATCAGTCCTATTGGAGAATAAGTAGTTCACCAGTCCTCATTAGTCATTTGCTTCCTGCAGTATTTCCTAATGCAGATATCAGTAGTGACCTGTTGAATTTGTGATTATATGCTCGGAAGCCTGAAATGGGATTGTAGCCCCCCCCCCTCCCACCCCCCAAAAAAAGAATTTTTCACTCAAAAAAAAAATGTATTTTATTCAAATAAAAGCAGATCTGGTCAACAGCAACAAATTGAGGCATTGTGTTGTATAGCCTGGGTGATTATTCAATGACAAAAGAACTCTGGCCACAGGACATGTTTATGGAGGTGAAGGGTTCTGGATGGTAGAGGTGGTTTTCTAATATTTTAGGTAGCTTAGTATAGTTAAATCATTTAGCTCTTAGGTTGGTTTACTTTGCAGGTGATTGCCGGACATTTTGCAAGTGGACTTTTCATAAAGGACATTTCACCTAAGACTTTTGGTAAATCGGTTATTTGGTAAACTCATTTATTGAAGACTTTTGGTATATCAGGTTTGAAGTACATTTGGTAGATGATTTACTGAATAAGTATATAGTTTATATTGAGATATTTTTGGTTATAAGCGATGATCCCATACAGCTAATCGGACTGCTCATATGCACACATGACAGGTAATAATAGTTTTACTGGGACAGGTAAATATTGGTCACCTGTCCCTGCCCACAGACCTCTTGTCCAGTGATTTCCATGAACACCATGCAAATGACCCATTGTTCATTGGATGAGTATTAAGCAATTACCTCAGTGGTCATCTGTGCTGACACATCAAAGTTAGTGCTCTTAAGTCAACAAATAAAACTGCCTCAATCAGAAAACACTGTCCCATAGAGTGACATATATGACAGAACACAATAAAGCTACCATTGTCTGCCATGTGCACTTCAGACTGTAAAAACAAAATTGGATGACATTCACTGCACTTCAGCATTCCCTCATAGCAGTATTTAGTTTATCATGAATGCTGTTTTATCATGATTACAAGGACAGGCTTTGGGTCAAGTTGTTCTATAGTGGTGTTCAAAATATTTACTAGTCTAAAAAGGAGTATCATTAATTAATTTAATTTTGTTATCAAAGATATTTCTTTTGAACCAAAAGGTGGACTGGGACTGACCAATGAAGCTAACATATGCCACAAAGGTGGTCAAAAGTAAAGTCCTAACAAACACAGGTAGAAATCCCAAGCCTATGAAGAATCCAATGTTAAATGTAGCCGCATATGTGGGAAGGTGGATTGGGGACTAATATATTGAAAAAAGATGAAAAAAATATTAAAATACAGAATGAATTGAATAAAGCCAAATGTACAATTCAATGTAAAATGAGTCCATAGACAATAAGCAGGAGGAACTAGCAAGAAATTTTAAAATATTAATAAATATATATTTTAAAACATGCTTTATTCAAATTATTGTGATAATGGAAGCTAAGGTAATGAAGTTCTATGACCTAGACTGCATCACAACAATTAGTGTCAGTTTAAATAGTGCTCATGCTATTTTTATGTTGCTGGTATCAAGGCAACTGCCTCATCCTCTCTTTGAAAAACATAAACATTATCTGAAGTATGTGTTTTATATAATTATACTATAAAATAATTCAGTATAGTAAAAATGAATAAGTAAATCATCATAAATAAAATGTGAATAACATATGCACTTTTAGGTTAGAGTTTTATTTATGATATATTAATGCTTAGAAAGAAAATGCATTTTAAAAAATATTTTAGCAAATCTTCTTGGTGCGTAGATGCAACCTATGACTTACACACATCATGAATTATGTACACAATATAAATGAAAATATTGAAAAAAAATTACCGGTTGATTTTTTCCAATATCTCAGTTGTTTTAGCCACACTCTTTTCCATTTCTTCAAACATTGGATTCAACATTCCCTGTAAGATAAAATTTATCATTGTTATTACTATATTAGAGTGGAATAATATTTTTTAAAAATATTTTGTATTTTCAAAAAAGTACTGTTCAACTGAACACTTTCATAGAATAAAACCTTGAGGTCAATATGCTCTTAAAAGTATTGGTCCACTACTTCTAAATATGTAGATTACTAATTCTTTATATTTTCATAGGCCATGTTCAGCCTTTTTATAAAAACAAGATTTATTTGATTAGACACCTACAAAAATTAAAGTTATTTTAATACAATAAAGACACAAAGTTTACCTAAACTGGCCACCTATTAAGGAATATATTCAAATAAATTATTTTCCAAATAATCCAGATTTCAATGGTTAAGTTTTTTTGCTAGCATAAATATGCAAATTAGAAGATTAAACTTTTGAATCATATTCTTGAAATATCTTCTTATTTCCAAATGGATGGAAAACTTAAAGTCTTTTTAAGATGTCATATTCAAATATAAATTATTCTTAAATGCCGAAGATATAATATTTATAATTTGACCTTATTGTAAAACAATTATGGTTGTCTACCTATAGATCTATCATCTAGAACCATCACTCAAATACAAAAAAAAGAAAAAAATGAAAAATTCTATTTTTTCTAAAATGACATACTGTATATGATGATGGTAGAGTAACATTATTTCAGCATGAATTGCTAAAAGTAAAACCAAAAGAAAACATACAGAATTCAATAATTATTTTTCATGTTCACCACATTAGACTAGACTGGAAATCCAGGTAAATGAAATGTATAAACAGAAGAATAATTTATACTTGTAACTAATAAATAATATAGACCTATTTATGTTTCAACAGCAACAGCTACTGAACAGGTGAGAATAGAAATATTTGTTACTCTACCTCAACCTGGTTATGTGGACCATCTGCACAGATGGTAAGAAATTTGAAAACTTTGAAAGTGATAGTTTGATGTATTCACAAAATAAAAAAGTAAGTAAGCAGTAATTATCACAAGCAGATACTCTTTTTAGTTCACATACTTTTTTAACATGCCATTTAACAGAGAAAGTGCCTTCAATAATAAACAATTTCAATGTGCAAACCACATTATTATTAATCTGTTTGATCTAAAATATTAAAACTGTCACTTATAATATTCTAATATCTACCATCATCATCTCTTCAAGTGGTGCTATGGAAACAAATTTCTTCTTTCTTTCATATGTATAGGTACATTTAGCTAAATGTCTTAAATTTTAAATGAATTTCTGGACTCATATCTCTCTGTACATTAGTAAATAAAGTAAGGAAAAATTACCATTACTCATGTAATGGAGCAGAATGAATGAGTGCTAATAATATTACTAAAGCAAACTGGTCATCTTTAATACATAACTTTATCAATGGATGAATCTGTCTTGTTCAAAATAAACATTGATATTATTCATATTATTATTAGCTATTAAAAAACATAAATGTTTGTAATTTAAATATGCTGAAAATTCCACTAAAGGTGTTGGGATGGTGGATTTGTTTTAAAAAACTAGTACACTGTACTACTATTATTACTACTACTGCCACATAAACAGTGACCCCCTTAAAAAGTTAAATGAAATATTATGCAAACTATTTACACATTTTTGATTTATGAGTCAATAGAAATAATTTAATATATAGTATACAATACTTTTATACATCTTCTTAAAATAATGTTCTGAAAGGCAATAATACACATCTAAATAATAACAGTTAATTACAATAAAAGACATAGTGACATAAGAACCAATGACAATTGATATATATCATTCAATGATGAATAAAATTACTGAGCAGTTTACAAAGTGTCTTCCCTGATATAAGACAACAAAAATTAAAACCTTTATACAGTATATGATGCACTAAAAGTTGCAATTAATAAATTATTGCGTGTTTTGCTCTTGAAAAATATAAGCAGTTTGTTTTGCTACTCCATTTCGACTAAATTTTGCATCTCATCATGGGTGGATTTTAAGTCTGGTTATTAGCCTCGTCATGGTAACGGAACGCTACTTAGATGTGCGTCTTATTTAATAAAAATAAGTACTTGTACACACGAATTACTACAGATCCAAAAGCGTTTCTTTCTTTCGTTTTCTTTACAGTATAAACTCATCATCTGATTGAAGAGTAATCAATAAAATGTCGTTCTCACTGAATGTGCTCCTTCTTTCATGTAGGGATTATCAAAGTCACCAAAAGGCGTTTTGTAAATGTGGCTGACGGCTCCTTCAACAAAACCTCTCTCCATTGATGTGTTAGTCTGAGACAACGTCTCTTGAGAAGTGGGACCAGCGGCATCTCTTGGTGACAGCGCTGCCATTTTCGTGTCATTACACGCTGGCATGCGTCGTCATAGTTGTCGTAAATATAAACTTTTATATTGATGTTTAAATATTGAGCTTTACTTATGATAGTATAAATATAGTAGTTTTCACATCCTCGTTTCAAACAAAACTCTTAGTTGTGTATTTTGTGCTGTAAATATGTAGACTATTACTTTTTATTAATGAAAATGATTTGTTTCCAACATATTTTACGATATAGCACTTTCACTTTTGGCATGTGTGCAGCCGACACGGTGTGGTCTATTAAATAGAAACGCAACAGGTTGGTCAAATAATTGTTCTACTCGTATTCACGTAACAACATTAATGCATAATATTTTAATATATTATTCTTACTTTCTATGAATAGTTTCATATTATTAATATGTTAGTTATTTCCATTTCTTGTGGATATTTCATTGTGAATCTATTGACTAACAGTTGAGGACGTTAGAAAGAGAAGCAACGTAAAAACTAACAGAAAATCTCGTAGTCATAGTAAAATTAAGTACATCCCTGTTGCTTTAGTAATATTATTATTATTAATAATAATGCAGTTATTGACCAGTTCTTACAAAGTATTTTTTGCCTGAGCACATTCTTTATATGTTAATTTTTTCTTACAAATGTCGGTAATGGCTTCAAAAAAGTGGACCATAGGCCTACATATTACATTTGCAGTCAATAAAATTAAAAAAGATTTACACATGTTGCCTCTAGACTATCATTGTTGTAACCGAGCCTCATTTTAATTTAGCTACTTAGTATCCTCATTTTGTATCACTAACATGTTGTAGAGGTATCTCTAGTTTATTATTACACGTAATTAAAATTTTATTTTTTTCCTGTTATTCTACAATTTCTAGCACTATTTTCAGACTCCCGATCTTATTGATAGAATTTAAATGAATGCAACTAATACTCTTTTGATGAACTTATATTTTGCTTTCCTTTACAAATTTATAACTTTAGCATTTTTAAAATTCAGTACTAAAGTAAACAGTGCAACACATAATTGATCATTTGATGAGTAGGCCTATTATTTATTATTGTATTCATTTAAATGTTAGCAATGAGTTAGTATAACTAAGTAAATTATTTATCACTAAATTTTATAGTGTCAGTTTGCTGAAATAGTTAAATGAAACATAGGCAAATTTGCAAAACTATAACTTTTATAAGACGATATCAGGATAATGAAGTATGAACTCCTGTATTATTTAATGATACTATTATTAATGCATTTTATTTTATTTTTAATGATACAATTATTATTTTAATGATACTATTAATACATATTGCATTTTCCATAGAAAACACATCATTTGCACATGAATTTCTTGGATAACAACTGGTGATATGTAATTTTTCACGACTTGTTGCTAAAAACATACTAAGACAAGAGTAGAGAATGAACGCAAACATTTAATTTTAAAATCAAGTTAACATATGTTATATTAAAAATTTCTGTTTTATTTTTTAAAAAATACTAACTTTTTTCTAACTGTTAAGCAGGATTTTCTCATATTCTTTTTAAATTTGAATGCCAGGAGCCACAACATGACAAATATACATATTTATTATTATGGTGTGTGTGAGAATTTGTTTTTACTGCACTTTATAATTTCTCTTTTACTAATGCTAAATTTTAAGTGAATGATTATTTGATATTTATGGTGAAAAAGCATGAAATCAGCATGAAATTTTTAGATAACTTGGCATCTGAGATTTGTGAACCTCTGCCTAATTAGTATAATCTGTAACTAGTATTACTTGTAATTCAGAAAATGTAGTTCTGAGTCTAAAGTAAGAAGATAGATAAATAGCAAATGTACAAACAAACAAAAAATCATCATATTTAAGATATTTACAGATAGATCAGTCATATATACACTTTCAGCAAAATACATATCAATAAAATAAATTACAAAGAAATGAATTTTGTTGTAAAATTAATTTGCTTGTGTTTCAACCAGACTATTTTGCTCACTAATACTGTAATAGAAGTGCTTGATTCTGTTTTTAAATGAAACAATTAAAATAAAATTCATACATTTTACAAGGAATAACATAACATTTGAAGATAATTAATTTTAAGTGTTTTAATTTAATTAATATATTACTGAAAAGTTAAGAAACGATCATTTTACTTTCACAGCTTCAGCCATTTGAAAAATTAAAGTTTGCAATTAAAAATTTTAATACTCTTTGTTAAGTTATAATGGTATAATTTAGTATAAATGTAAATGCTATAATAAGAAAGGTAATGTACTAATAAAAATAATAGGTAGTAATTTATTATCATCCTAATCTTTTTCTTTCTTAAAAACATTAATACTCGTAACCATTACAAATCCTAATACTTTATTAATATTAGTATTAAAGTGTATCAATGCAACTTTATTACTCTGTTAGGGGTACTGTTTAGTGTTAGAAGGACAGCCAAGTGATGATTTATTCAGAATCTTTGCAGTTAAAAACAAAAGTTCATTTACATAAGTATTTAATATTTTTATTTGATTTAGTCATTCTTCAACAATTAAAAAAAAAAAAAATTACTTCATGAAACTTAAAAACCAAGATCATCCATCATTGCTGAAGAATTTGTTTCCCCCGTTTTGATACTTTTTAATAATAATAATTGTGAATGGTTTTATTTTTATAGGAAAATCTGTCATCCAGTAAGGTGTAGCATTCGACATGCAAACCATTGTAGCATATGTAGATGGCATATTATAGATTGGGTGAAAAATGCACTTATTTAATTTGTTATTCTTTTTCTTTCTTGCAGTTATGTTTGTTATGTATGCATTAGTTTATTGTTGAATCTGACGAGAGTGTTAACAAAGGCATTGTTGTTGCACTGATTTTGTCTTCACAGATTTTAATATAGAAATTTATAAGTATCATTACTTATCCTTAATGTATGTTAATTGTTAGATATGTTATAGTTTTTATTTATTCACAGATTTAATATTATAAGTACTGGGAAATAATTTATTACTTAAGTGTGCAAATATATTTTGAGTATTTTTGTAAATACTGAGGATATATAATTATAAAGTATATTGATAAAAAACTGAAAGAGTTTAATTATAGATATATAGTACAAAAACAGAACAGCTAACATTTTAACTAGATAACATTTGCCAGGTCATTAAAATTACAAGTAACACTAACAGATAAATAATGACAATATTGTGAAATAAACACCTAAATGATTGGTAATTCAAATAAGTTTATGCACACGTGTGTGTGTGTGTGTGCGCACTACAAAAATTGATTTTTTTTTTTTAGGACAATACAGATATTACTCTACTATAAGTATAACATGATTAATTTATTGCTTAGCAGTCTTGCTGTTTATATTGTATTACTTGGTAATGCAATTGTAACAGTTTTTCATCTTGAAACAAATAAAATTCAGCAAAATTTTAAGAGTCGCTGCCAATATTTACTCCACTTTTACTCCTGTCAGTTTATCACTCTGCATTCTTAAAACAGTGTTAATGATCAGTGCTCATGTTACTTGATTTCACCCACAGTTGATTAAGAAATGCCTGTTTCATGTGCTGTTTTGCCTCATTCAGGAGTAATGGATTTGTGGCTTGCTGTTTCCTCCAAAGTAGGCGCTCTTCAACATTTTATTGTTTGCATCACTACATTCAAAATATCAGTTGAATGCTAAGTTCTTTCTCTTATGTCTTCCTTTAAGTATCTTTAATCTCCCGAATACTCATCTCTTTTCAGGAAACACTTTCAAAAAGTAATTTGCTTTATAATTTATTTTCTATTACAAAATATAATGGTATTCAGCCACCTTTACTGATTGTCATTTGCAAAGGGGATTATTTTCAGTAACATCATTTCTGTTTAACAGAACTTATGCGAATTCATTTAAAAAATAATTTATGTTTAGTATCTGCAAGATATACGTATTAAATAAAAGACAAGAGTCTGAGAAGAGTGCTGTAGTTTACTTGAAGTAGCATGTGTATGCTTGAGTTATATTAATATATATAAGGGTCCCTCTGTGCCTGGACAAGGTAAAGTGTTTGTGTGTAAAGGATTCATACATTCACTGATTCAGATTGCCATGGTACCTAAATTTTCATTTTCATAGTTGGGATCAAGATTTTTAAGAATAAATTATAACACTTAAATTCTGCAATATAAAATGTTTCACTGAAATCTGTGAAATCTGCATTTCTAATAAAACACAGATATATATGAACATATATTACTTATTACTTTAGTAATATGTTGAAAAGAATTATATATTTCTAACACATTCTTGCATTTCTTTTTTTTCTTCTCAATACAGTATTACTAGTATCAGTTTTTTGTTTATGACAATTCATGAATGTAAAGGTATGTATGCTTTATATGCAAAGAAACTACTTTGTTTTGGAAAACCTGCAGAAAGATTGAGTTTTAAATACAAGACTTTTAAGTTTGTAAAGCAAGTCAAAACAAAAGTACATCAGTAAAGTAAAACAGCAGTTTAGTATTAACATCTCAGTGATTAGAAATGTATATCACAATTTTTTGTTAAAATACCATCAGAAGAAAACACAATTAGAATATTATAATAATAATTAATATAATATTCATTTATAAGTTGGCAGTAAGTTTAAAAAGAAAATAAAAGGTATAGAAAAAAGAAATTTTATTTGAATGTATGTATGTACATATTAATTAAATTTTGCTTATTTAACAAAATCAGTGAACTACATTAATATTTTTAAGTGTTTAGCATGACATACATAAGAAAAAAGTTATTTACTGCCATTAATAAATGGATGTGAATCGGTTGCAAATTTTTTGTTCACTTATAAAAATTACTTCTACATTTGCATATACATGTATTTCATTGAAAACACCATTATTCTTGTCTAGAGTTCATGTCATCTATTTACATAATTTTGAATGTCTGTTACTTGTGTTAGTGTTACAAAACCTAAGAATTGTCATTTTAAGCCCAACAAATATCAGTCACATTAATTAAATAACATATATTTGAAGAAAAATATTTATACAGAACTAATTAAACAAGTCTTATTTATTTTTTCAACTGACATAAGTATTAAAAGTTCAGTATTTTTTATTTTTTTTTACTCAGGCAACACCAAGTATATCTGCTAGTATTGTATAAAATGTAAATATAATCACTGCTCAAAAATTTTGTTACCACTATGAAATTTTGGTGCATGTGTATGATGTTCATGTGTGGGTATATGTTTGTGTGTATTCATGGATCCTAACTAATGAAGGTGGCACCTACATTTTTAATTAATTTGTGAATGTTTGTGTTTGAATAACAATTTTTTTACAGTAGTTTTATAGTTGTATTTTTATCAGAATAGAACTAACTTTCTAATAGTTAATATAAATTTCTGATGTTTCAGATCAAGACAAAACACACTTTCACAGCTATAGACAAAGTAAGTGCTTCCATTCTTGTGAAGCAATTTTTGTGAACTGTTGTATTTGATAAAGCCATGACATAAAGTGTCAGCCAAGTACCAGTAAACATTCTACTTTAGACCCATTGGAAGACATCTTCACATCAACCACTGAAGACTATGGAGAAAACAGTAAATCTCAGCAAAGCCTCTACTGTATGCAATGTCTTCTACATCTTCCTTTCAGCTGCAAAAGCTTCACTTCTCCCTTTTTTGACTCTATTTTTTCGTTTAATTGGGCTTTCTGCACTTGAAACCGGCATCATCATTTCAGCCAAGACTCTGACTGGTTTTGTATGGGCTCCTCTCTGGTCTCGTTGTGCAGTGGCATTCAACAAACGCAGGCTTGTCCTTATCTTCTCAGTTTTTATGATGGGAGCCATGTATTTATCTTTTGTGGTGGTGTTCTACAAAATTGGAAATCTTCAGACTTGCCACAAGCCATATTCTGTTAATAAAAATCAGTCTGTTAATATGTTTTACAATAAAGGAAATTCAACTTCCTCACCTGTCTCAGAGACAGTTTTAATGATTACATCTGTTAAACCAACTATTACAGTTGCTGCCACAGTACTATCTGCCAGCACTAGTAAACCAGTCCATGATAATCTCTCTTCCAGTGCTGAAAGTGATCACAGTGAACCAAAACAAAGTAAAAGGCCAGCATCTCCTATTATGACTTTATCTAGTACAACTACTATTTCAGAAGAAACAACTACTGCTGGAGGAGAAAATGTTTCACCAAGAGAACGGCGCAGTCTTGATGTCATGTTCAAAACATTTGAAAATACATTTAGCAACTTTACAAGCAGTCTAGAGGAAAAAAAACTTGTTCCATTTCTTGTGTCTCTTCTCATCATAATATTTGGAGAATTCTTTAGTTCACCAATTGAAAAAATTGCTGATGATGGTTGGTTCGATTTTCTTGAAAGGATTGATGATATGGAAAAATATGGTCAGCAGCGGTACTGGGGATCATTTGCTTTTGCTATTGTTCCTATTATTGTGACGATTATTGTGGACTTCACTCCATGTCAAATTATGTTTAATCTTCACCATTTTCTCATACATTTCTATGTCTTTGGCATTTTCATTGTTCTGGCACTTACAGTAGCATTTTATTTTCCTATGCCACCCCCCCAAAAGCAGAAATATGTGAGCAAAGTTGGTAAAGGGCTACGTATCATTTGCTGTGACTGTCGTGGCTTTCTTTTCATCATCTCTTTGTTCCTAGCAGGTATGATGTACGCCTCCTTCAACAACTTCCTGTTTTGGCATCTGCAGAACATGGGTGGGCAAGAGGTAACCATGGGTCTTTGTGTATCCATTGGTGCCTTTGCTGAGACTCCCATGCTGGTGTTCAGTGGAAAGTTAGTGAAGAAATTAGGTAATGGCTGGGTTGTAGCCTTAGCTCTCTTTATTCTGAGCATCAGACTTATGTACTATGGCTTTCTATCGACACCTTGGGCTGTATTGCCTGCAGAGCTGACCAATGCATTCACACACACAGCACTTTGGTATGCCATCCTTAGTTATGAGGAATTTAACATTGGCATGGCTATTGATCGCAGTATTCGTTCCATATTGTCTTCATTTTATTTTGGGTTAGGTTTCTCTGCAGGTTCTATAGTATCTGGACTGGTTTTCTATTTCTATGACGCTTCTGTGCTTTATTGGGGTGCTAGTGCAATAACCTTTTTGTGGTGCATAATTTTCTCTCTTGTCCAGCTTTGTCTTCCCAAGAAAGAAAAAGTGAAATATATAAAATTACTGAGAAAGGAAGATGATAGTTCAGATGGAGAGGATGATTGGTTGGAGATGGCATTAAAAGACCAATAGCTTTATGCACAATCATACATAACATTTTATTTACTTAGTACCTGTGTACACACAAACCTGTTATAAATTTTTTAATAATTAATGCAAACATACTGTCAGTAATATTTATTTATTGAATTTTATTCATAGTGTCTCCTGTGTTCTAGTCATTTTAAAGACCAAATAAACGAGAATCTACTTTGTAATTATATATATTTATAAAAACCAGAAATTTCAGTAATGTTAACATTTCTAAAACATACTGGCAAAGTTTAAGTGCCAGCAACTTTTAAATGTTACTATTACAGGATTAAAAGTTTAATAGAAATCGAGCTCCTGATCATGCACAAAATCACCATATGATGACACAAATGACAAATTCTCCTGGCTATTGTCCAGTCAAGGCTTTTTCTTTGTTCCACATGCAGTTAAGGTATGCAATAGCAAGAAACATTCATGCAGATTTTGGTTTCCTTTGTCAAGTGTAATACTACAGAATAAAAGAGTGGGATTTTTTGGTTCTCTGTATCTTCATTAAGCTCATTTGTGTGCATCAGTAACATTGAAAATCTCACAGAAACGTTTAGATTGCATATATTGCAGTATCTATTGGTACTATGATTTGAAATTTTATTTAAATTATCAGAATACCTACATCATTTGATTGAACTCATTTACCTGGTTGACCTGGATTCCTATATTTTCATACCTCTTGCCTCTTGTTTTTAGATACTCTTTTTGCACACTGTATTTTAATATTTGATGCAGTATTCTGATATCAGGATTCTTTCAAGATTAAGCAGTTCCAACTTATTAATATTATTGATTAAAATCTTTGTATTTGTTGATATAGATATAGATGCATATGTGTGTTTGTGTATAAATGTGTATGTATAAAGCCTTAAAGGAAGAGTAGCAGTTCATTAAGTAATCAAGTAAATATATTAGCTGACACAAGGTCATGTGCAAGATATTTAATACATGTATTACTGTATAGAAACTGATTTATCGTGTAACATTTTTTCTTATATGATTAATCTGTTTTTCTGTATTGTTTCTATGTAAAAATCTACGTGATATAGCTAAAAGCAATTACAGCATCTAAACTCTAAAGGCTGTGCATTTATTAAACCTGAGTCTGCTTTTATTGTGAGTTTAAACAATGTTTTTTTTTTTGTAAACCATACCTTTTGAGAACAAAGCAAAGCAAAATCAGATTACAGTATAGACCAACTATCTATCTATCTATCCCTTAGTCGCACCACTGATGACCTGACAACCAGCTTCCTCCATTCCATTCTGTTCTCTGATAATCTTACTGTATCACTCAGCTTCAGTTCTGTTCATTCTGAGATGTTATCCTCCCATCTTTTCCTGTGTTTTCCTTTACTTCACCCTCCTCGCACAGTACCTTGCATGATTGTCTGGGCAAGCCTTGTTGATCATGTGACATGCCCATACCATTTCATTTTGCATTTTTTCACAATGGCCAATAGCTCTTCATAGGGCCCAATGGCTTGCCTAATTCTGTTTCTCAATTTGTCATTTGTGACATGATCTCTATATGAAACGCCAAACAACCTTCGAAAGCATCTCATTTCAGTAGCTTGTATACTCTTTTCGAGATCCACTGTGAGGATATCATTATCATGCATATAAGAACACAGATACAACCAAGGAGTGCATCAGTCTGATTTTTGAGCTGACTGAGGTGTTTCTGTCTTTCCAAACTCTCTTCAGCCTTGCCATTGCTGTTATTGTCATCGCAATCCTGGACAGTATTTCTGGTTTTGATCCCTCATCTGTCACAATAGCTCCTAAGTATAGTACTTGAATTTATTAACTGTTTCCAGTTTCTAATCACCAATCATGATGTCAATGCCGATGCCACTGGTGTTGTTGGTCATCAATTTGGTCTTCTCTGCACTGATTTCCATACCAAAAGCAGTAGCTGTCCTGTCCAGTTTTGCCACCAATTGAGCTAGCTCCTCATTTCTTGCAAGGCCATCGATGTCATCAGCAAAGCATAAGTTCATTATTGTTTTGCCTCCAATATTGACAGTTCCTTCATGGTCTTCCAGAGCATCTGACATGATTCTTTCAAGGAAGATGTTGAAGAGAGTAGGTGAAAGCAAGCAGCCTTGTCAGACTCCCACTGGTGGCTTTGCTGTAAAGGCTTTCTATGACTTTGATCAGGTTGGCATTGATGTTGTACAGCTTCTTGGTGGACCAAAGGGCTGCATGCCACACCCTGTCAAATGCCTTCTTAAAATCTACAAAGACATGATAGAGGTTTTGTTGGTGCTGGAAGTACTTCTCACATAGTAATCTAAGGTTAAAGATCTGTTCAGTTGTGCTTCGCCCTGGTCTGAAGCCTGCCGTTTCTTCAGCTGTGATTTCTTCTGCCTGTGGCTTCAGTCTTTTTAATATGATCTTTAGCATAACTTTGCTTGGGTAGTATATAAGACCTGATCATACAATAGTTTTGACATTGCTGCAAATTGCCTTTTTGGGAGAGCTATTATGAGTGACTGAGTCCATGGTTGGACATTCCCCTGTCTGCCAGATCTTATTCCAGATTGTTAGTAGGCACTTATCATGGCTTCTCCCCCTTTTTGGATTAGTTCTGCATGGATGTTGTCTACTCCCACTGCCTTCCCTTTTTTCAGTGATTTCACTGCAGTCTCTACTTCATCGCGGAGGATGGGGTAGTTGTCATTGTTGGTCACTGATGGGGTGTTGAGTATGTCTGGGTCCACTTTATGTCTGTGGTTGTATAGGTCTGAGCAGTATTCTGTCCATCTCTTAAGAATGTCTTTGTCTTCGGTAAGACATTTCTCTCCACTATCTTGAATGATGGAGGAGCATCCTTGTTTTACACTGGTCAGAAGTTAACAATAATATATTAAATAAACTTTAAGATCCATTAAGTCATCAAGCTAATCATTTCTGATCCCAAATAACTGTTTCTATTTATAACAAGATAAACATCTTACTGTGACTTAGTTAAATACACTTTTTCCACAGTAAATCAGTTTTAGCGATATATGCTTATAGAAAGGGGACTAAGGTGGCCTGATGTATTCAAGTAAAGGGATACTGATTCTTTGACATATTCTGTAGTACATATTTGTGTAACAGTCTTGCTAGCCTTAAGTCTCTCTCTTTGTAAATGAGGTCTATTGACACAAAGAAACTTTTACACAATTTATATGTGAAATGTTTGAACTATTGTAGTTGTTATAGCAGAGATGTGGATTTAATTTATTTTTTTTAAAAATACATTGTACATAATCTTTTTACTTTGTGTGTAAAGAATGATTTTGTGTTAGTGTGTATGCTACACTTTGAAAATGTTAATACAAAAAATATATAGTTATACAAAAATTACATTTTTGTCCCATTAGTTGACATTTTTTGTTGTTGTGGAAATGCATATATTGAAAAATATTTAATTATAAAAATATGAATTTAAAATAGAAAATAAACAGTTTTGTGTTTCTGTTTTTAAATATTAAAAAATTACAATAATAAATAAAACCAAATGAATAATTACTCAATTTACTGAGATGTAATTCAAACCCAACTTTATTTTTATTTTTTAAATATTTGTAGGAGGTGTTTTTGAATTAATGTGTTTTGACTGATTGCATGAAATTTAGAAGGTTTTGATTTTAATGTTGAAAGTGTAAGAGAAAATTTTATTAATAGGTTTAATTTTATCATGATCCCATTGAAATTATTTTTTCTGTTTTCATTTTTCTTTTAACATTTGTAGCAATTACAAACATGTAAAAATGTTACAAATGTATAAAAAATATTTGTAAAAATATGTTTATTTTTCTCCTGCATTTTGTTTTGAGCATACATAATTCCTTATAATGGGCCTATTTTCCTGATCTAGTTATCTTTTTAAAGTGCAATATTTATTTAAATTGATTCCTTTATTTTACTTTTAAGTGGGAAAAGGATTGAATGTGATCTTGTATTTGTCCACACTTCAGATGCAGGATGTTTAATACACAAAAAATGTTCATCTGGTTGATCTCTTATAGTTATTATTGCATTTAGCATTGAGGATAAAAGTGTGCTTTGACTGTAAAGGATAATCTATAAAGTGAAGAATAATAAAGTTAACAAAATGTAGAAGCATACACATAGAATGCTTGTACATTAGAGTGTGGAACCAGGAAAGAATGAAAATTTTGCAAATAACATTCAAGACTTTGTGAGTACATATGTTTGTAGTAATTGATCAGTTGTCATTTACCTTATTGCCATTGTGACCGTTATTCATAAACTTTATGCATTGCAGGTACTGTTGGTTTGAATCCCTACTAGTCATGACAATCTCTCAGTATGACATTAATATCAACTTTGAGGGAAATTTAAGGTTACAGGTGTTTGTAAAAAGCCATCAGATTGTTATTGGATGGTTATTGTAAGTTTTGTTCTTCTACTTTTGTAGAAAATTCCAGTTAGTAAACCATTTCCATTAATTATGCAATGCCCTTTAGCATTGCTTTAGCAGAGCATTTTAATTACATTCCAGTACTTAAAACGATTGTTGCTGTCAAAGTCTAGTAGTATCAGGGTATGCATTTTCATGCTTTACTGATGAACATTCAGATACTGGTAAAATGCCACATTCTTTTTCTGCATATTATTCCTTTGCTTTTTGCTGTTCTGTTCAGATTAATTCAGAATTCAATGGAATTCAAAAGTCTTGACTTGTAAGAACAATAGTTATTTTAATTAATCAGACATCTCTCTCCCTTTCTATCTTCAGAAACTTTTAAAGAAATATTTGGTAAAGAATGGTAATGTGTATAGTTGTTATATATGTCTAATGAGATTGAGAAATAAAGAATATTTGTACTTTTTTCAGTATCCAAACTTTTGGGCACCTTGTAATTCATTTGTCAGTTTGATGTGCAATATATATATATATAGTAGTTGTCCTAGTGACAAAGAAAAATGGAAAGGAAGATATTAACTCTTGCTTCTTTTTTAAAACTTCTTTCCTTAAAAAAAAAAAAAATGTAAAATGCTGTTATTATATATAGATCATTAGTTAAAATTTACTTATTACATCTTCACATTAGAGAGCTTATAAAATTGAAAATGTGCATATCTACACTGTGTAAAATTCAATAAGATCAGCACCAAAGTTTATGTATGCAACAATTAAGAAATATATGACAGTTCTGTTCCATTCAGAATTAAATCATAGAAAGTGATTTTGAAAGCCTTGCAGAGAACAGTGTTATTGAGTGATTTTTCAGAACAAGCAAACTTTGTGAGTTACCTAGAAACTATTTCATTATATAACATTTAGTGTAGTGTAAGAGGTGTGAAAGCCTTCATCTTCATGTAGCAATCTTTACCTTTTTAAATGTAAGTGTATAAAATTCATATGCATTATACTCAGGATTTTATGGACTATCTATCCATTGATTATGTATTGTACAACATTCTGTCACCTCTTATTTTTTCAATGACTAATGCTCTCATTAAATTTGGCATAATTAATAATACATAACAACATTTTTTTTAAAAACAGCACCATATTTATTACCATTGTATAAAAAATAGTGTGTCGGCTAAATTGGTTTTATTTCCTCGGAGATCCAAAGCTTTTTATCTAGAAAGTTTAAATTTACAAGAGAAAAATGGAAATTGTAGACTTTTTATATGACAACCATTCAGTACAATTATTTTTACTTTTTAATGTCATGTTTTCTTTTATGAAAGCTAAGAAGGGGCAGATAAAACATACTAGATCTCAGAACCTCTGATATTATTTGCAATCTCAAATCTTTTGTTTTTGTTATTATTTATTTGTTGACCTGTGCTTGTTTAAAATTCAAAAAATGAAAAGAAAGAAATGCATTGTGTCACTTGAAAGTTTCCAGCTGCTTGAGCATGAATTTCCACTTTAATTTTGTTAATTTTTGTGTTTATATACTTTTTGTCATTTCTTGGATTTGCAAATTATCTCTAACACATTCCAGTTTTCATGAACTTTACAGCAAGAAAAGTTCTAATTATAGTTGATTATATATTTCCTTTTTCTTTAAGCGCTTATGTCTTTTATGTCATTTGTATGCAGAAGCAATATTTATTTTCCCTCTAACATTTCATTGTTATGAAATGCGGTTGTGTTTCTGGAAGTTGATCTCTCTTTTTTTTTTTTTTTTTTTAGATATTATTATTTTCTATTTACATATGCGCTTGCACAATCTGAAAATGAAATCCATACAGTTGTCATTGCAAAGGTGCCTGAGTTAAACTTTGTTTTTTTTAATATTATGTTTGGTTTATATTTTATATATACATATATACACACCACACACAAATATATACATATTTACTTGTTTGTATACACGTTGCAATAGAACACCTATTTCCCTCCATATATTTTTTATTTGTCAGTATTTTAATACAATTTCTGCATTTAAAAAGCCGTTTCCCTGTGTACTTTGACAAATATATTAGAGAAATCATATACACCATATATATTCTATCTAATCTTTGAGCAGATACTGCTGAATGCACTTTGAAAGTTAATTATTACTATTTTAAAACCACATTATTTTAAATTGTTCTTACCTACCTATTTCTACAATAGAAATATTATTGCTTAATACACACCAAGATATTATAAAAGTATCATTGTATTAATATTTGTATCATTTGTTATTAGCTGTTTGCTCTTGAGGCATAATATTTCAGACAGTAAGAATTTGTTGCTGGTTTAAAATTTCCATACTATTAGATAATATAAGATGTTTTGCTCACTAATTGTCTTTAATAATTTGGTATTTGCCTTTTGAAATTCTGTGGTTTCATAACAGTATAAGAGTTTTTTTCCTGTGGCACAATGATTTTAGCAAAAAAAGTCAATCTTGCTTCCTTCAGCATGCTGCAGCCTTTGAATTGTTTTCAACATTAAAATATTTTTAATATTGTTGTATTGCTTTGGGTATGAAACGTTTTTATATAAAAAAAAATAATGACAGTAGGGTTTGTGGGTAGAGCAATGAGTTCTCTAGTATTTGCTCAGATATACAGCATGCTGCTTCTCAGGGTCCCGAATGGTCTTAGAATTGGCAGTTGGTAATAACAAAAGTCTTGCCAATGTCATGTAAAAGAATCTCCAACTAATAAATCATAAAATTATGCAAAATAAGCTAAATATTTTACACAAGTGTCCTTTCAGTGGTCTGAAGGATTATCCTGCCAACACCTACTTTTAAAAAGCTTGCCAATTTGTGTGCTTTCATGGACAAATTGTATCCAGTTGTGTGAGATTTTGAAGATGCTAGTAAAAATCCTCACTGAACTACATACTAGACAATTCTTCAAGTATATGTGCCTTAAAGTAGCTTGTACACATCATATATTTTGTGTTGAATTTCTTAACATTACAACATTCTGCTGAATTTATTCTACATTTTTTCCTGATGGATTTCATTTATTGCAAATTCTTCCTAATAAATGATTCTCTCAAATTATTTGTTAACCAGTAATGATACTAAAAATATTTTTACATTATATTTATTGCTTGCATTATGTTCATGCACTTTTGTTTGTTTTTGGGTTTCTTTAAAGTAAATTATAAAATAATAAAATATTGCAATAAATACAGTCACTTTTTTCTTGTTTTTTGTTGTTGAGAGGAATGATATATAACGGTATGCGTGCAAGTTATTCAAACCATATAATGAGATTTGACTGTATATCGGTAATATTCAAATTCATTTATCAAAGGCTCATACCGAAATTACCAGAGAAGCGAGCCAGTTCGACCTTTCTTGCTAACCCTCGCGTGGTTCTTCTTTTGAGTGTGGACACTAGGTTGGTTGGTCAAGTAGGGGACGCTTCCGCCACTTTCGCGTTTGGGGAGGGGGGGGGGAGAGGGAGGTGTGGACGCTAGTACAAGAGAATCGACCTATATATGAAGAAAATGAGCGAAACTCATCTAATCATCCTATCGACAGTGGCCACGTGATTTATTAAACAGTTAATACGAACACACGTCGGATCTTTTCCAGATAAGCCCCGCCACTTTTTGCCAGCTTTAATATTTAATACACGCACGCAACCTTGACCTACTTCTGATGTCTAGACATTTAAATATTTAAACGCACGCCATAAAAACAACTCCTTATCCGCCTCTAACCCTAACCCTAACACTAAACCTAACCTAACCCTAAACCCTAACCCTAACCCTATCCTCTTTTTTATAATCTTTTTTTTTGGGGTGGTGTGGTGGTGGCGGGGCTTATCTGGCCCACACGTCTCGCCATTACACTGCTCAACATCAGACTGCATTATTTTTATAATTAAAATGTTTCCAAGAAAACCTTATTCCTGTAATGAAAGGAAAAATCTACTAGCTCTAATATGGCGATGATGGTCGGCTGCCGGATCGTTGAAGTGAATAAATCTTTAAGATTAGAGTAACTTGGAGTACCAATTGCTATTGATTTAGGACTTCCGCATTAAGGATCGGTACTTGAACAATGTGGTTAGGTTGATTTAATTTGAAAAAGCAGGAAGTAGCTGAGTGAGTATATATTATCTTAGTAGCTAGTTCGGAATTATGTACATTGTACAGAATAATGACGTTATTCTTCCTTACATCAAATTTTTAAAAAAAAGAACTACGCTTAACTTCTTATTACAGGTAAAGCTTGCTTGTTTTTTTCTATCTTTAGCGTTGATTTGTTTAGACTTATATATATTATTATTTTGGGGTGTCGTGCATATCATAATATATGGGCTGGGTGCTTCCAAACTTACAAGTAATAATAATTATAATGAATCCTTTTGTCAAAGTGAAAATTTAACTGAAACTAGTAAGAAGTGTCAAAATAATTTTTTAGGACAAAGAAAGAAGAAAAGAAACATTTTTAGGTGGCTAGGACACATTTGTTTGTGTGAAGATTGTATAGTTAAATTCTTGAATGAAGGTCTAAATATTCCAAAGCGCTTGGGTTTGAGAATAAACGTTTCGTTGTCATCTGTTGTATACGAGGCTTATGATCACACAAGACACTTGAACATGCCAACATGTAGCCGGTAGTGTTCATTCGCTGACATTACTAGACCTGTGCCCACCAAGTCAATTTTTCAGGATAAGAACACGGGCACTCTCGGTAATATGACTACAATGAAACATAGTCAGAATTTAACCAAGTCTAAAAACTAAGGAAAAATAATCCCCTCAGTCACTGGCTGTCTAGAAGAAAACTTTCATTTCCTTGTACCAATATGATTTTTTATTTAGTTTTATGGATGGGATGGAACTTTTGATTTAACACAGCTACATACATATGAGGGGCTTCTTAATTTTTATTCAGGATTTTATGATGCCACAAATTCAAGTCATTCTGATTGTTTGATAGGCGTATCGCAAATTCGAATTTATGAGGTAATAAAGCAATCAGAATAGTTTGAATATGACATCTCTTAAAACTAGTCAAACTCTCTGATACACACTGTGTATTATCAACTTATTGATTATTTGAGAATTGTGTTAATTGACTAGAAAGGTAAGAGATCTCCTAGAGATTAAATCTGGTTCTTGATGAGGAGGTAACATTAAAATAATATTGTGTACAACAATAATCCACTGAATTTAAATTCATGAAATTTGTATGTAACCACTAAGGCAGTTACTCTGTCAGAAACTAGTTTTAACACTTATCGAACAGTAAACACTCGTGAAATAAAATCGTTAATTATCACACAAATTAAAAAGAAAGAAAGAAGACAAGAAACATGCAAGTCTTATATTTAACAATAATTATCTGAAGTAATAAAATTAACATAATTTTTTAATAACTTTCGCAGTGTGAAATGCTGATTAAAGCATGACATGGAAGGAACATATAATAAATCATTGGTCTTATTAATCGATAAGTTAGAATCCTGTAATGGGCAAACATTTTGTGTACAGACTACCCTAACGGTCTACGTAATAACGTACATACTTTAGTTCAGGAACAAATACCAACCAACCATCTATGAAACAGTGCCTGTTTGACAGGAAATTTTTTTTCTTACCAAAGAGGGTGCAAAAATTAGTTATATCACACGCGTGTATTAGTAAGTTTGTTATAATTATTATTTAAATTACACATCTTAAAAATACGATAGTGAAAAAAATATATATATAAACTTTAAAGCATGTTGCCTTGTTATTATGTTATGTTCGTAGATATATAGAAAGGATCATTGTGAGCTACTGTGGTGACTTTTGTAGATTAGCAGAATTCGTTTCTTTATCTTTTGTTTAAACCACAATAATGCAATATTCTCTAAATATTACTTTAGAGTATTTAGAGATAAATGATTTTATAAGTGATTGGATCATTATAAATGATCAGAAATGCTTTGGTGCATAAGCGATCAAGTGTAAGTATGCAGACGACAAAGGTCATCATTAAGGATGTGACGTCAACACGCTTTTAGAGAAGCAGACTTACTCTGCATGCAAAACTTATCTCAAATAAGTTTTCAGTGTGATTTCCATAGTGCTTTATTTGTAGGAAATACTTTTGGAAGGATTTGAATATCTTTATTGCCTCTCCCTGAACTCACATGTGTGTACAGATAAGCGGCGTACAGATCGAACAGACTTTATCCTACACAGAAAGTTAGTGGCATTAGCCATCGTCGATAACTTTTACATAATAAATTTCGTTTCACTTACTTTATTAAAGACATTTCCAGTAACTCCCTTGATAAAAGTCAGCATTTTAACACCATGTTCAAAATAATAATACAACAGAAAATTCACCACATTGTATGCTGAATAACATACATTAATTAATATTAAAGATTTAAATTTTATTTGGGGATATTATGACCAGCTTAATAGCAGCTTGGTGAAAACACCAAAGTTTGATTGAATCTATATTGCTTAGAACAGAGAGCAGCATTAATCAATCATTAATATTTTTTGTTGTTCTTTTTTCTTCAGCTGTTATCTATATTCATTTAAATGGTATGCAAGGAAGCAACTTTCTTTACATCTAAAGCTTTCCACAGTTCACCATAATAACTGTAATAGTTAATATTTATCAGCGACATAATCCTTAAATACTCAACACTTTGAGCAAGTATGAGAAGTGCTATTCCAGCGCTAACATAAAGGCTACGCTACTGCTGAGATTAAATGTTCAGCGTACCAAAAGTCAGGAAAGAGCTAATCTCGTGCCCCCTCCACCCCCCACCCCCCCATTAAAAAAAAAAAATTAAGTAGCATATGCGGCAAGAAAGGGCAGGGCAACAACTGGCAGTCAAAGTACTTACGTACGCAGAATAATTCTTATATCAGACGAGAGGAAAAATGCATATTTAAAATTGACACCTAACAGATATAATGACTAATAATAACATCTCAATGCATAGATACAAAGTAATAATTCCAGGACTTATTTAATTTCTTTTAATTAGTTGTCTCTATAAATGGGCTGTCTTCTGTCTACTTGAGAAGCAGACTGGGTTCTCTAATTCCATGAAGTTCTGCCTGAATTATTCCTGTCACTCGCAGTAGCTTCCCCTCGCTTGTGTTGGCAATTTTTAGTGTTGTGCAATTAATTAAGTTTAAACTGGACAAAATGCCAGAACGACAGACAAACTGTTCCAAGAAGTCTTTGGTGATGAAGCTTTATAACACTCTCATGTTGTACATTGTCTCGATGGAAGGGGGGTAATGCAAGGTTAATGCTGGAACTTTTGGAGTATGCCTTGTGTAAGTATATAACACACACACATGCACACAAAAGCTATTCAAGAAATTAATTCTTTTAACACAAACAGCACTTGTGCACATTTTAATGTGAAAAATCACGAAAATAATGAACTATGGATGGTCAGGTGTCGTTTACGGAAAAGATGCTATGAAGATTGAAAAACTTCTGTGACTAAGTATTTGTATTTTGTCTTCTCAAAGAAATTAGTATTTAATGTTTCTAAATAGTTTGCTCTTGTGGTCTGAATGTGGTCTGCATGTTATTAGCTGAATCAAATTTTTAAAAAAATAACAAATTAAGGGAAATATTTTTAAGAATGTGATATATTTAAATGATATAAAATATATGTTTACATGTGTATACATGTATACATGTGATGTGTGTATAATATAATAAATAAATCCCATCCTGCAGGTAAGAAATGGTAGCAGAACACAGTCCAGCTGTGTAATTTAAATTCACAATGGAGATACATTTGCTAAACTCCCTAATGTGTTTTTTAAAATTTAGCTATCTTTTAATCCAAGATAATTTGCAAGACTTTATTCATTGTGATCAAAATGTTAAGAAAGGGCATTCTGAATCACTGATTTAATAAAACTGTCACTATTAATGATGGCAATTTTTTTTATTACAAAAGTGTGACACCAAACAAGGTGAAATAGGTGGGCATTTTTTAAATGTTAATTTATTCTGTACTTTTTTTTAAAGGTACATGTATGAGTGGAAGACATAGAAATAAGAAACACTTTACAAAATTTATATTCAGATCAATACTTGCTGCTGATCAGTACTTACAAAGCAAACCATTTGTTTAAAGTGTGTGCAGCTGCTTGTCGTTCTTATGATCTGATAATGAAAACGCTGATTTAAAAAAAAAAAAAGGAATAAAGTAGCAAACCAATAAATTTAGTAATTATGAAATCATGTTGCATTTTCCAGCAAGAAAATAATGTGGCCACCTTGCCAATCTTTTTCCTAACACAACAGTAGCGTATAATAAGGATGTACCTTCCCCATTTTTCTGCAAGATTTAATTAAGAGAGAGCGAACTCATACTCTGTGTGGCGTGATGCTTCAAGATGCTGGAGGTGTATCATTCTGTTTGTCAAAAATAGCACGGGAACTGTTGAATTTACTGCGATTGGTTGGAGGTGGGCTCCGAGACCTTGGCCGAATACAACTGGTCGTCCGACTTTCAGATCTGTCTGTTTCACTTTCGTGTTTGTCAGACTTTTGACTTTCAGAACCAGGTGGAGGTGTACTTTCTAGCCGCGCAGATTCTTCGAATCTGCGAATATTAGCTCTAAACTGGGGACTGATGATGCCAACACCACTCTGTCTGGCTGCTCGCTCTGACTCTTCCCTTTCCTTCTCTTTCTGCTGCATTTTGACGGGATCGAAAATGGATGCTGCTTTGCTGGGAGTCAGGGATGTCTCTATACAGATCTCTGCATTTTCTGGTGGGCCTTTCGAATCACACGATTCCCCAGGGGGACTCGTTTTGCAGCCCTTGTCCTTGACATTGATGTTGAAGTTTCCACGCACAAGTCTAATAGGAACAACATATTTGGGGTGGTGTTCTGCAGCTATAGATGTAGTGCTTTTAGGAGAAAGACTTTGACTTTCACTGTCGGTAGTCTGTGTGGGTGTTGTTGGCCGTTTATTTAAATCTTGAGAATGTTCCACCTGATTCAGTCCTGGGCTTACTTTAATCGACTCCGAGGACTTGTTGCTTTGGACCAGTTTTTCTGTACTGATTTGAGAAAGAGCTTGCGTCTTAGGGGGCACTGGTGGTGGACATTTTCGCAGTGAAGTATCACTCATCCTATCTGCAAAACTCCCCCATGATGATCGTCTTGATAAAGAACTATCCCCGTCTCCTGTGCCATCTTTACTATCATTTACGATTCCTAGTTTTGAGGTTGAGGCCCTACGGTTATCTTTGGTGACACTACTGTTCCAATCATGTTCCTCATACTTAAGCTGACGCAAAATTTGCCGGGAGCTGATCAATTGCTCAGAACCTGATTTGAACGATTGTACAAATTCTGTTTGAGATACCCCTTGATCATCATTGGATGTTTTCACATCTTTTCTTTCGTTATGTAATGATCCTGTCCTCTTAGTAGGTGTTACACACTTATCTTTAGAAATATCCAGTTCGGCTGAATTTACTTTCGCCTGTACATCCCCAGTGCCTTGGTCTTTTTCGCACTGCTTTTTGTCGTCAGACTCAACACCCGAGATGACGCCCGTTTTGATTATGCTACGATTTTCTTTACACCTCTGGCGTATTCGCTCCATTCGCTGGTTTCTTTTGTCAGTCAAACTATATTGTTCTCCTAAACCCGATTTATATTGATCCAGAGATGTCAAAATGTTGAGATTGTCACAGAGTGAAGAATCATTGCATGCTGACTCAGACAAAGTGCTTGTAACATTTTTCGTCGGAAGGACGACAGACTCAGTGCTCCTAATCCTGCTGCGGTCGATGTGCAGCATGGAAGTTCCTGGTGACTTTAGTGCAGCACTCGTATTAGTGCTCATTTCTGCTTGCTTGCGAGTGGAGACATTTGGTGCTGTTTTAGCGTTCACTCTGTAATTATCTTCAATAACATTTGATGCTGTTTTAGCGTTCACTCTGTAATTATCTTCAATAACATTTGATGCTGTTTTAGTGTTCACTCTGTAATTATCTTCAATAACATTTGATGCTGTTTTAGCGTTCACTCTGTAATTATCTTCAATAACATTTGATGCTGTTTTAGCGTTCACTCTGTAATTATCTTCAATAACATTTGCGTTTGTTTGTATTTTATTTTGTTGCAACTCTGTGGAGTCAGATACGTTTTCATTCAACTTCTTAGCTCGCATTTCTAGAATCGCCAAACACTCGTCTCCTTGATTCTTCCTCTCTGCCGGAGGGCAGAAGCGGTCCTTCTTCTTCGGCTCGAAAGATTTTTTAGAGGTTGAATCGTCTGCATACTTTGTGCCGACGTCGGAGCGATAAGGACGATGATGAGTGAATTCAGCTCTAGGAACATGTTCGACTGCATGGAGCATTAGTTCGTTGGATTCTGATGGTTTAGCTGTGGTGCTGCTGCGCTGTCGCCTCCTCATCGAAAGACTTATGCTGCTTTCATTTTTAACCACAGTTTTACTCTCATCTCTAAGTTTAGTAGATATCAACTCGTTCTTATTTTTGTGAACGTCAACAGCTATTTTATCGGTAACAGATACACTTGACTTCAGCAAAGAAACATCTGATCGCGAGCCTTTGTACGAGTCTTTAATGATGGTAGAGTCCAACTCAAAAATGTCTTCTTTCATCGATAAAAGACAGCTTTGAATATCCATCGGTTGTTTGTCTGCATTCATTTCAGACCAATCCTGACCAGGGCTTGAGTCCAGAGAATCACTGAGTGAGCTCACATTGCTTCCATCATACTGTTTCTGCATTTTGTCCAAAGTGCTCTGCAAGCGCTTTCGTAGTTTGGCAAGGCGCATGCTTGCGTCAGGAACAATGTTCCCATCCACAGCACTATTCAACATATCTTCAGCTTTGCTCATTTCAATCTCCATGTCGTCTGGTCTGACTGGCTTTCTGGGAATTTCGATAGTTGGTGATTTGATGCCAGTGTTTTCTTTCAATTCAAATTCTAATCCGCGAATCTCGTTCTCCTGGATGATGATCGACTTTTTATCTTTGGGAGGGATGTCTGTTAAGTTGCCATAATCTGAGGATTTACTGGCCAATTTATTTTCTATGAACTCCGATTGTTTTTTTTCAGTGTACAAACTTTCATCTTCGTGTTGTGTGATTGTTTTCATAACAGATGAGTTATATGTTGCATCTAATTCGTGCAACTGTACCTTGTTGCTCACTTTCTCGCCGGCACATAGTTGTGAGTTGCCGTGCATCTCTGTTTTCACCAAGATGCAGTTGTTTCCTTTTATGCCCAAACCTTCTCCATGTGCTTCAACAATGTAGGGACCTGCAATTTCATGTGCAGCACCCTCAGCCACTAGGTGAGGCTTAAGCAGTAATTGTTCAGACTCTGGGTCGTTCGAGAGCAGTCTTCTGGTCAATGATTCACTTCCCTTTTCCCACGCAATGCAGGGCAATTTCGAAGCCTGGAACTTGTATCTTGCCAAGAGTTTATCTTGTGCTTTGGCTTGCACTGTGTCTGCTAAGTCCCTTTCTTTGTCTCCGATATATACCTTCTTCTGGAATTGAGTGTCAGAGTGTAAAGTCACATCCTGATCTTTGTGCCTGGCTGCACGCTTTCGACCAGCATCGAGAGGGTTCGTGTCCGCGTGCAGTTTGCCTTTGTTTTTGCTGTTCTGTAAATTGGGGTCTTGCATCTTGGACAATCCGTGATTCGCGGATCTTCTCGAAGCAATGTGTGCTAAGGAAGCCTCTTCTAGCAAGATCTTTTCTTCTGGAGTCAGCTCCCTTGAGACTCGCTCCATGAAGGATCGGTTTAAATCTGCTTCTAACTGGAACTCGTTCGTTTGTCTCCGTGGTACTGGGCAGCTTTCGTCGAATTTCCTGGAGTCGATGCCAGCCTTCTCGACTAAAGCGTTAGTATTGACGAGCTTGTGTTGGGATTGACGATAAGTGGAGTACAGAGACTGGCCGCCGTCTTTCATTGCTTCTTTCCTTATTTCAGAGTCAGTAGTCGAGGAAAACACTGTGCTGAGCCATTGGACGTGGTTAGTGTCACTTATCACCCGTGTCGAGGGCTCTGGTGGCCAAGGTGAAACGACCACAGGGCTGGCATTGGCGTGAGTTTTTGGAGGCTGGCTTTGAAAGGGCTGGGGAGAAGGCGTCCTCGTTTTACCATCACCAGGACCGTCCGACCTGTCAGACAATGGTGTAATTTAAATAAACACCCATCTTGTGAAAGCATGACATTGATTAATTAAGGAATCAAGATAGTCAGCCAATGGCATTTTATAATTAAGAGCAGTCACCTTTTTCAAAAATAGCGTTAATTACTTTTTGATTACAGGCGTGATAAAGTATGCCACTATACAATTAAGATTATCCGGCATATCACACAATAGCACTGTATAGTAAAGAATCACTAACCTGACAAAGAACAGCACTATATAGTCA
This sequence comes from Sinotaia quadrata, assembly GCA_028829895.1. Lineage (NCBI taxonomy): Eukaryota > Metazoa > Mollusca > Gastropoda > Architaenioglossa > Viviparidae > Sinotaia > Sinotaia quadrata. Next base: position 69,370,336 of record CM054182.1, read on the forward strand.
AGAACAGCTGACCTGACAAAGAAATGCAATGTATAGTCAAGAACAGCTGATCTGGCAAAGAAATGCACTGTATAGTCAAGAACAGCTGACCTGACAAAGAACAGCACTGTATGGTCAAGAACAGCTGACCTGAAAAAGAACAGCACTGTAAAGTCAAGAACAGCTGACCTGACAATGAACAGCACTGTATAGTCAAGAACAGCTGACCTGACAAAGAAATGAACTGTATAGACAAGAACAGATGAACTGACGAAGAATCACACACTTAAGACATCCGGCCAATCAAGCAGTGGCAATGTATACTTCAGAAAGCCGCCCTATCAAACGATGGCACTCGATACTTAGGATATCCGGCCAATCAAACAGTGGCACTGCATACTTATTCAACCGGCCTATCAAACTATGGCCTCTGTACTTAATATATCCGGCCAGTCAAGCAGTGGCACTGCATACTTCGTTCAGCCGGCCTATCAAACTGTGGCCTCTGTACTCTAAGATATGCGACCAACCAAACAGTGGCATTATATACTTCATACAGCCGGCTCAAAGAAGTGATTGTTCTGCTTCAGTAATAATCTCATTCCAATTTGTTCTGTTGTGTTTTTGGAAAAGAGAACTAAGGTGCAAACTGACATAATTCAAACATAATAATCAGTATATTTATGCCGTTTTAGTAACGATGCCAGTAAAACATATACACCTTTTAAAAATAAATACTATTTTATTTGAAACCATGAGGGTTTTGTTGTGGCTTGAGGAGGTTTTGGTCTTTGTTTTTTAATTTTAGCAAAATAATATAATATGCTGCTGAGTGTTAAAAAATAAAACAAATGTGAAAGTGAATATTAGAAATCAAAATCCATAGATGTATGTGTATCCGCTTAATTACCATATTCTAGACATTGGTATTAATACTGTAATAGATTTACAAACACATATGCACAGTGTGATAAATAATTTACAATTTCATATAAGTAAAATGGATTAATTTTCAATCTTTTGAAATAATTAGTTGTTTCAAATGCATTTAGCCATTGAACTGCCAAACAGTGAAATAATTGAATGAATGACCTTAACACGTTTACTGCATTTAAAAGTAAATCATTAATTATAAAAACTGGGGGGGGGGGGGGAGAAAGAAAAGAGTGAAAAGAAAGAAAGAAATTTCTAAAAATCATTTGATAACAGAAGAGCATTATAACAAAATTTCATTTCTTTGGTTAATTTATTACTCTTTTTGAAAGAACAAAACTATATGAACGGCTGCAGTTTACTGGAATTAAAAAATGCACACATACTTTTCACCAACTGGACTCACTTATATTTTAAGTGAATGGTAGTGAATAAATTAACGAGCTAGACGTGCCTGAAATTTACTCTTAATGAAAAATTGAAATGAATGCATATATAATATTTATCTTGAAATAGTATCATAAAAGTAAACGATTGGCTACCTAAATGTGCGAATAGCTGCGGGACTGTGCGGACGGTGTCGAGCAGTAGAAGACTGATGCGGAAGCGTGCGAGTTTTGTTGGTCGCTGGAGGCTCGACATTGTCCCAAAGGCGGTCCCCAGTTAGAGGCTGCTGTTGTTCATCATTAGTATCTGAAATGTGGCGGTGCCACACAGCACGGGGAAGGTAGCGGTGCCGAACGACTACTTCTGGGCTGTTAGTGAGATATGGGGGTGAGAGGACACACAAAAAGCACTGTCAGTTAAGAGGATAAGGGTGCTTACACTTTCGAATACGGTCCGGACGTTGACACGGTAAATAAAATGAAAAGAAGAAAGGGAAAACTAGCAAACATATTTATGTAATAGTGAGAGGGTGGGACTAGATAATCAAACTAATGACAAAATGGCTAAAGCTAAAACTGATGTGGGGGAGGGAGAGAGAGAGAGAGAGAGAGAGAGAGAGAGAGAGAGAGAGAGAGAGAGAGAGAGAGAGAGAGAGAGAGAGAGAGAGAGAGAGAGGGAGGAGTAAAGGGAGAGAGATTAAGTAAAATCAGTCAAATCAAAACAAAGATTTCTGATAATTTTTATGTTTTGCATGAAATATTTGTGTCATTTTTTCTTCTTCCCTGATTATTGTTCGCAATCGTTAATTTCTCCTTCTCTTAGATGTGTTGGTGTATTTTGTCATGTGTGACTCTCCCCTTTCTGTCTTCCCCTATCTCTGTGTTAAATGATGTAGGTTTAAAAATAGAAAATCCAGTTTACATACCTGGGCGAAGATTCATTTCCCCGAGTGACTGTTTTTTCATCAGCTAAAAGAAAAAAAAATTAAAATCATTTCTTCAAAATGGTACATTTACAGTCAACAGGAAAATGCAAGCGACTTTATCACCTCATCAGATTTAAAATCTTTTCGTCTGCATGTGTGAAGATTATGTTTGAATTTTGAAGGATATACATATTTGCGTGTGTGTGTGTGTGTGTGTGTGTGTGAGGTGTATGAATATGCGCGCGCGTGTGCGTGTGTGTGTGAAGGGTATGAGTGTGTGTGTGCGTGCGTGCGTGTGTGTGTGTGTGTGAAGGGTATGAGTGTGTGTGTGTGTGCGTGAAGGGTATGAGTGTGTGTGTGTGTGAGGGATATAGGTATGCGAATGATATCAGTGAGTGCGATCAGTAACATCAGAAGTTCCAAAGTATCTGTGGAAGTCAGGATTTTGTTGTTGTTAAAGATGGTGTTTATTTTCTAAAGAAATTAATTTTGGCGTATTAATGTATGTTCATAATACCATTCTTGCATTATACTGTCAGAGGCCCAGTGATGCATGTTTCCAGCTAGCATTTGCTAAATATTTTTTTACGTGCTTGTGTGGTTGATTTATCTTTTTTTATATACTTCATTGTAAAGGGCATTGAACTTCTAAAATATAAAGCATACTGGTCTGGTGGTAGTTGGGGTTAAGTGTTTTGTTTACTTTGGTTAGTGTATTTTCTATGTGTTTGCTGAATCTGATGTTTTCGTCGAATGTGATTCCTAAAAATGTTGTGTTTTGGAGTAGTTTGTTTTTGTTTGTTTTAGGTATAGTGTTGGGTATGTTTTATTTTTGCGGGCTGAGAAGTCTATGGCTGTTGTTTTGTCGGGTGCCAGATCTAGTCCCCACTTGTCTGTCCAGTCTTCTAGATTTTGTAGAGTCAGTTCAAGTTGTCTATCAGTCTCCCAATGGTCTCTGTGTGCGCTGTAGAGTGATGAGTCATCAGCGAATTGTGTTAGCTGTGTATATGGGTCAAAATTACATTTCAAAATTACAAGCGGTAGTGTTGGTTGAATAGAAGTTGATGGCTCTAAATTACATTACATTAGTTCAGTTTGTTGAAGACACTTTATTAAATTGCAATGTCGGTCTGGCTCATTTCAAAGCTGATATATAGTAGCTAGCTTTTATATAATTTATTGAAGTGAAGAGTTTAGATCTTTTCCAGGGCTTTATGCAGTATTTAGCTTTTCTCTCGTATAATTTACTGACACGTAAAAACTCTTGTTAGGGCTATAAGCAGTAATCCTTAATACAATTTCCTTTGAGAGATTCAAGAAATGAATTTCATTTTGATCCCTTTTCCCTGATTAATAAAGGCACACAGGTCCAAGTAGGCAGAAGAAAATTAAGACTTATTTTGTTGGTTGACAAAGATCAACTCCTTTCCCTCCTCTTTGTAGCATGTCAGAATTCAGAAGGAAACAACCCACATTCAGAAAGAAAGCAATTGTTTATTTTGATCATTGCTCCATTTTATAACTTTTTTCTTATTTTTTTGTTGAACCGAATGTAGCGTGTTATTAAATTTAGGCTTTGAGTGCCTGGATTGATAATTTGGCACACTGGAGGAACATTGGATTGACCTTTCTATTTGCAGCCAGATGTAGTGGGCCAAGTGTTACAGAAATTGGTTTAAGCATTCTTACATTTTTGTCTTCATAATTTTATCCATGTAAGTAATTATCAGTTTGTTATTCTAAAATTTAGAATCCTTAAATCAGACTGTATTTGAATATTTGATTTGTTATGAATATATGAAAATGTTTTCTCATTTTTGATGTTAATTAATTAAATTGCTAATTACTTATCTTTGCACTTCTTGCATTTAATGAGGTGAGTGTCACGGCGTTATGGGTGGAGGCTCAGTATGGAGAAGTTATTAGAAGTTAACTAGGGATAACCCAGAACGTAGCCTGGCTAATTGTAATTGTAAAACTGCATACTGATAATCATAAATTTGCTTCATATCAATTATCATATTCACCACATGTGAGAAAAATCCAACGTAGATTAGCTCCTCAATCTGTAATAGGTACCTGACCAGGAAGTGGGTTACACAATGATAGGCAACAAAATTCCTGGCGTACAATATCTGACAAAACAAAAATCTTTGGATATGCTACCAGACAAAGAAATCCCTGGGTACGCTTGATAGATAAAAGAAATCCTGTGGTTCACTGTCACTGTGTCAGACAAAAGAAGTCCTTTGGTTAACTGTCAGACAAAGAAATCCCTGGGTACGCTTGTCAGAGAACAGAAGTCCTTTGGTTCACTGCCAGACAACAGAAGTCCTTTGGTTCACTGTCTGACAACAGAAGTCCTTTGGTTCACTGTCTGACAACAGAAATCCTTTGGTTCACTGTCTGACAACAGAAGTCCTTTGGTTCACTGCCAGACAACAGAAATCCTTTGGTTCACTGTCTGACAACAGAAGTCCTTTGGTTCATGTCTGACAACAGAAGTCCTTTGGTTCACTCTTTGACAACAGAAGTCCTTTGGTTCATGTCTGACAACAGAAATCCTTTGGTTCACAGTCAGACAAACGAAAGTCCTAGTGAACCCGACTACAAAGCGTACCGTCCTACGAACCTCGTCATCACAGTGCACAGATTCAGTCAGACAACGAAAGTATTTAAATATAAACCATGAAAGAATATTGACAAGAATGAAGGTACTGTATCTCAAGAACCCCTTTCTCCAGAAAATTGCACAAATTGCAAACACTAGTCCACACTAAAAAAAAGTCGTAGTCAAAAGAATACAGTCCCAATCTACAGAATGCATAGCCCCAGTCTAGAGAGTACCCAATCCCATTGTACAGAATGGCAGTTTCATTCTACAGAATGCCTAGTACCGCCAATCCGATTTACAAATTACATAATCCTACAAATTAATTTGTCCTCACTCACTAGACAAAGAAGTCTATATCAATAATCTCATCTCATAAGATAATTTTATTCTTATTGTCAAAAAATGCCCATTTTCGATTATAATTTACATTTTCGTTTTGTTTGGTCTGGATAAAAGATTGGAATAAAACAATGACAAGTCTATCCTTAAATACAGTCTATGAAGAGGATTATTATAGTTACACTTTAAATTAAATTGAAAATCAAAATGTCTGCATAATTTTATTAGCAGTAAACCACAATTCAGTAGACGAATTAAATAAGTGAAGTTTGAAACCGACTCTTACCGTGATTAGTTTCTTTCGCTGCAAGTCGGCCTTTATGCACCTGCAAATAAACAACATTGATATATGATGTGAATGTGATATATGATGTGAATGTGAGTGAGTGTGTGCTTATGAGATAATTAAAGTCTTTATCTTGTTTGTTTCCTTGAAGGTAAAGCTTACTGATTAAATATAGTACTTCAATTATTCGTCAAACCTATTCATCGTTTAGAATCAGAGTGCAACTTATAGACTTTTGCATGATCAGTAATGTTTTTTATAATGTTCTTCCCGTCCCTCACCCCAGGTACAAAGTTTACCATTTCTGCAAAGTTTTATTTTGCTGCCTTTGAGGTTACGTGTCATTTTAATTTTGATTAAAAGTTTACTTTAGCTATTAAAGGCATAGTAGTAATTTTCAAAACGATATGGCCTGCTGTTGCACTGTTTTGGGTTCTATTTATAAATTACCTTCTTTTTCTCACTCTCTCGCTCGAACCTATTTGTCTAACTATACGTGCACACACGTGCACAGTGAAACATATACAAACTTTGTAAGAAATTTGACTCAGTGATAATCAGTCGCAGTCGGCTTCATTTTAATTTACAGTTAAGTTCTGACAGAAATCAGACTCCAGTTCACTTCTGCACAACGGAACACAGCAACCAGTTTTGTGAATCGACTGATTTACAAAAAGAACGTTATAAATCCATAACTCTATATTATGCTAAGACCGCAGACGAAACTGTATGGTGCAGTAGGGAAAATTCTCTAGTAGCTTATGAGGAAGGATCGGTCAAAATCAGTATTTCTTCCTCTATTGGTAATCACATTCCCGAATTAGATCCAATTCACGATCAACTTCATTTTGTCTATTACGTGTACTACAAGTACGTAAACGTACCTTAAAAACAAACAAACAACAACTTAAATTAAACATGCCAGGTTGGCAGATTTCATTTGCATTGTATAGTAGATTTGGCAGATTTCATTTGCATTGTATAGTAGATTTGGCAGATTTCATTTGCATTGTATAGTAGATCTCTTATCATCCGACTTCCCATTATATCCAATATCCATTGTCTGTTTACCCGACTTGTGATGTGGAAGCAATAACCGCAATAGATCTCCGTGGCGAGAGTGGAAGCTATAACCACGATAGATCTCGGGGGTGGGGTGGGGGGTTGGTGACTATAACCACAATTATAGATTTCCGGGGTGGGAGTGGAGGCTATAACTGCAATAGAACTCGTGGGTGGAGGCTATACCCGCGATAGCTCTCAGGGAGATGGCTATAACCACAATTTAGATTTCCGGAGTGGAAGTGGAGGCTATAATCGCGATAGAACTGGGTGGGTGGGGGATAGTGGTTATAACTGCAATAGATCTTGGGGGAGGCGGATAGAGGCTATAACCGCGATATATCTGTCTTTATATAACTAGCGGTGTTGTTGTCAGCAATTTCATACCGCTTTTCATTTATAGTATTTACACGACTATTCTTGCTAGCATCCCTTCCTTTAATTTTCAGTTTAAGATTATCCAAATGTTATAGTTGATTTTTGTTTGTTTGTTGTAAATATTGAATGAATAACGACATTTTGTGATAAATGCCTTCTGTTGCTTAGTAACAGTATTGGCCAAAAAAACCTTGTATATTTTCTTTCAAACAAAAATTAAAATGTGATATGAAGCAGAATCACATCAAGAGGTCTGTCAGCCAGCAGAACACACTGAATGCCCTAAAGCTGGAGAATTAAATAGATGTCTAAAATGGGTTGCTGTTTATAATTAGCCTCACGCAAACCAAATCAGTTTGTGGACCGGACACCCCGAGGTCGCACTCAAGCTCGTCTTTTACCACCTGCTCACCGATGAAAAGTAGGAAGGCGTGCAGAGTCGAGGTGAGGGTGTTGACTTAGAGAAAACTGGGCGCGAGGAGACCAACTGTCTGTAGCGACGCTTTGCTTCATAATGACGCAAGATCCGCCAAATCCATAGGCTAACGACTCCCAGCACAAGGAAACTGAAACAGTAGATGATCCTTTCATTGTCAAATACATAAGAGCTTAAATGTGTAGAACAGACTACAATCCATGCATACAAAGCGACATTTATCTTCAAATTTAACATGCCCTGACTAACCATGAGCTTTTCCATCTTACTCCCACCCCTCCTCGGCACCCATAGACACACTCACTTACACACATTAGTTATACAAGGAAACTGTAATAGGACACTGTGGAAATGATGTTATTCATTACAGCCGGTCTTGGGAATCACCCCAAGCTGATGACAACTCTCATGATTCACCCCAAAAGGAGCAGAAATCCTCTGAGGACTATGCCAGAGTTCATATCCGATGCTGGGAGTGACCCTGATAGAAGATAACTGCCGCATGATGTCAGGACTGTTCAAGTGAGCAGACAATGGCAGCTCTTCAAAGACTCTAGTTATTTGTGTACTTGAAACAAACAATTAACTGAACTGAACGGACCTTTGAAAATACCTATAGCAATTGGGCTAAGCAGGATAGATAAACTCTTAATTTTCTGCGTATAACCAATGTTCTTTTTACATGTATTATAATTTGTTATTAATTTTTATTTGTTATCTTACCATTGTTGCATAATTGATGTAGCATGACTGTAAGCTAGCTGGGGGGCTGAGCCGGACTAAAGGAACCATAATTAATAAATAAAGGGGAAGATAACGTTGCTAGCTTGGGCAAGTCAACTGATTTATCTGGCGGTGTGTCATTGCATAATAGCCTGGATGTCTGGCATACGCGTAGAAGATAGGTCAGGCTGTCCAGCTGTCACTATTGTTAGAGATTAATCAATAACCAATATTGATATATGGGAATCTAAAATAGAACAGAGTCGTTAAACCTAACCAGACACGTGACATATATATATATATATATATATATATATATATATATATATATGCATATATAGTGACTCTAGCTCAAGCTGCAGTGTGCATTCATTAACGTGAGTACTTGCATAGCACTTCGCCATTCACCTTAGTGAATGCACTGTTAGCTAAGGGTGCTTTGGGCATTATGAGAATGGTTCTTGAGGTACTGCACAGCATGACCAAGATGGTGTCCAAAGGTTGGTTTTAGACTGGACAATGGCACTTTTTTCAGAGAGTGAATAGTAAGTTGTAGAATTATTATTTAAATTTTTGAATCATTTTACAAAAATTATATGAAATGAATGATATAACACAATAATTTTATTGACTGAGCATGTTTGTAGATTGTTGCTCTTAATTCAATTCACTGCAACCTTTACAGTGTAAAATGGTATAATTACCCTTTGTGTTTATAAATATTAAGGATAGAGTATCAATGACTTGCATCATTAAGTGAATAATCCATTTTAATCAGTCTAATTTAGGAGATTTGATATTTAAATCAAGTATGTTTAATTATCTCCCCTGAAGTCATTCATATACCAATTAAAAGCATCTACTAAATTTCCAGAAAATGTTTCTAATTTTAATTTAAGAATACGAATTATTCTAATATTTATTTAATCTTTAATTCTTATAATGTATTTGTTTGTAGTTTAAACATGTGAAAAATTACTTAGGAACAAAAGTGAAATTATTTAGCATTCAATTATTTAAATTTATTTTATATATAACAGCTCATGCAGAATTCAATGTTAAGGAATTATGCCCATTGAAGGCTAAAGAGTATGGCCTTATTCTGCCTGATTTATCTAATAGAGATGCAGTTTGCAGGATATTCCTTAAACTGCACCAAAATAGTTGTTTGTATATTTTTTTAAAATATAAATTCAAGCACCCCTGCATCCATGCTGGAGACAGACCAAGCAACTGCATAAGAGAATAGAGAGGTACAAGTGCAGTCAGAAGTTGCACAAGATTCCCTGTAACAGGCAAAAGGTATGAATGCATACTAATTTTACTATGCATTTTTTTCCTAATAATATGAAACTTACAGGAGTCTTCTCATCAGTAACTTCATACTCTTTTTATTTATCATGGCAAATGTCAATAGCTGTACATATCACTAGGACTGTTGGATTTCTGTTCAAGTGGACAGTCTCATTAAATACAATGTTATTAAGTAGGCTTTTCACAAATTATCAAAGCATGCAGATTAAATGTAAAAGACAATATAAATGTACATATATATCCATGTATTGTAAGGCAAGAGGTATTTGATTGGATTTATTTGCTGACAGTAATGCTTGTATGAATCTTTTCCACTTGAAAGAATACATACTAGAGTGTGATAATGATGTTCTTCTGTAACTACCATAATTGTACGGCAGTTCAAGCATTGCACATTGATAGTTTTTAAACCTATTATATTTTTAATTGTATACCAGTAGAACTTTCCTCAGCTAAATGTTGCTGCTAAACACCTCTGCAAGCTTTTATAGAAAAAAAAGTAATGTTTATTACAAATACTATAATTAGAGTTGATAAGATTAATACTAGTTGGATATGTCAAGATGTCACTAGTTCAGTAAATCAGCATTTGCTTAACTTTTCAGGAAGCTTGGATAACTAGAACCACAGCTCCATAATGCTATTGTTGGAGATGTTCAGAAGCTACCAGCCTGCTTTTTCAAGCTTGGTGTGAAAGAAATGGATGTGTTGATGAAAATTATGTGAGCTTGTGCTAACCATAAATTATTACTGTTATTATTAAAATGGAAATATTTATCAACATTACAACTGCACATTAACTTTCAACTACTATTTATAAAGTTTTACTGCAAGGCATAATAATAAAAAATATATTTGCATACACATCACAACTGACACAATTCTATGTGCAATATTCAATATTAATTTTTCTCATAATTATCATTGGGTTCTTCTTCTTCCTCCCCGTCCACCTCAATATCCTCGTCATGAACACCATGGTGAGTGAAAATAAAATTGAGCAGTACAGGTGCTGATACAGAAGGTATTTAATTAATTTGGTTCATTTCAAGATGCTGGAACTTCCCCTTCAGCAAAGCAAGGATCTCTCTACATCAACACGCGCTGATGAATGCACAGAAATAAATTTCTTTTCTATTACTGTCAGATGTCCATTATCCTGAATGGCGCCATCGTGTAATTAGCTGATAGGCAAAATCGCCAATAAAATGGTCTATCTATCTATCTATCTATCTATCTATCTATCTATCTATCTATCTATCTATCTATCTATCTATCTATCTATCTATCTATCTATCTATCTATCTATCTATCTATCTATCTGTCTGTCTGTCTGTCTGTCTATCTATCTATCTATCCCTTAGTCTTGTCGAACGTTGGGGCACCACTGATGACTTGACAACCAGTTTCCTCCATTTCACTGTTCTCTGCTAATCTTACCGTATTGCTCAGTTTCAGTCCTGTCCACGCTGAGATGTTATTCTTCCATCTTTTCCTCTGTCTTCCTCTCCTTCGCCCTCCTTGCACAATACCTTGCATGATTGTCTTGGCAAGCCCTGTTGATCGTGTGACATGCCCATACCATTTCATTTTGGTTTTTTTCACAAGGCCAATAGCTCTTCATAGGGCCCAATGGCTTGCCTCATTCTGTTTCCCATTTCCTCATTCGTGACATGATCTCTATACGAAATATCAAACAACCTTCGAAAGCATCTCATTTAAGCAGCTTGTATCCTCCTTTCGAGATCCACTGTGAGGGTCACAGGCGTATGAAAACAGATACAACCAAGGAGCACATCAGTCTGATCTTTGAGTTGACTGAGATGTTTCTGTCTTTTCCAAACTGTCTTCAGCCTTGCCATTGCTGTTAATGTCAGCGCAATATTTCAGGTTTTGATCCCTCGTCTGTACTTGAATTTATTAACTATTTCCAATTTCTGATCACCAATCATGATGTCATTGCCAATGCCACGGGTGTTGTTGGTCATCAATTTGGTCTTCTCTGCACTGATTTCCATACCAAAAGCAGTAGCTGTCTTATCCAGTCTTTCCACCAATCAAATGGTACCTTTGAGGAATAATACTACCCTCGAGGAGTGCATGAAGGGGCCTGTTCTTAAACACGCAAACATCGTGCATACTACCAGGACATCCATCAAAATGTCAGTAAACCCCAGTCTCTTATCACACACCACCAGACCATCCAGTGTGAATGTCAGTAAACCCCAGTCTCTTATCACACACCACCAGACCATCCAGTGTGAATGTCAGTAAACCCCAGTCTCTTATCACACACCACCAGGCCATCCAGTGTGAATGTCAATAAACCGCAGTCTCTTATCACACACCACCAGGCCATCCAGTGTGAATGTCAGTAAACCCCAGTCTCTTATCTCATACCACCAGGCCATCCAGTGTGAATGTCAGTAAACCCCAGTCTCTTATCACATACCACCAGGCCATCAGTGTGAATGTCAGTAAACCCCAGTATTATCACATACCACCAGGCCATCCAGGGTGAATGTCAGTAAACCCCAGTCTCTTATCACATACCACCTGCAGATGAATGCTAGGAAATCCTTTCCTATTAGTGTAGGTATCCATATGGATTGAAGGTCCAGGAATAGCAATTACTCCTACTGCTCCTGGAAATCCTATTCGCCTCTCAAAATCCTCTGAAAAACTTCCATATTCATTTTGTCCTGGCCACTTGATATACTGACTTTGATATGCAACCATGACATCAGCAACAGTCATGGTAATTTGATGAAGGGTGCTCTTGCTTAGATTAAAGCGGTCTCCAACACTTCGGAATGTCTTCTTGTTCCCAAGAAGCCATACAGTGGCAAGTAGCTTTGTTTCCAGGCTAACACTTCTCTCTCGATGGTGCAATCCATTCCAAAAGCCATACAGTGGCAAGTAGCTTTGTTTCCTGGCTAGCACTTCTCGCTCTTGGTATTAATGGAGCAATCCATTCCAAAAGTTCCTGTTGAAAATAATAGTGTACATAAATATACATGTAACACATTCTGAAACCTAAAACAATAACAAACAGTACTGATTTCATTAGGAATATAAAACGTTCCAATTGAAAATAAAGTATAAAAGTTTAAAAGACAATAATAGTATTTATTAATAATACATATTTTATTAAAAATAATATTAAAACATAGACAATAATTACATTACTTTACTTAAATACAATATATTTAAAGTGTGTAAGAAAAACACATTTTCTGATAAAAAGAAAAGACCTGAAAAAGACTAAATAACTTCAAATATTAAATTTAAATGATTTGTAAACGCGCAAGTCACAAAGTGTTCACAATTTCATTAAAATGAAGTTATTTTAACTCAACTGTATTTCTAAATAAATATAATTGCTGAATAAATGAAGAACTAAATAATAATTAAAAAACAGGAATTAGAATAAAATATTTCAACAACAGCTCTTTTAGTATTAGTTCCTTGTCTGGTCAATTCATTCCATTGTTACGCATTTACACTCACTTGTCTATGCAGATAATGCTTATTTTGAAGAAAGTATGCCATATTGGGTCATATGTAAAAAAAAAAATATTAAATTATATAGATCTACTCACCCCAAGCATCTGTCGATTCATTCTAAAGTGCTGTTTGAACTGTCTGGATATCGGTACACGTTTGTTTCTACATAATCCTGGATACGCACAAGAGATTCCCGTTTTAAAATGTTTCAGCAAGTAATCCTGGTAACTACAATCCTTCGTTTTATTAGTTCTGAAGCAACATGTGCTGTCATCGTCAGCAAATTCGTCCAAAAGGGCTAGGATTACAACTTTCTCTCTCCGCCATTTTGAAAAACGCTCGTTTGTGGCGGAACGTTCACTAAGCACACAAAACTTTCGCGCAAAGCGACCACAGTTTCACACGCGTCATAGCTGGAACGCAAGTGTCAACTCACCCACTCTCACTAGTACCTTCCCCACCTACATCTCATGAGTGGTCATTGGTCTTGACCTAATTCCTCTGTCGCGTGTAGAGTAGGCGGGCACGGGCTGATTACGCAATAAACCACCTGAAGGTCAACATTAACTAATATACTATTAATTATTGCTTATTACGGAAGGAATGAAAAATAAGAATAAAAGCAAGGAGGATAATTAGCCCCAAGGTCCAGCTTTTACAAACATCCACTAACAGTTTATTGTAACAGCAATATAACATCAATAAAGACTTTGTTCAGTGTTTCTTTCCTTGTTCTTTTTTTATTTAATTCTTTCACTAACCATTTTTTTTTAACGTCAGCACTCTTCTGAACTCTGGCGATGTACAACTACAGATGTCCTTTATAATTGAATTCTATAAACTGTGACGATCACCCCTTTGTCACTGGTTATGATTATTATTATTATTAGTAGTAGTAGTAGTAGTAGTATTCATCCATAAATAATTACAAGAGATGGAGAAATCTTAATTTATGTTTATTAATAATTCTCCCAGAAGAACCACTCGTCTCTCACTTATCTTTAAGTTATCTTCCTGTATCTGTAATTTTTTTAAGCCAAGCTCTCTGTTTCTTTTATCGTCTGCTTCTAAATGGGCAAACGCTACCTCTCATTTAAAGTCACTTTCAACCTTTAGCCTTTTGTCAATTTCAATATGTAATCTTTTGTCACTGTTCTCTCTTTTGCGCTTATTAATCTTTTCTCATTCATCTCCATTTCGATCTTCAACCTTTCTTTTCCTCTTCATATAGTTTGTTAAATGCTCTGTAGCCTCATCTACTGAGAGACCCAACCTTTCTGCTACTACCTCCTCTCCTGTATCCGCCTTCGTTTTTCTTCTGGTGTAACCTCCATTTTATTCAACATCTAAAGTATGCCTACTGAGAACTTAGCTATATTGGGGAGTTATCTAGCCGATTTACAAAATACACTCACACACACTCAAGCAGCTAGTAAAAAAATTAGCTACTTTAAAAAGCAACAATGTAAACAATATAATTTCCTCTCTTCAATAATAGAAATTATTGTAAATACAAGTATCAATACAAACAATATCATTAAAAATGTCAAAACAGGGTTAATAAGAATTTCACAAGAGAAAAAGGATAGACAAAGGAAGACAAGTTCTAGATAGGATTATAAATAAAATAAGACTGCTTTCTAGAAATGTCTATTCCATTAGTCAAATGTATCTCTTTTAGCTGTTAGTCTAGGGTTCTCTATAGGTTATAAGCTTCACACATTTTTCAACAATTGTTTTCCATATTTACTTATTTCATTACTCTGATAATTAGTTTAACAATTTTGAACAAATTTATGCTTACACCAGAAGGAGCCATCCATTTTATGTGACATGCTGCATTTTGTTACTGGGTTATGATTATTATTATTAATAATCATCCATAACTAATTACAAGTGATGGAGAAATCTTAATTTATGTTTATTAATAATTCTCCCAAGAAACACCACTCGTCTCTCACTTGGCAGATTATACGGATGTAGTAAAAGTCTTCTCTCTTTCACAATGATTAGACAGACATTTTAGTAAAACTTTTACTGCCAGAAAATATTTTTATAGGTGGAAAACTTCTTACTAAAGGAGTAATAAAATCAGTCTTTAATTATATTTAAAGAACTCCCATCCAATGTGCTGAGATAAAAAAAAAAGTATACATGGTGTAGAGAATTCTATTGTCTGATCACTTGAATTTGATGTGGCAAGAAGTCTGGTCTTGAAAGGCGGCCATGGTGAGTTAACTGATTGGTTGAGAGAGATTGGACTTAGAAATATTTCAGGCATTTATGCTATTGATGTGTCATACATGCATTTTATGTAGAGATGCATTTTGTGAGTAGACTATTATTTCTACAAATGTTTTAACTAAGATGCTCGTATATAGCAGGGGTGTACAAATGTTTTAGGCCTGAGGGCCAAATTTCCAATTGATAGTGTGTGTAGGGCCACAAGTCAGATTGCACATGGATGGCACAGTAGAAAAAAACAACACAAATAATGAAATAATGTACTTTACATTCGTTTTTGTCTCACTAACCTAAGTTTAGCCTTTAGTGAGAAGGGTGAGCCTGATTGTTGTTAACAACTTTGTCAATATTTGGTTCGAGTTTGTAGTCGCCTTGCAGGCCACAAATAATGGTAACATCCTAAAGTCCTCTGGGGGCCGCATAGAGCCCTATCACAGGCCGCATGCAGCCCACGGGCCACGGTTTGTGCACCCCTGGTATATAGTATGTCAAACACTTGACATTGTCCCTAGTGAACGTGTTCATAAATTGATATGCTGTATTTATTATGCTGTGTGCATGTATTGGGCTAATAAATACTGTTGCAGAAAACTGTTAAGTTGAGACTTGAATGTAAGAGAAAATGGAGTTAAAGATGTATAAACTGGAAATTTAGCATTTGTTCCCTTATGGGAATAAACAGCCTTTCCTTCTTTGAATTATTTAAATCTCCTGGTTTACTGATTATAAACTGCTATGACCAATCATGGTAGAGGCAGGGAGCAGTGTTTAAGTGTGGAGAATACATTACACTCTGTTGATATATGGTGATAGAGTACTCTGACCACATCAAGCAATTTCTGGTTTAAGGAAGTTACTGGAAATTGCTACAATTGCTATTCTATTTGAGGGAGCCAAATAAAACAGACACAAAAGTTAACCTCGAGAGAATAGCAGTGAATTAGTGTCCTACAAATGTATGAGAGAAACACATGGAACTGATGTAATAATGGTGAACAATAAACCTGAGTCTTTGTTTCAAAAATGCACAAACGACTCTTGAGACAGTGCCTAAATCAGGTTATGTAAAAACTCTTATCACTTACCTCTAGTCATGTGATTTGTGTTGAACTGTTTTTTTTAAATATAAGATTGTGTAGTATGAAAATTATTCAAACGTGGTTTCATGATGTCAAGCAATCTTTATCATTGAATCTATTTTATGTATATTTAATTGTGAATTTAATAAATTTGTTGTTACATTTATTGACCTTCTTACACATATTTATAACCTTATGATTGAGAAGAAAGTGGGTGAATGGGGGCTCGATAAATATAGATTAAAGATGGATTTTTCTTCTTTAGTAAGAAGTTTTTCACCTAGGGAATATTGTGTGATGGTAAATGTTTGTCTAGAGACGAGTGGTGTCTGCTAGAGAATTATTAATAAAATAAATTAAGATTCTCATCACTTGTAATTAGTTTTGGATGATTAATTAATTATTATTAATAATAATAATAGTCTTTAACTAGGTGGCATTGGCATCACAGTACTAACATAAATCAGAGGGATATTATCATAGAAAAAATGGAGTTATAGAGTGATATGATAATAGTTTGTACATAATCAGTTCAATGACTTAAACTGCAACAGTCCTTCATATACTTTCATAACAGTGTCACAAAAACATTGTTGTGAAGTGATGTAAATATCAACACTATATATTCATATGTTATATATTTAATTGTTGATTTAATAAATTTATTGACCTTCTTACACATATTGATAACCATATGTTGGAGAGACGGGATGAATGGGGGCTCGCTAAATATGGATTTGTCTTCTCCTTTAATAAGAAGTTTTCCACCTACAGAAATATTGTGTGACAGTAAATGTTTGACTGTAATGTTGTGTTTACAGCGCCCGCATATCCGCCAAGTGAGAGAGACCAGTGGTGTCTTCTGGAGAATTATTAATAATATAAATTAAGATTCTCATCACTTGTAATTAGATATGGATGATTAATTAATAATAATAATCATAACCATTAACTTGGTGGCGTTGGCATCACACATAGTAATATTAAATACAACATTTCAGAGTTTCCAGATCTATACTGCAATTATTAGGACAGCTGCGAATCAAATGTAACACTACATGCACACAGATCTGCAAACTGGTTGACAAATGACAAATATAACAGACAAACCTTAAAAGAGAGCCTGAGGTTGGGAAAGAGTTTCTAAGTCTAGGTATATTAGTTAATTAGTCCTAGATTGTAGCTTTGCACAATTTACCGGATTTCACCAAGTTGTATCGGTTGGTTGTCTTCTTTTCTTAACTGGTTAAGTATCAGATCCCACTACTAGCTCAGCTGTGAGTATGCGTGTTTGTGGTTTTGTGAGTGTGCGAGTAATAGGAAGGAAGAGTTTTGCCTGGTCAAGTGACCCTTTCTTCCTCTTTTTCGAAAGACCTGGAAATACATGTACGAAGTAAACATAGGCCATCTGACTACTGTGTTGATGTGTCTGCATTCACATATCTGTTAGCTACAGTCCTCTGGAAGGTTAGATAGCAGACTAGAAAATATATGAAATGAAATGAACTTTTTAAAAAGATATACGGTTCATGATCAGATCCATTATCGCCCACTTCCTCCCCCCAAAAACAAACAAACAAACAAACAACAACACAGTGTACATAGATCATGTCATGCAATCCAATTAACATTCTCAGAGGGTAATTAAGTTCATGATTTGATCCGTCGTCGCTCTCCTTTTTGAAGGATACACAGACAGAGCTCACCATGTACGCCATATACCCTGCATTTCTTTTGACCGCATTAAAAAATAGAACACGTGGGTTTTTTCCTATTGATGTAATTTTAAACTAATTTTCAAAGTTGTGGGAGAACATTTCTTATTATTTAACTCTTGGTAAATTGTTTTATTTAAACCTGATTTTCTTTCACAAACATTATTTTAATATAAATCTCTGCATTAAAGTATGTTCTGTTTGTTTTTTTTTAAAATCAGTTTAAGTTTTATTTGTGTTGATACTTTTTAGTCTTTGCTTGATACTCATATATATACACTTAGCAGACGAATTCTATAATTACTTGTGTGTGCAGAATTGCTATACAATTACGTGACTGTGTTACTTGTTTTGTGGGAAGTGATGCAATCAGCTCTTTGATTTTCTGATTAGTAAGAGTAACGTTAATTACTTTAAGACTGTCTGCATATAGGTACTGTGTATTTATCTTCCCTAATGTGAAGGCTTTTGCATGTGGCTAGTGCCAGGCGCTTATTATACCATTCACAATATTATGTACATCTGCAATCCTTCTAGTACATCATCATAGTGCTCTACAGACTGAAGCAGTTTAGCAACTGACCGAGTACACATTAAAAGTTAAAGTCATAGCATTTAAAACGAGAATATAAATGTTGAGCAAAGTCATTTGTGTTAGAGATCTCTTTTCATCAAAGGCTACTAAACAGGTGGATAGAGACCCCCTCCAAAAAAATATTTAAAAAGAAAATCAAACAAAAAACAAAAACCAACCAACCAACCAATCCCCTATCTCACCTTGAATCCTGTATGGCCCTCTTGTTGGTTCAAGGCTATATGAAACATTCCAAATCTGATATTATTACTGCCCATTAACCTATCTCATTCTTTCCCACAGCCAGTCTATTTGGAGAGTATGGACTTACTGGACTCACTAAATAGACTAATCTTTTCATTATGCCATAACCTTTGTTAAATAGACTAATCTTTTCATTATGCCATAACCTTTGTTAAATAGACTAATCTTTTCATTATGCCATAACCTTTGTTAAATAGACTAATCTTTTCATTATGCCATAACCTTTGTTATAGTATGTGACATAAATGTCACCCTCTAAATTTTATTAAAAATTATAACAAATAATTTTAACCCTTGGTTTCTTTCCCTTCAATTTCTTAAATTTCTAATCAGTTAAATAATCATATATTACCACTAAATTAATTTTACTTTCTTGTTCTGGATACTACTTATTTTATTATAAAGTCTCTAAAAGTTTAAAATTACTTCAGTTAGATCAGGAATCAAAGTGCTTTGTCCCCCCCCCCCCCGGTTTCAGTTAAGTATATTTGTCATTAGCATGAGTTCTCAGTAGACCATTCCTTATTTGGATTGATTGACTGTCACTCCAGATTGACAAATTAGTACTGAGCGCACATGAGAGTCGAGATGATTGAGGCCTCACTTTGTGACCTGGACAACTTTCCCCAACTCTATGTTCGTGAGTACCATTTCATCTCCTGAAAATATTAGTGGAGACGTAAAATTACCTCCTCTGCAGTGAACATTGGCTGACATCATCTATTTTGTTCATCCGTCTGCCCTATTCAGCAACGGGCGAACACGGATCAACTACTATAATCAACTTTAATCGTCTGAGTCATAGCTCAACTAAAGAACACTGTGTAAAACCGTGCATAGAGATAATTCACAAGGTGACAATGAGTTTGACATTTAATGTAATATAAGCAGCTAATTGATAATTATATATTTCTATATAATTCACTGTTACTTCAATTTTGACCAGACATTTTATCTCTATTAAACTTCCCTTTAGTTGATTATGATTGACTTTCTCTTGTCTCGCAATCTATAATTACTTCAATTAGGAGAGGGGAGAATTGGGGACCAGATCTAGATAAAAGAATTTAGTTGACTTTCTCTTGTCTCGCAATATATGTTATAAATTACTTCATTTAGGAGAGGGGAGAATTGGGGACCAAATCTAGATTAAAAAAAATTATATGTTATATGCTCCTAGAATAGGTTACGTTTTTGTGAACGTACTTTATGACGTTCGTATTTACCTGTAAATCAGGTGGTATATATGTGAAGTAGGAGAGCGGGCCGACTTTGATAGTGAAGGGGGAAGTGATCAAGGAAAAGGTTTAAACTATCCTTGTCTTTTCCTCCATTCACATTTCAGACATCCATTTGCCATAGTATGTTGACACAAACTTGTATATCTATTGTGTCAACTGTAACTATTGTTTTGTTATTTATATTACATCTGTAAGCAGCTAGTTGTCTGGAGCCATCCTTTATTACTTGTTAAATGTTATTACTTCATTCAACAGACTGTCAGTATCTTGTCTAGTTGTCTGGAGCCATCCTTTATTACTTGTTAAATGTTATTACTTCATTCAACAGACTGTCAGTATCTTGTCTAGTTGTCTGGAGCCATCCTTTTATTACTTGTTAAGTGTTATTACTTCATTCAACAGACTGTCAGTATCTTGTCTAGTTGTCTGGAGCCATCCTTTTATTACTTGTTAAATGTTATTACTTCATTCAACAGACTGTCAGTATCTTGTCTAGTTGTCTGGAGCCATCCTTTTATTACTTGTTAAATGTTATTACTTCATTCAACAGACTGTCAGTATCTTGTCTAGTTGTCTGGAGCCATCCTTTTATTACTTGTTAAATGTTATTACTTCATTCAACAGACTGTCAGTATCTTGTCTAGGCGTGACTGAGTGAGACCGAGGGCGAATACTTGCCTAGCCTTATCCTATCGATATGTCTGGTGTGCGACCACTCATGGTGTTTTGTATACATGCCTAAGCCACGGGTGCAAGTGATGTAAGTGTGACACATGACACCGATATCTACAGTCGCATTCACCCATACATACGTCACAGTACAACATTCCAGGAAACGGAAGCAAACATTTAACAAGCATGTACAGACCCTTCACAATAGCGGTCGCGCATTTTCCCCAGATCTTTCGAGAACGGTGTGTGTGCGTGCATGCCCGTGTGTGCATGAGTGAGTGAGTAAAGATGCAGACAACAAAGGTCAAGTGAGTAAAGATGGCAGACAACAAAGGTCACCGATAAAAAACAACAACCTGTTCTTTCCTATCGCTCTCTCTCTCTCTCACACACACACAGACACACACACACACACACACACACACACACACACACACACACACACACACACACACACACACACACACTTTTACCGACCGTGAGCGTGAGTAGTGTTGGAAGGCATTATATCACATTGCGTGCTTCAACGCATTTATTCCAGAGGTTAGTAGAATTACTCTGTCGATCTTAATCCCTGTTTACTTTAAGTATTCGTGGGAGAAATGACAGATGTTAATAATTAAAATGATGAATGAATAGTATTGACATTCTTTGAGATAATGATTGCCTGGTAATCAAACACTTATTTGGTTTGTTGTGGAGAAGGACAGTAATCAAACAGTAATTTAACATAACTGAGAATAACACTAGCTCTGCAAAGTGTAGTAGTACAGCCTAGTACTTACAATCCAATCCCCAGCACAGATTAACGACTCACAAATCCAGCATTGCTTACCCAAAGAAGACCCAGTATTGCCTATAACTCACAGGACCCAATATTACGTCATTCAATCATAAAACCCAATATTATCTACATTCACAAGACCCAGTATTATTAACCGCACACAAGACCCACTATTGCTTGTTACTCAAAAGGTCCACTATTGCTTACTAGTCACAAGACCCAATACAGCTTACTATATACACAACTCAGCATTGCCTACTGCACACAAGACCACCCCCACCCCCCAAAGCCTGCTACTCACAAGCACACTAAAATCACTCACAGAACACAGTATTATTTACTGCACACAACACCCACTAAACCCGACTATTTACAAAAGCCACTAAAGCCTACTTACTCAAAGACCCACTAAAGCCTGTTACTCACAAGATCCAGATGATTTCTTTGGCATAAGCATTACAAAGTTGTTGCAGAAGGAACAGATAATCCACCCCAGCTTCCGTGAACTCTGTCATCTGCGAATTGTCAAAAACCGAAACAGTCCAGCATGAAGGTTACATGACTGACAAGCTAGGTTCAACAAACAATTACAACAATAACAAAAAATGTTATTCTTTTTAAAGAAAGAAATTAAATTTAGGAATTTATGTTTAAGAAGAAAGACCTAATGGCATGTAGTCTATATATTTTTTTTAAAAATCAAACATACTGACAAAGAAATAAATGAAACAAACAACCACCACCACCAGCACAAAACACACAGAGAAAACCCTAGTAAACATATCTAAAAGCTTTCTCCTACAATTGTTCTTAAACATAAATTGTCATAGGACCTCGTTTGTACAATTACTTATGATGTTTAAGTCTATTATTAATTTCTAAGTAAATATTTACACTGTGCCTGACAAAGTCAATGGGTATCTCTGTGTTTTGTCGGTACAAACAAGGACCTGAAATCAGGCAGGTTGTGTATTTAAAACAATATCCCCCCAAAAAAAACTAGCGGACGTATCTAAAGTATTTTCCATGCTCTTTTATTTTAAAATTATAAAAAAAAATACGCCATTGAAAAGACGTGCTTGTTTGCGTAGTCACAATATTTAAGTCGGAGTCAAAATTTGTTCGTAATATTTTACTCTGTGTGTGTGTGTGTGTGTGTGTGTGTGTGTGTGTGTGTGTGTGTGAGTGTGGTGTATGTGAGTACTTATTAGCGCATGTGCGTTTCAGTCTATATCTGCCTGTAGAAGTAATTTAATACGCTCCTTTGTATGCTTGCATCTCTGTGTTTGTGTGTGTGTGTGTGTGTGTGTGTGTGTGGCCCTATCAGTTAATGTGTGTTTCCGTCCTCGTCTGCTGTGGCAGATATCATTTCAGGAACATCATCTAAACTTGATCAAGGTGAGGTTTATGTAGGGATTCAGTGCTTTATGCAAAGTTTAGAGGGAAGTGGTGTCATCTGAGAGAGTATTGTTTAATTTATTTAACAAAGTACAACAGAACTAAAATGGCTTACGAACCATTCTTTTTCTTTGAAACAAAACTGATTTACCTTTAAAAAACAGTCGTTTCCACATGTTAATCGAAATAAATCATCGATACTTAATTCAAAAGTTATAAAGATGTTAAAGGGGTATAGCAGTTTTCTTTAACAGCACATACTTTTCAGATGCATTATGTTTGCATTTTGATGTTGTTTGACGATTTAATCATCACACGGTGCACTTTTGTTTTACAGCTACACAAAGGGGTTTAAATATGTGTGCACTAAAAAATTGGACTCAAAGGAATAATTACAACAACAACAACAACAAAAATCCCACTGATCGTAATGGTCGGGGTAGGATAAGGAATCTATTCACAATAGAAAAAGCAATTCACTGACACTTAGCTCTGCATAATTTCGCCTATGGCTAGGGCAAAACCCGTGCTCTGCCTAAAGCTTATTGCAATCAAAATGATCATCAAGATTGCAGTGTGGGTGTAATTTCTTTTATAGAATAATGTGACGTAGGCAACTGTGACGCGCTATTTCACAATTAAGTAAGACGTGTGACAAAAAATAAAGTCTCTGATGACAACAGCGATGCAACATTGATCAACAACAACAGCAACAAAAAGTCAGAAATTTATAAGACTGCTAAGTGATTTCTGGACGAAACGCATGCCAGTCCTTACCTTTGACAAGAACCAAGATATTGCCACTTCATCTTCATTTTCGCTCACCTCCCGATGACTAGTTTTATACATTTCTCACGATGCATGGAGGGGTTACCCCATTCCAGGCCAAACGTTTCACGCCAACAGTGTATATTCCGTCATAATCAAGTGACTGGCATTACGCTGACTGTCATGACGTCATTTTCGAGTGACGACTGTGGTTCTTTTAATAGGCAAGCCAAGCAACACAATTCGTGTCCAAGATTAGTAGAAAAGAAGAAAGAAAAATCATATTACCTACATTGTAGGCGATATTATCACTCGATTTCTCCCTATATTGGTTTTAAACAATTCTAGGGCTTAGTAGACGTGTAGAATTTAGAGGTATGCTCAACTCAGATAGTAAACATATTGTTCTGGCTACTTTGTCTTCCTTACTCATGAAACATTGCAATAATCTTCACGGGTCAAGAGACAGCCAATTTAATTCTTTTGTTGTGTGGTAAATTTAAACTTGTAAGAAATCGACCTCAGTTATATCTTAATAATATATGTAGAATATATATAACAGAATTTTAATAAATGCACAATGACAAAAATATTTTTAAAAAACAAAACCAACACTATTTGTTTTTTATTCTAATATTGCTATTATATGTGTTGGCACTATTTCCCAAGAGTGAAAGTTTTAGTGAAGATTGTGTGCGGGTTTCACGTTCTTTTCCAGTGTGAGTGTAAGTTTATATTTGGACAGCTTTATTGACTCTTCGTTTTTGTTAATAATTTTTTTTATTGTTGACTTCTAATGTCTTTTTCTGGTATTTTATGTACGTGTCAGTGATTTTATATTAGTTAACGCACAGTAGGTTACGTTATCTCTTACGCACGCACTTCCATACACCATGAGCTTACCTCACATGCGGTTCTTTGTATGTATCAACATCATCTGTAGTTAATCTTACTTTTTCGTGAATGATGTGAGCTACAGGGATTTGGGAAGATCCATATTTTGCGGTGAATGTGAACACGTCTAAAGGGTGCTGCATTTAGCAGTAAGGCAAGACTGTGGTATACTGTTGATTTATTCCGGCAACTTTCAAGGTCATTTGTTGTTCCCCAGCGCTCCTATTGCTATTGGCATCACTTCTGCTCTTACATTCCTTAGACTCTGGAATTCTAAGATGAAATATTGATATTTCTCAATCTTTTCCAATTATTGTGTTTTTATTTCTTTTTCGTACAGCAACATAGATGAATGTTGATTTCCTGTAGGACGTCGACAATGTCCAGTATTCAGTATTCAGTATGCAGAGATACACGATCTGTTCTTGCTTAGAAGCCCACAACACTTTATTTTGCGTCTTCTCATTAACATATATTTTGTTACAGCTAGACTAGAGATTGACAGCCGGATAATACACGTTTTGTTGTTATCCATGCTCTTGGAATTTGAAAACTTGATGAAATCTTCATGAGTTTTGCTTTGTTCCTCATCCCTTCCATTCTCCCTTACCCCTCCGCGTCCTTCACCCTTTTGAGTGACCAACATCTTAATAGGTCGTAAACAACTATTGCACCACCGGTACGCAACCTAGTTAGCGGTACTATATTTCTCATAAATAATAAAAGAATGTATTAATTAAATACAGGAAAAAATGTTAGAAAATTGGCATACTTTGCCTAGACTTCTCTGACACTGATTCTCACCAGTCTATGCCAGTGACTTGTGAATGCCTGTTTACGAGTATATCAACTTAAGATTGATACATTAAGTAGTTTGTGGAAACTAAAAGAAAACTGTGGCAAGTTATGTAAGACATGAAAAAGAAATGTCATTAATAAACAAATAATTGCATGTACACATTATTCTCTCTCTCTCTCTCTCTCAAAGTGAGACATGATATCAATGAAAATGCTTGTCAAAAGTTTACTATACCGAGCAGGCGTTTATTATCCTTGTTAACACACAAAATCACATGACTGAAAAAATAACAACCCACAACAACCTGTCACACAGCGAACAGCATGTGGAAAAAAGGAACAAGTTTTCAAAGGCACAATAATAAATTAGGCAAAAAGCACTAAATCCAAAAAGTAAACATTTTCCCTCAACACCGGGCATATAAGAAATGGAATAACAAAGTCAAAGACTGTAAAATATAATAACAAAAACAGTAAAGTAGGCCAAAACAACAAATTCAAGAACTGTGTCATGTGTGCACTGTTAGCACAGAATTCTGCTGTCATGGTAAAAGGCTGCAAAGTAGGCCAAAACTACAAATTCAAGAAACTGTACCAAGTGTGCATTGCTAGCACAAAATCCTGTTGTCTTGGTAAAAAGACTATAAAGTAGGTCATAACAACAAAAATCTGTGTCACGTGTGCACTGCTAGCACAGATTCCGTGTCCTGGGCTTTGGATAATTACTGTCCACACTTTCCATTGGTCCACCTCAATTATAAACCGATGCCCAAGTGAATTAATGTACAGTTTTCACACGCTGGATAACACCGATGTTTCTTTCGAGGAGCATTCATTCCGACTGCCTGCCAGGTCGGTCACTTAGTGTGAACTCCTCAACAGAGGTGTCTGGAGTGCTTGACCGAGACTCAGCACAGTTACAAAAAGATTTTTTTTAAAGATAACGATTCATTTCGCCTACTGCGTTTTAGTACGCATATTAACATGAACAGGAAGAATAAAAAAAACACTCCCCATCATTTGCATGTCAACCATTCCAAATAAATAAATTAAAAAAATAACATTTTCATTTGTGGACACTTCTTCTTTTTGTCTGGGCAGTATTACAAGTGGAATTCAATAAAATCAAGTACAATGTAATTTAATGATTCCATCACGGTCATTGCAGTTTTTAAATAGTCACACCGCGGTGATGTAAAAAAAATAAATACCACCAAAACGCGAGTATATATAGTCCGATGTTTATCACGGTGATTGTAATAACGAGTGCTCGTGTGGTTATAGCTGATCATGAAGTGTAAGACAAAACGCGAGTATATATAGTCCGACGTTTATCACGGTGATTGTAATAACGAGTGCTCGCGTGGCTATAGCTGATCATGAAGTGTAAGACAAAACGCGAGTATATATATAGTCCGACGTTT
This sequence comes from Sinotaia quadrata, assembly GCA_028829895.1. NCBI lineage: Eukaryota > Metazoa > Mollusca > Gastropoda > Architaenioglossa > Viviparidae > Sinotaia > Sinotaia quadrata. The sequence goes on from CM054182.1 coordinate 69,397,074, forward strand.
ATCACGGTGATTGTAATAACGAGTGCTCGCGTGGCTATAGCTGATCATGAAGTGTAAGACAAAACGCGAGTATATATAGTCCGACGTTTATCACGGTGATTGTAATAACGAGTGCTCGTGTGGCTATAGCTGATCATGAAGTGTAAGACAAAACGCGAGTGTCTGGTTGTTGCTGACTGTTTTACGAGCTCCTTTGTGTACATACATAGCCGACAACTCTCGACAAAATGTTTTACGATGCGTTTTTTCTAACAGCTTATCGTCTGCTTTCATCTTTCGTTGATTTCGCGAATGAGGTTATAACTAGGATCACGTGGCAAGTTTATATATTTTTTAAATTCTTCCTTCTAACCACAGGCATCCACCTTACATTGAAGAGAAGGTTGCAGGTTATAGGCCTATGGTCGCATGTTGGGTGAACCACGTAAATGTTGAAAACATACTTTTTTAAAAAGGATTATCAAGTAGCGTAATTTAATTCTTTATTTTTAAATATTAAGCAACAGGAACAAGAAGCCCGGTTTTACACTTTGCTTACTGTAAAAGCAATCTGAAAGCTAACATAAAAAACGAGTTATTTCCCTTTAACTTTTGTCCACGAAACACCGTCCCATGCGACAGGAAACGAATACGTTAATAATAATAATTATTGAAAAGGCCGACACTGAAGATGGGATGGAGTTGGGGATGAAGAGTTCGTTTTCGCAAAGAAACTGACGAACTGGATACTGACTTACGCTTATCAACTACTCACTGAACTGAATTATGACCCAGATGTTGATGACTTATACAGGTTGTACTTCGAGCGTTCAAAGAATTGGCTGGCAAAACTTAAGAATTGTCAGGCTTATGATCATTCTATATTGCTGTTGTACTCTGGATCTAAAAATGGTCGATTTAAAAAATGCTGTGTTTGTGAATTAGCGACTTTCCGTCGACGGCGTGGACAGTAAACAATAAGTATTATTGACACTACAATTCCAAATGTGATGCTAAAATTCTGAAATGAATGAATATATAGCTTGTTTCTGTGTCCATTTCCAATTTCTTTGATTTCGCTATCAAAGATGTTAACTTTAAAATCGTAATTAATATTTTCTTATAAAATAGTTATTTTACATAAATAAAACAAATAAGTGAAAGAATGAGAAGTTAAGTTGTTTGTTAAAGAAATGAAGCGTCGGAGTGAAGACCTAAGGAAAGATAATACACGCCTAATATCTCTATAACAAAAATTCTATCAAAGTCTTGAGTTACAACATGTGATCGTGGCATGTAATGATTCAAGAAAGTTATGTCCCTTCACACACACACACACGCACACACACACACACACACACAAAACCCCATATACACTCTTAAACACACACACATTCATCCTATTCTCTCTCTTAATCACACACGCATATACACACAATCATCCTATTCTCTCTCTTAAACACACACACACACACATTTCACAGAGTGAACATGAACTGAGCAATTTTTATGAATGTATAATGCAATGTGAACATACAAACTGTGCTGAGCTGAAATCAACAGTGTATCCAGTGAAAATGACAGTCAATGGCCTCTCACCTCGTACCTAGTCCAAACTGTCCTATCATTACTGAATTCAAGCTAGCATCAGATTCGGTGTGAGCCTTGAGAGAAAATGAGAGGCCCTAAAATGAACCCTCAATGCTAATCATCAGTGTTTAACAAAAATACATAAACATTTAAAAATAAATAGAAGAGAAATAGATAACAAAAAGCGCCATTAAATATAATTAATAAAAAATTTCAAAAATCAGTAACAACAGCGATAACAAAATGGGAGTGAAAGTAATCTTAACAACAGTCATAACAAAAAAAAATGTGGGGGGGGGATGGGGGGGGGGGAGAACAAATTAAGATTAAAAACTGGGCTTATTTAAACAAACAACAACCGCAAATTAATAAGCGATGCAACAAAGTGAAACTGTTGTGCATGTGTGTGTGTGTGTGTGTGTGTGTGTGTGTGTGTGTGTGTGTGTGTGTGTGTGTGTGTGTTTGTGTGTGTGTGTGTGTGTGTGTGCATGTGTTTAATAAACACATTTGTTAAGTTACCGGGATAGACATTTAAGTACGTGTCAAATTACGGGTGACTTTGGAGTGCTTATCTAACTTCACATTCTAACTTTTATTTTCAATGCACAATCCCAAACAATTTGCTTTATCGTGCATTACTATTATTAAAAGAGAGGAAAAATAAAATAACGTTTGAAGCTAAGTAAATGAATTACACACGCCAGGAAATTATTATTATTTCTTTTTTAAAATCGCTTTCAAATAGAAAGTACACAGATATTAGAGGAACTTTGATCTAACGCTAATGTGAGCCTGAAAATTGTAATGCCGGGACATTCCGATAGCTTTCACGAATAACGATATAGTATAACGAAACACCGGAAGCACAACATTCTTATGGCCATCCTGTAAACCACACTTTAGGGACATAATCCAAAACCGAAGAAATATGAAGCGTCTAGAAGCGACAGTCAGAAAGAATGGGTAGGGTGGAGGGTTGGTAAGTGAGCGATCATTTTCCTCATAGGTACCGTTAAAGAACAAGCAATGAAATGCAACAGACTCTAGCAAGTGCCAGTCCAAGAACTTAATTTTAAAAAGTTATATATAAGGTCTAACCTCTCCCCCTCCTTCCACATCCCGCTTCCGACTGCTTGATCAAACTTTCTGCACGTGCCCCCCCCAATGTCAAAATGAAAATTCTCAGTTTTAAAATAAAGTTCACTTTTATCTTTACCCATGAACAACTGGTTGTTGTTTTTTCTCTTCCTTTTCTTCATTCCTATAACTATTTAAGTTCCAGTTGTCAGTTTGTTTCTACGTGCTTTAAAAAAAATCTCCCTCAACAAATTCCATTTTTTCTAAAGTAACCAATATTAGGAGTATGTACACAAATTTTCCAGAGGGTTAGGGAAGCAATTTTACAGTGTAAACAGGATACCTCTCCAAAACACATTTTGTTCAATTGCCAAAAACATACAATTATAAAAATAAATAACAATGGTCTTTCCGTTATCAACCAGTTCGTTGCTGCTGAGTCGGATAGGCTACGAGAAAGCTAATCTTTGATTTAAGAAAAAATGTTTAAAATAAGACTTTCCTCTCCATTCTTTTGCATCTTATAAAAATAAATAAATAAAATCACAGTTTAACTCCCTATTTCCTTGTTTTCTGAGAAAAGTTGAATTACCGGGCGTTCAACAAATATTTATGTAAGAATAGAAAAAATACATATATAACAATTAAAAACAATATTACGTATTTTTAAAAATACATAATTTTGTTATTGTTGTTTTTAGGAGGCATGCTAAAAGATAGTGTTATTTCATAAGTTCGTTTGTCAATTTCTGTTCGTGCTTTTATTTTTAGGTCTGAAATACATTTTTAAAAAAAAAGTCTTCATTATAATCATTTGCAAAAGCAATAAAAAGAACTAATTATAATTTAATTATTAAAGGAAATGCTTCTTTTAAAAAAATCGTACACACACACACACACACACACACACACACACACATACACACATACACACACACATGAACCGGTTTCATGTCTGTAGACAAGTTTCGCGACACAGGTCGGATTCAGGCACGAAAACTGAGGAAGTGTTATGCACTTTTCCATGGAAATCCAAAGCCCCGAGATCCGGATACTCGCCACACAGAGACCGTTTGTACACCAGGCCGGGGTGCACACCTCGATTAGGACTTTCGTGCTCCTGCCACTTGCACACTGGCGCAGTCGCCGCTTTGAGCTGCTGTTGAAGACCGGACTTCGACACAGTTGTGTGGTGGTGTGGCTCGGTTCCGCTCGAGGCCGGCGGCGACATCCTGCAGGCAGAAGAAGAAATACGCTGGGACTGGAAGCTCTCCAATGGACCTCCGGTCGGCACCGCGCAGTTGTCGTTGTCGTAGGGCGCGGTGTAGCGCTTACAACCTGAAGAAGTCTGGAGGAGGGTCAAGATGGCTGGGGAGTCATGATGAGGCGCAGAGGGGAGAAACTGCGTGAATTCCCCTGCGGACACGCCATCTGTTCGAGGTCTTTCTCGTGGAAGAACCTCTGGGAGGCTAAATTTTTCAAGCGCTGACCTAACTGTTCCATAGGCTGGAGACTCGCGGCTCAGCGGCGAAGAGCTAGCGGATTTTGTACCCGACGGGGCGGCCCGACTGTCCCCCGTTTCCTTGACTGGCACGAACCGTTGGCCAGGTGGACTGTTTCCATTTGATCGGTCGCACTGTGGTTTATCTGTTTCTGCTGACAAGACACTGAGATGCGACTGTCCTGCAATTGGATTCTGGAACGTCTCTCTGTCCGCGGCCAGAGAATTCCCGTTCGAATCCCCCAGGTCCATACTGTCTGACGTGGTGATCGAACTGACACTTACGATGGACGAGCATGAGGCTGACGTGGAGGGGCGTGATGGCGGAGGAGACGGCGAGCAACACCCGAGGCTGGCCGAGTTATCTACCACACGAGCGTTGAGGATCTGGTCAAGGAACTTTGTGCTGATTGCCCGCAGGTCGACCACAGCCTCCACAATCCGAGCGAACAGCAGGGAGCCGTCGCCGTGGTTCAACAGGAGCTGACATTTGAGGGCCATGGCAATTTCTGCTTCTAGGTTCTCTAAGAGACGCGTTGTCTTCAGTCCCTCTCGGTCTGGAAAATGGACGCAAATTTAATTTAAAAAAATTTATGGATAGCCATTTCTATTTAGGTTGTGTGTTTTGTTTTAAATTTTTGAAAACCATTCGAAAGAAATATTTTGGGGGCGGCATGCATGTATATTCATTTATATAAAGATTTAAGTGGGTGACAAAATTTGGGATGGGTGGGGTAAGCGCCAGTAGACAGTATCGCATATAAAGTTGGCATCAAATGCAATTATATACTATTTTTAACTATGACTTTTTAAAGTTTGTTCAGTAGCAGGCTTACATTATGACTAATAGACCAGGTTTATCTCTCGCCCTCCTCACCACCACCACCACCACCCCCGCCGCTCCCCATTCTCTTAAATATGACCTGCTATAAAAAAAAATGGAAAAGAACGTGTTTTTCTCACGGCTGTTACTTTACTATACCGTTGTTTTAAATTTATATATGCTATTAAATGTATGGCCTGTTTTAAAAGTTTAACTATAATCTATTTGCAAATGTGCACATATTTTTCTGTTACGTCATTTAGCAACAATTACAGCTTACTAAGTGCTAGTTTTTAATACGTCTTTTAGCAACAATTACAGCTTAATTAGTGCTAGTTTTTAATACGTCTTTTAGCAACAATTACAGCTTAATTAGTGCTAGTTTTTAATACGTCTTTTAGCAACAATTACAGCTTAATTAGTGCTAGTTTTTAATACGTCTTTTAGCAACAATTACAGCTTAATTAGTGCTAGTTTTTAATACGTCTTTTAGCAACAATTACAGCTTAATTAGTGCTAGTTTTTAATACGTCTTTTAGCAACAATTACAGCTTAATTAGTGTTAGTTTTTAATACGTCTTTTAGCAACAATTACAGTTTAATTAGTGCTAGTTTTTAATACGTAATGTTGTTGTTTTGCCTGGTGTTTGCTCTTTTAGCAATAATTTTTAAAAAATCTGCTTTTAATTATTGCCAATCTTTAGCAATGTGACGTTGTTTTGCCCTGGTGTTCACTTTTAGTTTAGGCATTTTCTCTTTTTCTTTTTAGAAAAAGGAGAAATGTTTTATTATTTATTTTAAATTTAACTTTGAAAATGATAATTAATGACATTTTTCTTTGTCTGTATATTACTAGATTTATTTTTATCAAAGGTAACTGCTAAGTTGCTTGTTTATTGGATGACTGTATTTAATGAAATGTATTTTTATAATTATTTATTGTATGCATATTTCTGTGCAAGACTGTATTTAATATATGAATACATCTGTGTGCGACCAAATATAGTATACAAAATGTATCCGTGTCAGACTGTATTTAATGCAAGAATATGTCCATTTAAGACTTTATGTGATACAAGAATATGTCCATTTAAGACTTTATGTAATACAAGAATATGTCCATTTAAGACTTTATGTAATAAAATGTCCATTTAAAGCTTTATGTAATAAAGAATATGTCCATTTAAGACTTTATGTAATACAAGAATATGTCCATTTAAGACTTTATGTAATACAAGAATATGTCCATTTAAGACTTTATGTAATACAAAAATATATTCTGTGTAAAACTACAATGTAATGAATGCACGAAAAGGTCTGTGTAAGACTGTAGATAATTCACGAATACGTCCGTGCAAGAATAATCAATACAGGAATATGTCTCGTGTAAGACTGTAGAGTGTTGTTAATTCACGAATACGTCCATGTAAGAATAATCAATACGGGAATATGTCTCCTGTAAAACAGTAGATAATTCACGAATACGTCCATGTAAGAATAATCAATACAGGAATATGTCTCTTGTAAGACTGTAGATAATTCCGAATACGTCCATGTAAGAATAATCAATACAGGAATATGTCTCGTTTAAGACTGTAGATAATTCATGAATACGTCCATGTAAGAATAATCAATACAAGAATATGTCTCGTGTAAGACTGTATTGATATATGAAGAAATGACTGTGTACTCTATATATCCATATATATAATGGGTATGATTGTATTTAATTTAAAATACTTTACTGTGATGATTGCAATTAATGTACTAATAAATATCTGGGTTGTGACCGTATTAAGGAGCATTACATAAATCCAAAACGACTGCATTTAATGTGCAAATATAATTGTATGTAAGATCTTATTTAGTGTAGGAATTTATATCTATGTACGATCGTATTTAGTGTAGGAATTTATATCTATGTACGATCGTATTTAGTGTAGGAATTTATATATATGTACGACTATTGGCTGCGAGCTAGCCGCAGAAAAATGAATGTTGTTAATTAATTAAAAGTGAAAGATAATGTCGATTCGAGAAAGCACATCACCTAATTTACTTTCCGCTTCACTGAATATCTAGTTGTCCCATAACGTAAATCGGTAGGGTTTAATATAGGGACTGAGGAGTAGATTAGGTCGTAGGGATATTATCAGCATTAAAATCAATTCCTCAAGTTCATAATTAATAATTCTCTTAATTAATGTTGGGATAGAGTTGTTAAAATAACCCCGTATATGACACACACATACACACATAAACACACACACACACACACAAATAATTAAATAAACATAAAATATCGAGCAGCGTATATACATACACACACACACACACACACACACACACACACACACGCACGCACGCACGCACGCACACACACACAAATAATTAAACATAAAATATCGAGCTGCGTATACACAAACCTGGGCAAAACAGCACAAGTGCACACAGCAACGACAGTTCCACGTCAGTCAGCTCTAACTTGCGCAACTTGACCACCAACTGCTGGAAGTGCAAGAACACCTCCCCGACGAGGCCCAAGGCAGTCAAGTGCGTGTGCTGCAAGCTGAAGTTGTGCTTCTCGTCTACCCAGCATTCACTCGACAGGTGCACGTGCATGGAGTCGTGGATGACGGCGGCTTCCAGGATGCAGCCCTTGATGAGCACACGCTGGTCCTCCAGAGCCATGTCCAGGAACTGTGGGATCTCCTTGGCGAAGGTGCTCATGCAGCGTACGATGGTTGGGATGTATCGCATGTAGATGATTCTGGAATCCTCTACGCTCCGGATTTCGGATATCTGTTGAGGCGGCCAGTTAGTTCATGAGAGGGTAAAAGTGGACATTCGTGCTAATGTATGGCCTTTGCTCATCTTATCTATCGTGTCGTCAGGATGTCCGTTCGTGCATGCATACCTTCTTCTCTCTGTGAATAACTCTCCATTCATCTCTCTCTACTCTTCAATATCAATAGAACTACCCATCCGTTTGTCAATCTCTCCTTAATCTAGCAATCTATCTTCGTTTGTACAATAATTGTTATTTTAAAATAATTAAAGCACAAGATTTGTTTCTTTCTGTAGACATGTCCGTCCGTCTATCCACCCACATTTAACAATCTCTATTTTTTCTATCTGTCAAGCCATCTGTTTTTCTTCTGTCTATCCAATTCATTCATCAATCCAAATTTAAGTCTATCTGTCAAGCCATCTGTTACTCTTTACCTCCCTCTCTTTGCCGTCTGAAGAACCACTCTTCCCATATTTCGCATTCCACCACTATCATCCACCAACTCATCTTTCTCTCTTTTTTCTTCTCTCTCTTTCTCTCCCCCATCGATTCAATCATCGAGTAGTAAAGTGTACAAAAAAAACCCCAGTGACGTCACAGCTGACGACAACGTACTTCCGCAGTGGAAAGCTGCTTGGCGATGACGTTGAAATCCGCCACCCCAGTTTTGAAGGCGTCGTGGATGGCCAGTACCATCTGCTCAGTCTTGACCTGCTTGTCGACGTCCACCGCGCCGCTGGCGCTCTGCGGCAGGACGAAGAAACTGCTGCTGCTGGGACGGTCTTTTTTCGGGCAACGGCCCAGTCGCACAGCTGTCAAAACACCAAACCCTCATCAACTCACCGCTCATCGACTTTCCTCCTCTACCACCACCACCACTACTAGTCATCCATCTCCTCGAGTCAAACTTGACAGGGATTTTTCAAATAAAGTCACGTGACTAAATGAAATCGACAAAAGATTTCAGTTCTCGCTAAATATACGTGGCAACTTCCGAAAGAAACAGGGAGAAATAATAATAGAGTCTTAAAATTAAATTTGTGGGAAGTTGACTTGTGACATAGAATCGTTTAGCTTTATTATTTTGGATCTGGCGAAGATACGTCTAATGAGTAAGTTATTGACTTCATTAAGCCAAACTGATTCATTGAAGACTTGGGCATGCATATACAACTACCACTCATGAAATGATATGAGCTACCAGGATATAATAGAGGTAATCTGTAGTACTAAACTTCATCGTTATGGTATTTGCACTAATATCCCCTCCACACACACACACACACACACACACACACGTGCGCGCCTTCGGCATATTGTTTTTTTTAACACCTCTCTCCTCCCAAACGAAATACTCGGTGGGGTCAGTTCACTTTGAGCTCAAACATTCCCCCCCCCCCCGCCCCCAATTACAGAAAACTAAGCCATTCGAGTTCATCACACACACAACCTTTGGTTTGTTACGACCCGCAGGTTAGACTTTAGACAATAGATGGTGCTGTCGGACAAAATTTACGGTTGTCCAAGTCTGTGGATTCAATCGGTGATATCACAATTTCACTAAAGTGGAGTTACATTAAGCAATGAATTGCACAAATCCCTCGGGAGAATAGCTATTGAAAATTGAGCAAAGTGATGCTGTTATGTGTAAATTCTGATTAGTACAAAATATGTCTAGTACTTTATCGGTTTGATTCTGTGCGCGGGCACACACACACACACACACACACACACACACACACACACACACACACACACACACACACACACACACACACACACACACACACACTCTTTCTCTCCCCACACTCACAATCTTACACAATCGCAAAAACAAAAAAATCACACACACACAATCTCTAACCCACACTCACAATTTCACAATTGCACACAATCGCACAAACACGCAAAATCACACACACGCACCAATTTAAACAGTGATTTAAAAAAAAAAAAAGAGGTCGACCTTCGTGTGACATTCCCACGGTGAAGCACTTTTGCAGACGACAATACTGACAACGGTTTCTGCTAATGCGCATAATGAGACATCCCTTGGGGTTGTCGCAAGGCTTGTACGTGATCTTCTGTCGGATGGTGCGACGAAAAAAACCCTGCGGAAAATGAGTACAGTTCTTCGTCACTGAACCAAACGGCCACCTTTCGCTCCTAAAGTCATTCGGATAGCGAACGACCATGGTGGGCCAAATTATAGTTGGTTTTTGTATGATGGTAATGTTTTGAAGCGTGCATGTGTGACGATCTGTCTATCCATCGATGTACGTGTGCCTGTCAATTTATCGTTGTATGTGTGTCACTTTATCGATGTATGTGTGTCTGGTTAGTCATAGGGGGTAAGGACCTATGCTTGAGAGTAAATGTGATGTATATCTTACAGAGAGAGAGAGATGGTGTGTGTGTGTGTGTGTGTGTGTGTGTGGCAAGTTACTATTGTATTAAATTTATGTCTAAACATTAATATAAAACCACTACAAAATATATAAATCTGAAATAAAAATTAGTGTAGATAAACTGGAATAAAGAGACTGTAGTGAAAAGACTTATTTAAGTAATAGACTAAAATGTTTTTTCAAGTTTGTATTTGTCCTATCTAGATGTGGATGCATATTTGTGTGTAAAAAGCAATAAACGAACACGAATTGATGACAACAATTTGATAAAATTATATTTCGTTGTATGAAAAAAAAACCCAGTTACTATTTAATTAGCCCTTCACGAGTGTTATGGTGAGAAAGTTCAAACACACGCAGAAAACATCTCGGTATTTACACGTCTGTGTCAAAGCATGATCGTGTACATACACATTAGATGTGTTGTTGTGTTTTTTTAAAAAGCTGAAACACAGTTGTTTCGCAATCATTGCTATACGCTTCAAAGTAAATTAAGCACACAAATAACAATAAAGAGAAATCTGATATCAAAATTAAGTCTGATTGCAAATTTTAATAGAAGGAAACTATACCCCACCCCACCACTCCCGTCGGCACCGCTCAGCCAGGAAGTGTCTCTCTCAGTAGGACCTGACTGATTTTAAAACGTTGAAGTTGCGATGCTCTACTTGTAATAAAGAAACAATTGAATGAATGTTCAGATGATACGAAATGAGCTGGTTTTTATTTCCAAACATTAGAAAAACGACAATTATAGGAAGCAGCCAAAAGCGAATAAAACAAAATTAAAAATATCAATTAAATATTTTTAAAGTAGATAAAAGACAATTAGTTTCATTTAATTGGAAATGTCTTTGAAGACCAGAACAATACAATATCTTCCTTCGATTGGTTTCGAGCGCGTTTACTTCCCCCTGACGCACTGTGAAGACAAACGGGCATAGACGCACAATGGACGAACGTTGCATGCTTAATTAAGCGTAATGTGGGTGCGTCTGTAGGAGGCGACACGCGCTGCAAGTCTCATGCGAATACTGCATGCTTGGACGCTTTTATAATAATGCTTTTGACTGTATGTATATAAACGCATCGGTTATGCAGATCCATCCATCCATCCATCCATCTGTACACGACTGCATACACCATTCATTCATCTCATGCAAGCTGCCAACAAATAATTTGCTTCAGCCAGCAAAACAATTCCAATCTCAACTTTTGAACTAAGAAGTATACACACACAACAATAACTATAATAATACAGAGAGACATTTAATAAACAATATGTTATAATAAGAGGAGTTCAAATGTATAATAAAAATTCGAAACTAAATTAATTTTGTAATAAGTGTCGTCGAAATTTTCAGCGAGGACAATGAGAGTGAATTCGGACTTTTAAAATGTAGAGGACATATCCAAAGGAAGGAAATATAAAATAACCCAGAAAGACATCTACCTCTCACTGGGGAAATGAACGATGCTTCATCAAAGAAAGGATGCTCAGAAACACAACACATCAAACTACAGATGCACAGAGAGAAACAACACATCCAAAACACTCTTCCAACTACAGATGCTCAGAGAAACAACACATCCAACTACAGATGCTTAGAGACACAACACACTGAACTACTGATGCTACTGATGAGACAACAAAACATCCATCTATAGATGCTCAGAGATACACAACAACACATCCAACTACAGATGCTCAGAGATACACAACAAAACATCCAACTACAGATGCTCAGAGATACACAACAAAACATCCAACTACAGATGCTCAGAGATACACAACAAAACATCCAACTACAGATGCTCAGAGATACACAACAACACATCCAACTACAGTTTCTCAGAGAAACAACACATCCAACTACAGATGCTCACAGAGTCAGTTTAACAACAACAAAAAAACCCTTCAGTACTGCGCACGATCAAGCAACTAAACACAGTCCCACAAAGTAAATATTTTGAAGTTCTCAGTCGACTTTGCAAGAACATGGAAGAAGCAGCAGAGCATGTGTTATGCAAGTTTCTAGTTCGAACAGAGGCACACTAGAGTGGAAAAAAAAACAATCGTCCACAAACACACGTTTGAGACCTATGGAGTCCACACTCCATGACGTGCATGGGTGTACCAACCAAAAGATGTCAATGAAAAGAAATGAAAATTCTGCGGGTCTCAGCTATATAAATAGATCAAGTAATACTTCTCTGGGCACGACGTCCGGACACTGAGATGGTCAACATTTCCAACAGGATAAAAATAACCATCAATGCTGAGGTAGCAAACGACATAAAAACTGATTTTAAAAAAAGAGAGGAAAGTTATTTTGATTTTGTTTTTAAAGTCCGGATCTCATATTAGAAATTTGAAAAAACTATAGAATATGAAAGAGAAGTGAAATTCGTAGCAAAAGGAATCTGAATAAATGTCATCTGAACTGGAAGGTTATCTGAATGAACTGTCAGGAAGCCATGAACGTACTCCACTGCTGCAGTGCGGAACACTAGGAAGTGCTCACATCCGGGGATGTTGAAAGTAATTCTAATAGGTTCGTCAGTCATCAAAATAGCAAGAAAAACCCCAAACACTTCTGACAAGCGCTTACTTATCTATAAGGAAAACGACATTCAGAATGGATTCAACAATGTCTCTAATGAACACATGAATGTATAGTTGACTTTTTAAATTTTAACTTCTACCAATGAATCGTTATATTGTAACCAGTCACAAGCCACATGCGTTTCTGGTCTACATGTACCCTTTTGTGTGTTTTTTTTTAAAAAAAAAATTACAGTTACTGTTGACAGTGACCCGTTCTTAAGCGCAATATACATAGCTCGTCAGGTATGCAAAGTATACGCATATTAGTTTAAAACGCAAAAACGACCTTGACAGTGTCATGGACCCCGTTCTCTTCACATGGTTCCTTTTGTCACGAAAGTGACACGCAGATGTGTTTAATACGCAGAAAGCGAAGTTCACCTCAGTACTGAATTTGTGGCGACGATTTTTGCTGCTTGCTCTTGTTTATTTTGACTGCCTAGTTCTGAAAAGTTACAACAGAACGATGACTTAACCATTTTGCAGACCGGCTGGAATAAAGTGCTTAAATCCAGCTGTGCAGTGAAGATGATTCGGCTTGTGACACTGAAGCGTCGCGTGAAAAAGACACTTCTTGCCTTTGGCGTTATTTATGTGAAGTTCTTCGCGTGTTTATGGTGTGTGCCACTTCAAGCATAAATGATTTCAAAATTATTTATTTTATATTCTCATATAATTGGCGTTCATGAGCCGAAACTCCTGACTCGCCCTGTAGAATCGTTTTCAATTAAATTTACTCTAAATAGCGAAACTGCCGGAGGTGAGTGTGGCGGAGTGAATTTGTTTATCCCTATTTCTAGACTTATTTGTTATGTAAATTGTTAAATTGTTGATTTGTCCCGACCTTGGGCACTCCTATTGATGGTATTTCTGTAAGTGTCAGAATAAACAACTCAATTCTCAATATGAGAATATGCTAGAAATTGCTGATGGAATCCAAATCATTTCCATCTGGATAAGTAGTTTTTATTATCCAATGGTTAAGATTTAAGAGAATGAGACCAGCCAAAGGGCTGAGGTCAAAAGTTTACCAGCTGTAGAGAATTCTATTGTCTAATCACTTTGAATTTGGAGTGGCAAGAAGTCTGATCATGAAAGGCGGCCATTAGCTTAATGGTGAGTTAACTGACTGATCGAGAGAGAATGGACTTAGAAATATTTCGTGCATTTTGCTATTGATATGTTGTTATACTTGTGTTGAGATGTATTATGTGAGTGGACTACTGTTTCTACAAATTTTTGAACTAAGATGCTCGTATATAGTATGCTAAACACTTGATACTGTTTCTAGTGAATGTGCTCATAAAATTGATATGCTGTATTTATTATGCTGTGTGCATGTATTGGGCTAATAAATAATGTTGCAGGAAACTGTAAGTTGAGACTTGAATGTAAGAGCCAATGGAGTTAAAGATGACTAAACTGGAAATTTAGCAGTTGTTCCCTGATTACAATTTACAGGGAATAAGCAGCCTTTCTTTGTTTTACCTGAATCTCCTGGTTTACTGATTATAAACCACTATGACCATAGTTGTTGGTATCTACTGCAATGTGTAAATGTAAGGAATACTCTACACTCCATTGATGTATGTTGGCAAAGTATGCTAACTACATCAAGCAATTTCTGGAACAAGGAAGTTACTGGAAATTGCTACAATTGTTGTTCTACCTGAGGGAGCTAATAATTATGGCAGAGCACAAGATGGCCTGGAGAAAATAGCGGCTAGTCAGTTTCTACAACATAAGAAGGGAAACACATGGAATTGACAGTAATAACGTGAACAAAAATCTTGTAACTTTGTTATGAAAGACTATCATAGCTTTGCCTATACAAGGTTATGTAGAAACTATTATTGCTTATTTCTAATAACTCCATTTCTGTTCTCTGATAAGAACTATCTTGTGATTTGTATTGACACTAATCTGTTGAATTGTGTTTTAGGATATAAGACTATATAGGTATTAAAATTATTCAATGTGGTTTTGTGGAAATATTGATGTCAAGTAATCTTTCTCATTGTAATTGTTATGTACATTTGACTGTTGATTTAATAAATTTATTGATCTTCTTACACATATTGATAACCTTATGTTGGAAACGAAAGTGGGTGGACGGGGGCTCGATAAATATAGATTAATAGACAGATTTATTCTCTCCTTTAGTAAGAAGTTTTCTACCTACAAAAATATTGTGTGACGGTAAATGTTTGTCTTTCATGTTGTGGAAGGGAGAAAGCGTTCACAGCGCCTGCATATCCGCCAAGCGAGACGAGTGGTATCTGCTGGAGAATTATTAATAACATAAATTAAGATGCTCATCGCTTGTAATTAGTTATAGATGATTAAATAATTAATAATAATCATAATCATTAACTAGATGGCGTTGGCGTCACAGTGAGTTTACAGTAAAAAGGTTCAACAAGCAGACAAGAAAAATCCAAACACAAATAACTTGACACACCTTCACACCTTGACATCTCACCGGAGTCACTCTGTCCTTTCCCCAGAGTCAGATGATATTACAATTTATATTTTTTTAAAAGTACCTTGAATTTAATTGCAAATAGATTTTTAGGGCACACAAATTAAGTATGCGCTAATTTTATCGTTGTTTACGTCAGAATTTCTTTAGATGTTTGGAATGATATTTAATCTTTTTTGCCTTACTTAGTTCCTCCCTCTCTCCCTCCCCCCCCCCCCAACGGCGGAAACTTGTCACCCCTACAGGTAGAGAAACACGAACTGTAACTCACCTTGCATCCTTCGCAAGAAAAAACCCCATAATGGAATCCAGAGGCCTTGTCACCGCACACACGACACAGGATGTGCCCGCCTTGGGGCGCTCCTGAAGGGAAAACAAATAAAATTATACAACGTGTCTAAAAAACAAGTTTATAAAAGAAAAACACTAAAGAGTACAATCCAGGTGTTTTGGTGCGAGGTGGATGATTGTAGTAATATTAAACTTTTATCACAGCGCGCTAAACTTATCAGCAAGACCACAGCGCGCTAAACGTATCAGCAAGACCACGTGAACAGGGTCAGATGTTTCACGTTCAAAATGTCACTACAAAAGTATAAGACCTATGGGGTTTTTTGGGGGGGTTTTTTTTAGTATTCAACGACATTCCTTTTTCATTTACTGATTTAATGCGTGCAACTGAACTTTTAGCATAAACACGCAGACACCCTACACCCCTTACAAAAGACATTCGTAAAAATATTAAAGATAGATAAATCCAATACGAACAAGTCAAACCAGAAACTTGGTTAATTAAAAGAAAAATCGAAATACTGGCAACACAAGGGCGACCAATCTTGGTGATGCTTAATTTTACTTTGACTTTATAATGTAATAAATAAAACCAAAATCAAATCATTATTATTAGATAAGCAGATATATAAATCAAAATCAATTGATTATTTTTTAATTAAAAAATCGCAGATAAAATACGTGAATGCTGACTGGCAAACGTAATCAGCAGGATATGATAACGTTTTCTTTCTAACTAAACCAAATCAAAGCAGTATGTCATCTTTTTCTCAACCTCTCTCTTATTTCTTCTTCTGTTATTCCCCTTGAAAATGTCAATCGACAACTATACTAGGACACTACAGAGCAATCCCTGTCGGACTACACCTCCAACCGACGGACTTCTTTTTTTTTTTTTTTTTTTTTTTTTTTTGCCAACAGACTGTATAAGTCATCGGGATAAATTTCCTTGGAAATCACATGATGTCATCTATTTTGTCAATTAAGTGATGATTGCATCTAAGCGGAGTCTGGATTGATGAAGTCGGAATGACGCAAACTGAGAATGATTCCAATCGGGAACAAGTTCGAATCGATGAAATCAGGAATGATGCAATCCGTGAATGACGCAATTTTCTATTGATGAAGTCGGGAATAATGCAATCCAGAAACGATGTAATTTTTAATCAATGATGTTGGGAATAAGGCATCCGGAAATGATGCAATTCTGAATTGATGAAGTGGGAATACTGCAATCCAAGATTGATGCAATTTTGAATTGATGAAGTTGGGAATGATGCAATCCGGAAATGATATAAATTTCAAGTGATGAAGTGGGGAATGATGCAATCCGAAAATTATGCAATTTGAAGTGATGATTCCGATGATACAAGTTTAAGTGATGAAATCGGAAATGATGCAACTTTGAATTGAAGAAGTCGGGAATAATTCAGTCCTGGATTGATGTAATTTTGAATTGATGAAGTTGGGAATGATGCAATCAGGAAATTATGCAATTTTGAAGTGATGATTCTGATGATACAAGTTTGAAGTGATAAAGTCGGGAATGATGCACGTCTTAAGATGCAAATTTGCAGGGAATGATAATTTTATCGCTTGTTCTAAATTAATTAACGATTTTTTAAAGCCATTGAAACTTAACATAATTTTTGCAAAAGATGCTAAACGTATGCAGAATTAATCATGCTATTTTATTTTAGTGCAGAAAGCAATTTTAAATCAAACCGATCATAACTTATGTCATTCTGCTTTATGTAACATATATCACACATGTCATTTGTTTTCGTTATGCAAGCAGAGTTTTACTTGTCAGTGTGACAAGGAAGAAAGTGTGTGTGTGTGTGTGTGTGTGTGTGTGTGTGTGTGTGTGCGCGTGTGTCTGTAAAAAATGTCCCCCAAAAGCAAGAAGTTAATGTACAACCACCACCCCTCCTTCTTCTTGCATAATAATCCACCGATCTTCAACCACCTGCCCAGCAATATAGTTTTACGGCCAATCGAGGTCTACTGGGAACGAGCATATCCGATTCAAGAAAATGCCAATTTCCTTTGCTATTAAAAACCGTCTAAAATCACTACTACAAATGGCATTATGATTACGAAAACATTCATGCACAACAATGCAATACACACAAGCACGCACGCACACACACACACACACACACACACACACACACACACACACACACACACACACACACACACACACAGAGGATGGTTGACGCTAAAATCTATCTCAAATTTACTAAATGTTCATTTGTTTTACCTGTAGTAGTGGGGCGCTTGGTAGATTTATTACTCATTACAATGCCTACGACCATTGTGGAGAATCATTTGTGTCGATCTTCTCATCACTGAGATGGCTGAAAAGAAAAAGTAATCAACATTGATTGTATTGTATGTACGTCCATGCATGACTCAGTTTGTCTGCAATGTTTCACTTTGTAAAACATGCCGATTACTTTCCGAAATGGTTTGTATTGATTTTAATCGTAAAATAGTCATACAATGTAAATCTGTTTTGAGCGAAACGAGAAGTGAAATCATCTTTAAAATGCCTTTTATATAATAATATTATTAAAATAGTAAATAATATTAAAAAAACATTAACAGCAGAGAGAGACAATAGTTGTGTGACACCAATCCCCGATGACAACAGACGTGAGACAAGCTGTGTCACAACAGTCCTAAAAGACGACAGGTGTGAGCCACAACAGTTCTGAGAGACGATAGCAGTAAGACAACATCCGTAAAAGACACATCAGTTTCCAGAGACAACAATAATGAGCATAAAGCTGTATCACAATAGTCATGTGAAACAACAGGTATGAGCCACAACAGTCCTGAAAGACAACAGGGCAGTCGTAGGATACAACAGTTGTGAGTGACATCAGCTGTGAGTCCGGAGGGACAACAGCAGTAAAAGGCAACAGGTATGAGTCACAACAATCCTTAGAGACGACAGATGTGAGTCACAATATCCCTTATACAACAGCAGTAAGACAACAGCAGTGAGACAACAGCTGTGAGCCACTACAGTTCTGAGAAACAGCAATATGACAACAGCAGTGAAAGACAGTCAGTTCTAAAAGATAACAAGTGCGAATCACAAACAGTCTTGAGAGACAAAAGCACTAAGCGATAATAGCAGTAAAACAACAGCAAAGACAAATGTGAGTCACAACAGTCCTGACAACAATTGAGAGCCAACACCTGTATAATTACAATTATTAGTGATTTTATTACGTAACAAATGAAAATAATAACTCTACTGCTACCATTAAGAGTATAAGTAATTATTTATGAATAATTAAGTAAGTACTGACACTTCTAAGACTACAGCAACTACAATTAAATTCATCATTCAAAGGTGTGCTCTCTGAAACAATTATTACATCGCTTATAATTATCCGTGAAGTAGGTAATAGCTGCACATCATCAGTGATGTGGTTAAATGCAAATTCATACTAGCGTTATTCGTGATGTGGTTAAAATATAGGTTAATTCCAGTATCATTCGTGATTTTGTTAATTCTAGCATCAACAGTGACGTGGTTAAAATACAGATTAATTCTAGCATCATTCCTAATGTGTTTAAAATATGGGTTAATTCTAGCATCATTCGTGATTTGATTAAAATATAGGTTAATTCTAGTAACATTTGTGATGTAGGTAAAAAAAAAAAAAAGGGGGGGGGAGGGAAGAGTAATTCTAGCATCATTCGTGTTGTTAAAATACAGATTAATTATAGCATCACTCATGGTTTGGTTAAAATACAGATTAATTCTAGCATCAATTGTGTGTTGTTAAAATATAGATTAATTATAGCATCACTCATGGTTTGGTTAAAATACAGATTAATTCTAGCACCAATTGTGTGTTGTTAAAATATAGATTAATTATAGCATCACTCATGGTTTGGTTAAAATACAGATTAATTCTAGCACCAATTGTGTGTTGTTAAAATATAGATTAATTATAGCATCACTCATGGTTTGGTTAAAATACAGATTAATTCTAGCATCAATTGTGTGTGGGTGAAATATAGTTTAATTCTAGCATAATATGTGATATGGTTAAAATATAGATTAATTCTAGCATCAATTGTGTGTGGGTGAAATATAGTTTAATTCTAGCATAATATGATATGGTTAAAATATAGATTAATTCTAGCAAATGTGATGGAAAAATCTGGACTGATTATATCTTCATCCGAGAAGCTGTTAAATCGCAAATGCCAGGTTTTATCCTTGAGATGGTTAAAATGGAAACTGAATTTAGAATCATTCGTGGTTAATGGAAGGCTGTTTCGAGCACCATCTGTGAAGCAGTTAATATGTAACACTATTAAGTGTTAAAATGCTAATTTGAGCAGAGTGTTACGTTTCCAGTATTTATTTAAAGACCCTGCTTAGAATAATTAAAAGACTTTAAATATAATTAATTCTTCCTCTCATATTCTACGCAGACTGGTTGCTCAATTTATTATCTGACTAATTAAAAGTGCGTCTTGTAGTTCAGACGACAAATTTACAGACTAATAAACTGCGAACTTTTAGCTAGATTTGAAAACAGTTAAGTCCCTCTAAATTAATATGCACTCGTCATCAATCTTTCTGCTCATCCGCCCCCATTCAAATCTAAGAATTAATCTAATTGGTCTATTGTGCATAGAAATCAACTACTAAGAGGTATTAACAAAGAAAATAAGATTTAATAAAGTTTAACAAATTAACAATAAATCGAATGCAACGCGAATAGTCTTCACTCTGTCTTTACGCGCCTATGCCTGATTTTTGTCAATCTAAATTGCCAGAAAAGTGTTCCTTTGAGATCTGTACACTTGATTTTTGCACTTAGCTCTATTCTTGTATCCTTGGTCTCAACACTCAGTCATGCTGATTCGTTCCCTCAGTCCCCCTTTAACGACACACGTGGTGCATAAGGAATGATGTCCCTTTGTTAGTGGCTAGGAACTGGAATTTTTGCAGCATGGCCCTCAGAGTGGATTTCGACACGCTTATACCAATAAGCTAATGCAGGTGAGGCATGGTGAAACATGAACCATGAGCCGACCTTTGAGAGAAGTCGAAGGGTACCTTGATTCTCTATGGCGCCGGCTGCCTCTCACGACCCGAGTAAGCTGATGGAATTAGCTAAAATGTGCTCGAAGTGAGGGAGCGGAAGCGTGTGGGTACATATATAGAAAGGTATATTGCGTATCACGTGACTGTTCGCAAAGCATGTGGTTGGTTCGAGAACTGGACAATGGTCCTAAAGTTACATAACATCTTGACCTGTTCTAGAAGCACCTAGAAAAAGGAAGCTTTGAACAAAGGGCCAAGGGTTTCAAATATTCGAATTTGAAGTAAACAAGGCAAGTGGGTCACGAAGTCGGACAATTTTATCAGACTGTGACACCCCCTTGCTTTTGAGGCGTTTATCTTGCCAAAGATAAAATGCCTCCTACAAATTATGTATGATAAAATGTAGAAGTCCACAATGAAGAAAAATTTACACAAAAAAAAATTTCGACATTCCTAGAAATAAAGTGTGCAACTATATTTCATATCTACAGGAAGGAATCCGTAGGGTTCAGTTAATTGATTAAACAACATTCTATCAGTACCGGCACTTGATGGCATCAAGCACGACTCATGTAATCTGCGCCAACATTCAAAGACCCTTTGATGTAATGAATATTTGCGTCATACTGTGTCAGAAACAAAGACCAACGCATTAAACGGCTGTTCGTAAATTGCGCCTGTCCGAGAAAGGCCAACGGCTGGTGATCGCACTCAATGACAAAGGTTTTTCCGTACAAATAGTTTTCGAACTTTTTTATGGCCCAAACTATTGCAAGACATTCCTTTTCACTGGTGGAATATTTCTGTTCAGTAGTTGTGAGTTTACGGCTTGCATATGCAACTGGGTGTTTGGTGTCATTGTGTTCTTGTAATAACACTGCTCCTAATCCTGTGTTGCTAGCATCAGTCCTTAACAAGAATGGTTTTGTCAGATCTGGCAGTTTAACAACTAAATCTGAAGTCAGTCTAGATTTCAGTGTGTCAAAAGCGTTTTGGCATGCATCAGTCCACACTACTTTTGTAGGCATATTCTTACGTGTCAAGTCAGTCAGAGGACATGCAATGGCACTAAAATCTGGTACGAATTTTCTGTAGTAGTTAGCAAGACCAAGAAAACTTCTAACTTGTGTTTTTGTTAGCGGTTGTGAAGTGTCCTTAAGTTGTGCTATCTTAGCTTCACTTGGCGACATAGTTCCATGACTCAACTTGTGTCCCAAGAAGTCTAAGGAGAATTGTGCTATTTCACACTTCGTAGGGCGGGCAGTGAGGTTGGCTTGTTTTAATCTGGCTAGCACATCTCGTAAGAGTGTTAAGTGCTCCTCCCATGTCTGGGTGCCTAGAATTAAATCATCCATGAAGTTCTCAACTCCACGTCCGTACAGTGGTTCTAACAATGACCGCATCATTTTAGAAAAAATGCTTGGAGCGTTTGAAACTCCGAAAGGCATAACTTTCCATGTGTAGTTTCCTACTGGTGTAGTGAAAGCTAGTATGTGTCGATCAGTGTCCTTGACCTTGATTTGCCAAAAACCGCGTGACAAATCTATTTTGGTATAGTAATGAGCGTTAGCTAGCTTAGTGAAGATGAGATCCGGATCAGGGAGAGGCTCGGCACAAAACTCTGTCACTTGATTGAGTTTGCGGTAGTCTACGCAAAAACGGAACGAGTTATCACGTTTTTTAATCAACACGATGGGTGATCCGTAGGCACTGTCAGTCTTCTCTATGACCCCTAGATCTAGCATAGTCTTAATCTCACGTCTAACGTCATCTATCTTAGCGTGTGGCAACGGATACGGCTTCAAACGTATCGGTTTGTTGTCAGTCAGCTTCAGTGAAAATTCTATTAAGTCTGTCAACCCTGGTTTGTCTGTCAGAGTAGATGAGAACTCGTTAAGCAATTCATTCACTTCTTTTTTCTGTCTTTCTGTCAAGGCTTCATTTACCCTAACGTCTTTGACAGTTTCGTCCGTCTGTAGAGGACAGTTTGGTAAAGTACCAGTGACGCAATCAGTATCCCCCTCGTCTTCTGTAACTATCGTCGCTACGACAAAATCAGCTTGAGTGGTTTGATCCTCACGGCTTATGTACTTTTTGAGTAGGTTAACATGAAAGATTTTCTCTCTCTTTCCTGTCTGCACCTTATAGTTCAGTCCCCCTAGCTTGGCGGTAACTACAAAGGGCCCCTTCCATTTCATCTGAAGTTTGTTATGTGCTTCAGGAAGCAACAGTAACACTTTGTCATTAACTTCAAATTCTCTAGGTTTGGTGTGCTTATTGTAATATTCTGCCTGTCTAGACTGAGCTATCGTCAAGTTTTCCCGTGCTATCTTGCCTATAGTTTCAAGACGGTTTCTTAAGTCAGTGACGTATGTATAAGTTGTCTTAACTTCGTCATCTGTCTTTTCATCAGTCCAAAGTGCCTTCAAAATCATCATCGGTCCGCGTACAGTACGTCCGTAAAGTAGCTCAAATGGTGAAAACCCGGTGGAAGATTGTGGCACCTCCCTATATGCAAATAGTAGGGCAGGGATGTATCTGTCCCAGTCTTTCGGTTTATCAGTGGCGAGCTTTTTAAGTGCTGTTTTTAATGTCCCATTGTATTTTTCAATCAGACCATTTGCCTGGGGGTGGTATGGTGTGCAAGTAAGATGTTTGATGGAAAGTAAGCGATTTACTTCCTTCATTACGTTGCCTATGAATTGACTCCCCTGATCTGTCAAAATTTCAGTAGGAATACCAACACGACTCCAAAGACCGAAAAGGGCTTCGGCGACAGTTTCAGTATCAATATTTTTCAATGGTACTGCGTCGGCGAATCTTGTTGCGTAATCAATAGTGGTCAGCACGTATCGATTACCTCTCGTTGATGTGGGTATTATAGGCCCAATCAAATCCAATGCTACGCGCTTGTAGGGTTCACTGATCAGTTCAGGCTCTCCTAACGGTGCGGGTCTGATTGAATTTTTAGACTGTGTTCTCTGGCATGTGTCGCAACTTAACACGAATCTACGGATATCGGCAGTGATGTCCGGCCAATAAAACTCACTTGTAATACGACTAGTTGTTTTTTGTACACCCATGTGTGCACCAAAAAGACTCTCATGACCTAATCGTAATACGTCATTTCGTTTGGTTTGTGGAACGACTAATTGTTTCCGAAATTCGTCTCCCACTTTCGAATAGCGGTACAATAAACCCTTTTTCAGAATAATGCACGCTTTCTTATTCGAATCGTCAGTGTTGACGTCACTAACAAGTACAGCTTGTCTGCGTAACTTGTCTAGTGTTTCGTCCTCAGCTTGTAATATTTTAATCTCGCTAACTGTTGCTTTATCTACGGCTGGTGCGGCAGACATCGGTGCAGTTACAGATTTGTCTTTACTACTCGCTGCTCTGGTTACAGCGTTAACCAGTGGTGGTTCAGTTGAAGTTTGTTTTTTGCACGGCAAAACATACTTGCAACCAAGGATCACGTCATGCGGTGAGTTTTCCATAACTGCCGCTTTGACTGTTCCTTCTACAAAGTCTGAAACAATCGAGACTTCAGCTACTGGTAAAATGTCTTGTTCGCCGTTTGCAAAGGTGACAGAGATTGTCTCCCCTGTGTAGTCGGTACGGTTAACTAATGATGCATTTACAATAGCGTCTAGCTCACACCCTGTATCAAGCAAAGCGATTGTATCGTGACCGTTTGCCTGTACTGGTGTTCGATTCGACCTTTCTGTTTTAGGTGTATGACTTTCTACTGCGTAAACTTTAGCTGTTTTCTTTTCAGGACATGTTCGTGAAAAATGGCCACTATCACCACAAGTGTAACATGCAAGATTCTTTTTATCTTTCTGTTTGTCGGACTTGTTTTTAGTGTCGGGTTTAGATGTTTTATCATCACGCTCATTAGGTGCCTTCCCGTCATTTTTCTTATCCTTTCGAGTCTGCGGTTCGTTCGGTCGAGACTTGTTGTTCGCGTGTGCGTTCGAGAATCGAGAATGTGCGTCATCAAAGCGATCGGCGGCGTTGCCTATCTCCTCTAGCGTAGATTTTTCCCTTATTGCTAAGTGAATCAGTAGATCTGATTTGTATGACCCGAGAATATGGTCTTTTACCATTTCATCCCTAAGACCTGCGTACGTCTGTGGAGTTTCGGCTAGATCTATCCATCTTTGGAACAAGTCAGCTACGCGTCGTATGTACTGTGCGTGCGTCTCTGAACTGGCTTTAGTGGCCTGTTTAAACTTACGTCGGTATGTATCTGCTGTGAGTTTGTAACGTTTCAATAATGCGGCCTTGACTGTGTCGTAATTATCTGACTCAGAATCGCTAAGCTTATTGAACTCGTTTTTCGCACTGCCCTGCAATAACCCCGATAAATTTATCGCCCAATGTTCCGCTGGAATGTTTGTTGCTCTGGCTAACTTTTCAAACGTTTTTAAATACGCGTCTATTTGATCTTTGTTCTCATCAAATGGGACCATATTTATCTTTGGAATGATATTTTCAATTCTACTGTGATTATTTCCATCGCTAGAACGCGAATCACCACTGCTTCTGCGGTCACGGTTTGGATTGGTAACTTCTAGTTTCTTTACTTCCCATTCTAACCGTTTTATTTCCGCGTCTGCGGCGATGCGTTTGGCTTCTGTATCCGCTGCGATGCGTTTTGCTTCTGTGTCCGCTGCGATGCGTTTAGCCTCGGTTTCAGCTAGTCTTTCAGCCTCTAACTTCTTAGCTTCGCGGGCAGCTAACCGTTCTTCCCTTTCTATCTCTTGCCTTTCTTTGTCCGCTTTTTCCGCTTTCTCTAGCTCAGTTTTGATGTAGCTAGTCAGTTCGTCACCCTGGTATCCTATCATGATACCGGCTTCTTTCAGGTCTTCGATAACCTGTTTGCGATCCATTTTACTGTCTTAGCGCGCTGGCTACAATAAGAATGTATCTCGTGAATTGTGTGTTTTAACCGTCGGCGATAACTCCGCTTATCCCGAAAATAACTTTTAGGCTACAACCTTACAAAAATTATTTAATTTACTCAGAACACCTTCCGAAATAAATTACGCGTTAACTCTTTACACGTTTCACCTGCTTGTCACAGTGTCCGCTGTTCCAAGACTTCCGTAATGTCACGGCTCCTACCATACAACATTACACATTATATCTAGCACCCTAAATATAATAGTCCGAAGTCTGTTACTACCGATAACTCTCCTAGCTGGCGGTATAACCTTCGACTCCTCACAATGAAGTACTCAGTAACACAATACTAAATAAATCATTCAATAGCTAACATGACATATTTAACTACGCTTAAATATATCAACATTAACTAACATGCACGCTACTCTGCAAAAGAATACATGCACATGTCACAACAAAAGCAAAGAAAATCAGTGATACAAAAATCAAAAGAACAATTGGCAATTCTGTTCGTTCGTTCGTTTCTAGGTTATGATGCGCCCTATGTATAAAAATGTTACAATTTACAATTTAATACATATCAATCCCGCGACGACCCACACTTGTTACGTTTCCAGTATTTATTTAAAGACCCTGCTTAGAATAATTAAAAGACTTTAAATATAATTAATTCTTCCTCTCATATTCTACGCAGACTGGTTGCTCAATTTATTATCTGACTAATTAAAAGTGCGTCTTGTAGTTCAGACGACAAATTTACAGACTAATAAACTGCGAACTTTTAGCTAGATTTGAAAACAGTTAAGTCCCTCTAAATTAATATGCACTCGTCATCAATCTTTCTGCTCATCCGCCCCCATTCAAATCTAAGAATTAATCTAATTGGTCTATTGTGCATAGAAATCAACTACTAAGAGGTATTAACAAAGAAAATAAGATTTAATAAAGTTTAACAAATTAACAATAAATCGAATGCAACGCGAATAGTCTTCACTCTGTCTTTACGCGCCTATGCCTGATTTTTGTCAATCTAAATTGCCAGAAAAGTGTTCCTTTGAGATCTGTACACTTGATTTTTGCACTTAGCTCTATTCTTGTATCCTTGGTCTCAACACTCAGTCATGCTGATTCGTTCCCTCAGTCCCCCTTTAACGACACACGTGGTGCATAAGGAATGATGTCCCTTTGTTAGTGGCTAGGAACTGGAATTTTTGCAGCATGGCCCTCAGAGTGGATTTCGACACGCTTATACCAATAAGCTAATGCAGGTGAGGCATGGTGAAACATGAACCATGAGCCGACCTTTGAGAGAAGTCGAAGGGTACCTTGATTCTCTATGGCGCCGGCTGCCTCTCACGACCCGAGTAAGCTGATGGAATTAGCTAAAATGTGCTCGAAGTGAGGGAGCGGAAGCGTGTGGGTACATATATAGAAAGGTATATTGCGTATCACGTGACTGTTCGCAAAGCATGTGGTTGGTTCGAGAACTGGACAATGGTCCTAAAGTTACATAACATCTTGACCTGTTCTAGAAGCACCTAGAAAAAGGAAGCTTTGAACAAAGGGCCAAGGGTTTCAAATATTCGAATTTGAAGTAAACAAGGCAAGTGGGTCACGAAGTCGGACAATTTTATCAGACTGTGACACAGAGCATCTTAGGTGAAATGTTCTTTTAAAATGTAGCTTCATTAGAGAAGGAAAGGTTTAGAAAAGAATATGGAGAGGTTTGAACTAAATTTACGATTTAAGCTTATAGATCAATATTTAGGGCTTATAGATCAATATTTAAGAATTTTTCTTTTATTCTTTTTTCTTCAAATAATTTACTTGACTTGACTGTATTTTCGAACGGATTTATAAATACAACAATCAAACGGAAATAATTTCCTTATTTTTCACTTATCCGTCTAACAATATAAAGTGACAGTAAATGATTTTATTTTTCAAATATTTTGTCCAGATTAGTAACAATATGGAGTGAAAATAAAATTATTTGCTTGCTTTGCAATTATTTTCGAAAGTTAGTAAAAGAATATAATTGATTTATTTTTAACATTATTTTTTTTAACGGATTTCATACAAATAGACGGTGAAAACATAATTTACTTCTTGCACAATAATTTCTTTAACAAAAAAATATTTTCAATTATTTTCGACAAATATAAACACATCACGTCAAATAAATAATTTTAAAATTATTTTCCAATAGATTTATAAACATATGAAGCAAAAAAATAAAAAAAATAAACACATTTTTTTATTTAATAAAAGATAGCCGCAAAAAATGACAGCATCGACACGTTTTCCGTTTCTCCTCCTTTCGTTTTTTTTAAAAAATAAAACAATTACGACATATTATTCTTTAACAGCATCAACAGCAAGAGTCTTCGTGTACTTTCGCTGAAACCGAATCCAATAACTGTTAGCAATTCCTCTTGCAATCTGACCTCACTCTGAGAGGGAGAGAACGACCGTGGATGTGACAAGACCACCACAACGTTCAAAGCTCGAGGAAATAGAAAGACCAGACGTAATAAGCGCGTTACATCCGGGCACTCGATCTCATACCAGGCATGCACGCATTCTAAAATGTCTGCAAACAACTAGACAATGCTTTCGAAAACAGATCGTCAGCAAGTGAAATGGGGGACATTTCCGGCTTACGTCGAGTTCGCGCTAGAAACAGACACTTAATTTTAAAGTATAAATTCGGTTTGCTGGAGTTGTGATTCTGTTTGATTAAAGCGTGAAGCAATTCTTGTTCTTTTTACTGTAAATAAAATCTGACAAAAGAGGACGTAAGTCTTAGCTCGGTGGAGTCAGTACAGTGTGACAAAGGTGAGGTAATTCTTCACTCAATAGTGGGGTGGGAGGGGACGTCATGATTTTCACAAAGGGGGGGGGGGGTAACGCTCAGCTTGATAAAGAGAATGTCGAGCTATCGGTGCGGTTTGTTACAGTTGAAAGTCATTCGAAGTCCGGAAACCATGTGATATTACCACATGTTCTTTTTCCCCAGAAACCAATTTAATGCCTAACAGACTTTCGGTTGCTTACCACAGGTATTTGGGTGGTGTCGAGCCCTATATACATGAGGAAGTCAGCAATATCCATAGAACCACCACCCAAAGTCTGTCCCTTCGCGGCGCTGTTTTAAATTCATTAAATTATTGAGCTTATTTCTGCAAAACAATTCTTTTTTTTTTTTTTTTTTTTTTTTTTTTTTACAAGATTCATTAACTTAGCTGAGCATGTCTTTGTAAAAGGTGTTCTGTGCAAAGCACGACTCGCTCAATCCCCCCCCCCTCCACACACACTCACACCCCACCCCGGCAGTTCAGACTGTAAATTTATGGCAGAGTTTAAAGGGCATCAGATTTCCAGTCGAAATCAAGGTCAGGGCGTAGCGTGCTTATTTTTATTTTTATTTTTAAAAGAGAACGTATTCACTTTAACTTACTTCGCCAGCAGTTGATTTCCCAGAAGGAAAGGTTGTGTGATTGTGAGTGTGTGAGACAGTTTGGGCTGGGTGGTGGAGGGTGGGATGATTCGACGCTTATTTTTATGACTTAAAACTGTCATTTGACCGATACTATGGAAACTGTGCCACGCACGATCCAATAATTTACAAGACAATTTCGCTGCTTCACAACCCTTGCCGCGTGGCCAAGACCATGATACACTGTAGCAGCCTGCTGTCATAGCTTTTATAAAGGAAATCCTAGAATATACACAGGGGCGGGTAAACTCCGGCCCGCGGGCCAAGCCATTCACAGTTAACATTGCCATATATATAGCCCGCGAGACAGCAAAATAAAAGTCAATAAAACAAATGGGCGTTGTTATTTGTTCTCAACTCTCTGACCGTCATCTAAATGACATTCTTGTCCACCACATCAATTAAGCCTGTCATTGAATCACTGATTCATTGCAAGCAACACCATCCATCTCATTAACTTTACGTTGAAACTGAATTATTTTTGTTCTCATTTTATATTCTGAACTTTCTGGACTTTGTGACCTTTGGTCATCTATCCAGCCAGCGAACTGTTCCTACAGTTTTATCCGACCCGTGCTCTTAAAAGTTTGCCGTTTCTAGATGAAGTCAAGACATTATATCTGCAATTTAGATTTTACTGTTTTCTTTCAAATGCATTTTATTTTATAGGTTAGGAACACTTTTGTGTTAAACTTAACTTCGTAAAGATACCAGCGATATATTAAAAAATTCACCGGCAGTCGAAAGTAAACAGCAGGGATGCACAAATATTTTAGGCCAGAGGGCCCAAATTCCAATTGATAGTGCATGGAGGGCCGCCACATAGATGGCTCAGTAGAAAAAAACAACACAAATAATGAAATAATGTGCTTTACATTCGTAATAATGGTAACATCCAAAAGTACTCTGGGGGCCGCATTTTAGAGCACTGTCTCGGGCCCCATGCGGCTCGCGGTTTGTGCACTCTTAGTATACAGCCATCGCGCGCGTGTGTATGTGTGTGTGTGTGTGTGTGTGTGTGTGTGTGTGTGTGTGTGTGTGTGTGTGTTTGCATGGTAACCCCTATCTAAAATACCAATTAAAATTGGTCATATCTACCTTCTGGAAAAGACCAAAGAAATAATACGACATTTCTGTATATTAGTCAAACAGTTTCGATGAGACAAACTTGAAACGTGAATGGAAGGAACAGCTGAATGCTGATGTTACTAACATATTCCACTTTCAGGCTTTCGCACAAGATCGTACGAAACACACGAGATCATCTTCGCTGTGGTTATTTCCAAAATGCGTATCTTTGCATAATGCAGACATAGCTCATATTAACCTTGAATAGATGACTTAATAAGCCACTTTTATTTCTTTGCTCATTTTACAGGCATCAATCAGTGACATATTAGACTTGAAAACATAGCTTAATAATTTTGACGTTTTGCTGGAAGATGGGCAAGATGTTAATTTTCCACCACCCCATGCTGTCCCTAACCTTAGACTAATCCTCAAAACACACCTGGATGGCCACACATGTTGGAAAAAGAAGAAAGATAATGTGGAAAAGAAGTGATAATCGAGAATATAGCTCCGAGCCCCCCCCCCCATGATACGTACAGCCAGATATATTAATTAAATACAGGTGACAGACTACAACATATAACAACCTGTAAGTAAGCCACGCCAACAGGAGTGGTCAAAGTATCATAGTAAAATATATTTAAGAGAAATACAATAAGACAGAACTGTGGTTACATCTAGTGAATGGTTCGATTGTTATAATCAGAGTTTATAAATGTATATCATTCATAATCATGACCATGTAGATAGAGATAGTTTGTTTATGGCCTATGACACTGCTGCGCTTATTTGTGTTATGTTCATAGCGACATTATGAGAGAAGCTGTACAGTTGTTGATTTTATGGCCACTTAACTCAGGATTTGCCTGACAGTCATCTAGAGTTCTAGTGGTCATTGCAGAAGTGGCACACACGGTCAGTTGAACCATGATCTCTGCCCATGGGTCGTTCCATTCTGACATTGCTTTGTGGCTCAGTGCTCGCTGGAAGTCAAGGTTGGAATAAAGTGCCAATCCACCAGTAAAAGCACATGGACTAAGAATTTGTCCACACGTGTTCCCTGAGAGAACACACTTACATACATGGTCATCACATAGTATAATATCCTATAGCTATACAAAATAGGGTTAAAGTTAAGAATAAATATTGATCTAATATTTACTTCTACAAGGAAAACCTCATATATTCGGCAGTAATATACCCAGAGGATGAGTTCCTGCTGTACCAGTAACCAACAATAAGTGCAGTAGCTGCTATGCAGTATAACTGTAGGTTATTAAGACCAAGAGAGCCAAGCACATTGCCATGATGGAACTATTCAGTTGGTCTGCTGAATAACAGACAATCGTTTAACACAACTGAGCTGTGCTCTGAATGATCCGTTTAAAGTGAGTTGCTCCTCAGCCTGTTCTCTAGCTCAGATAAAGGGTCAACTGTCCTAGAGTTAGGTTTTGATTGTAGTCTATTTTTAGAGGATGGGTGTGGGATACATAATGCCATTATGTGACAATAACCACTTTTATTTATTTGCTCATTTTACAGGCATCAATCATTGACATAGCCATCATGCAATGTCGATTTTAAGCACTTTGTCCATCACTTAACCAATCTTGGAAGACAAAGAAAGTGGTAATTAAAAGTGGTAAGTAAGTTTCATATATTTATGAGTTCACCTGCACTTTTAACTTGTATGTTTTCTACGGTACGTTCGATTATGGACTTTCGACCTTATTTCAACTGTTTAATTGTTTTGCTAATTTTCTAAATCCAAGGGTTGGATTCAAAGTGAAGTGACTCCGATCTAGGAGTTTCTTGGGAGACAGAATATCTTTTGAGGAATAGTTTCTTGGAGACAGAATATCTTTTGAGGAATAGTTTCTTGGAGACAGAATATCTTTTGAGGAATAGTTTCTTGGAGACAGAATATCTTTTGAGGAATAGTTTCTTGGAGACAGAATATCTTTTGAGGAATAGTTTCTTGGAGACAGAATATCTTTTGAGGAATAGTTTCTTGGAGACAGAATATCTTTTGAGGAATAGTTTCTTGGAGACAGAATATCTTTTGAGGAATAGTTTCTTGGAGACAGAATATCTTTTGAGGAATAGTTTCTTGGAGACAGAATATCTTTTGAGGAATAGTTTCTTGGAGACAGAATATCTTTTGAGGAATAGTTTCTTGGAGACAGAATATCTTTTGAGGAATAGTTTCTTGCTCCAATCGGGTGGTTGTGAGTGCATGAACGACAGTGAAAGCTCATTGTTGGTGGGTATTTATAATTACTTTCCAAGTTTAAATATTTTCTCTCAGCCAGGAAGAGAGATTTTTAGTAATGTAACATTTTAAGTTTTGTCAATAACTTTATATATTTCTATAAAGAACATCAGTGTGACAATCTGGGAAGAAACAAGAATTAACACCTCTGTAAACTCTATAGTTATATAAATTAACTCTATAAATTAGTATTTGTACACTTTCCTTGCTTGGATATTAATTAGCTTGGAACACTACAAGGACTGCTGTGGACATTACTTCGTGACGTGTGTAAATCGTGACGTCAGATATGTTAGGCTGCACTGTTATTTATACTCTCTCTATTTTCTAATTTCTTCTATGACTGGAATTATTATACCATCAGGATAAACTACTCCTTGTATGGATTAAACGTACCTTATATATTTATGCAGGGTGACTTTATGTTAATTGTATCACAAAGGTGTTTTTTTTAACCATTCATGCTCGAATTAAAGTACATGTATTGTTGTTCCTTTATCATACTTCGTTAAATACATTTGTTTATTGGTATGAAAAAGAATTAGCAGTGAGGTGGCTTCAGAATAATTAATTAGTCAGGTCATTAATTCCTTGAAGACCTGCAGACAGGAGTACACGTGGGATGCTAAATGAAGTGATTTTTAAAAAAAATGCATTTAGGGCCCTATTGAAAGACAAGCAGACAAGACTACATGTGGGATGCTAAATGAAGTGATTTTAAAAAATGCATTTAGGGCCCTTTTGAAAGAGGCCAGCTTAAATTACCTGGCAGGTGGAGAGGGAGAAGAGTGTTGATCTCTAAATTAAAATAATAATCATAGTATATTCCATAAAGTGTCATTTATTATAATTACAGATATTTGGACATTATTTTAATTAACGAAAGTATGCGTTATTAAGGAGTATCTTGATAATGGCACAAGAGAACGACACTTCCACAGTTTGCTACTATTTTGAGGTCTTTTTGTGGCTTGTGTTGTCTTGAGGTCTATTTGTGGCTTGTGCTGTCTTGAGGTCTTTTTGCGGCTTGTGTTGTTTTGAGGTCTATTTGTGGCTTGTGTTGTCTTGAGATCTATTTGTGGCTTGTGTTGTCTTGAGATCTTTTTGTGGCTTGTGTTGTTTTGAGGTCTTTTTGTGGCTTGTGTTGTCTTGAGATCTTTTTGTGGCTTGTGTTGTTTTGAGGTCTTTTTGTGGCTTGTGTTGTCTTGAGATCATTTTGTGGCTTGTGTTAAGGCAAGAGGTCTTTTGCGACTGTTGTCTTAAAGTCTTTTTGCGGGCTTGTATAGAGGTATTTTTGCTGCTTGTATAGAGGTATTTTGCTGCTTGTATAGAGGTATTTTTGCTGCTTGTATAGAGGTATTTTTGCTGCTTGTATTGAGGTATTTTTGTTGCTTGTATAGAGGTCTTTTTGCTGCTTGTATTGAGGTCTTTTTGCTGCTTGTATTTTGTTTAAGAAAGCAAGAATAGAGAGAGAGAGAGGATAGAATTTACACAACTTATGATGCAGTGTAGCATGCGCCTCCCTAGTTGTGGATATGATTATTATTATTAATATCCATAAATAATTACAAGTGATGAGAATATTAATTTATGTTAAAAAACCCCAATCAACTTGTTTAGATGTCTGTAATTCTCATGAGGTCATGGGCAAATTATGCCTGTTTTACTAAGGCTTTATCTTCATTCATTTATTAAATTCTCTGATGTTTTCATTTTTGCATTATACATTTCTTTACGCTGGCAACTGCAACTGGGTGATGTAATTGCAGCATCCTGCATAAGCAGATTACTGATTTTTTTTTAGAAGGTTGGGAGCATGTTAAAAGGGATGTCAGACACTATAAACAGATTACGAAGTATGTATGAATGGTTGTAGGGAAGGGAGTATTGTTCAAGCCTGATGCTTGATAGCCCTGGTTAATGGAGTTTTCCCACTGCTGATTTATGAATTTACATAAATAGCAAGAGAATCGAATTGGGAATTCATTCATGATGAAAACTTTGCCTAACTTACAGAGGCTGCATTTATTTCCATGAATTGAAGATAAACCCACTGATAATTCAGACAAGGTAACAGATTGATTTCTTAATACTGTATTTTATTAAGAATGTTGTAGCATGATCTTGTATTATTTTACCTTGATTGATATGAAATGTTGCTATTTTCTCCTGACATTGTGGCCAGGGAATAGAGTGAAACCAAGTCAACACATGTTCCACAATTTATAATAATTTACAAAGATGTATAATGATGTTGTGGGATGCTATCTCATCTCCACTGAAGTAAATATTAATTTGATGATTGTAAAATGCCTGTGTTCGTTTGAAACATTTTGTTTGATGTAATAATTGTAATCTCCATGTGCATGGTGATGTATTTTTATTCTAATTGTAACACACATGTGTGTGGTTTAGATAATTTATAATTTCGTTGTAAAAATACAAAGTGTGGTCAAATTGTAATAGGACACCTATTGTCTTTTGCCACTATGTACAAAGGGTCAGCGAATTGTAGGTTCATCACTCATGGAAATAATTATTATTGTTTCAGAGTGGATTTGGTGTTTCAGTTTGGCATTTTTGTTGGTGTTTGTGTTCTATGGCTATTGAGCTAAGAACCTACTGCTGAGGAGCACTATTCATATGTGATGAGTTAATCAGACCAGTCACCTAGAACATTCAATGATGGACTGTTGATGTGTGAATTGCCAGAGGGACTTTTCCAATAACTGCTGAGGAAAGATAAGTAGGCATCTGACAAGCTCTGAGATCAGAATTCGTGTTACAATCCATATAAACTTTCAAAGACAGAATAGGTGGTCTGGATGACCTTCGTATTTATATGTAATTTATGGATTCACTATTTTGTTAAATATTAAAATTTTATATTTTTGTTATCATAATAATGGAGATTGACTAATTATTAGTGAGAGAGAGACCAAAGGAGAATTTGGCTGGGGGCGGAGTATGTATGAGTGATTTTGTATGCATAATTAGTTCTTATTAGGATAACGTGCCCAATTCACGCAAAATTACATAGACTCATCTGTCAATATAATTAATATCTAAACCAAGATAATTAATTGGTGGAGACTGAAGGGTGAGTTTTGGCAACCAGTCTGTCATCATCATATGTATAACGTTAAAATTAACAACCTTTAAATCCTCAGGGTCTTTAAACAAATGCTGGAATGTAACAGTAGTCCATGCAAAATCAGTGCACACCGTCCTTTTTAACGTCCTTGTAAACGTCGCATCATTAAGGCGTGGTACATTTTTGTTCCCTCCAACTGCCGAGAAAACAAGCAGAGCAGCATAACGGGGAAACTGGCAAGTTCATTACGACAGTAGAACCTCTTACAACAAAAACATTTGTGCCTTAAAACGGGTAAATGTTGTAAATTCGTTTTTTCTTGGTGTCAGCCGAGTTTCACTTCGCTTCACTTTCTCCTTTCCCATATTCTTCCTCAGCTAGTTTCACTCTGGCCCCCCTCCACCCCACCCCAGAGCGCCGGCATTTATCTCTGACGTCATCAATAGCGGACACAATTATTATTGTGTGTGGTGATTTCCTGTACTCTGTAACTTGATTTCTTTCTTAACATGGAACCCTGGGGAACCCGGAATTTCGCAGATCACCACAACAGTAAAAATCTCATTGGCGTATTGAATCTATAGCTGAGACTATCAACAGCAACACACCATGCACACAAATAATATCTCAAGTGTTTACGATTTATCAAGGAGTTAGATATCCTAATTTCTGGATCTGTCAATCGCAATCAACACACACGACGCTCTACCTCCAGTGATACTATATATTATCATGATTTCAAAGCGAGGCTGTTCGTTATCATGTAGTACAGGAAGTACTGATACCAAAATCTAGTGGGCCTGGGCCAACTTTTATACTGGTTTCTCAGGAATTCCTGTCCTTCAAAGAAAAGACAAGGTTGATCTCTCTCTCTCTCACAAACCAGACATGCACACTGACATAGAATAAGCATTTTAGGTGTATTATATTCAGGAAAACATGTCTGGCAAGCAGTGGACTGGACTATATATATCTGAACATATTAGTTAAAAGGTCGTCGATCTGTACAAGTTAGTGAGTTTTTCTGTTCTCAGAATGTTAACTTATAAATACCACAGACCACGCTACAATTAACCTTCCCGTTATTTATATGAACGACGAAAGGTCTCCGAATTGCTTTGTTTCCATTAATGCTCTTTACACAGAACTAGCACAACCAAGCTGGTCTGGATACACCGAGAAAGGACTAGAGAACTAGCACAACCAAGCTGGTCTGGATACACCGAGAAAGGACATGAGAACTAACACAACCCAAGCTGGTCTGGATACACCGAGAAAGGACTAGAGAACTAACACAACCCAAGCTGGTCTGGATACACCGAGAAGGGGCTTGTTTAGTTTTCGCAACAAAAGCTATATTTACTGTAATAGTAATAGTAGTAGTAGAAGTAGTAGTAGTAATAGTAGAAGTAGTAATAGTAGTAGTAGTAGAAGTAGTAATAGTAGCTGAGATACTGCTGACACTACCATAAAACGATCATTGGCTTGCGGTATTAATTAAGAGACAATTACAAATTTATTATCATTCCTACTAGTGCAAACTAATTTAATCAATAAAATAATCATACAAGAAATGGGCATACAGGTCATTTTACAATCGACCACAACTTCAGGAGAAAAGAATTTGTTTGCCCCGAATAAATGTTTGATGCATACATAGAGTGAGAAATAAGTAATCGATTTTAAAACTACTGCAGTAGTAGTAGTCTCCGTTCTTGAAAAAAATCATTGGAAACTGTCAGACCCCCACAAACATACCCTAATTGCAATCGGTCACGCTATCATTTCTCTCTGTGCCAATGTCATTGTCAGCCGGGGGTTAGGATGACCTAGAATTGTACATACCACTGCATTGCGAATCTGATTTGAAGTCCTTGATACAAGTTAAACAACAATAGCGATTCACCCCTTTCTTTTCGTTAAAAAAAAAAAAAAGGCCCAAGCAACCAGCCAGCAAGCATTTCCAGGAACCGTTCAAGCAAGCTTAGGACATTTATATGTATTAAAGTCTGACTTCCTTGACAATAATCTGTTGGCGTAAATATTCCCTGCCGCCCTCTCTACCCAGCACATGTTCTGATAACAAACATAAAACAAAATGTGCGCTATAATCTCAGTTTTCTGCTGTATTCTTATCTCGCCCATTATATTTGCTATATACGCACATTCATACACACGCGCGCACACATTCATATTTTTGCGAGCGCGCACACAAAATGTTGAACATTTTTCAATGGGATGTTAATATAAAATCCTAGGATTTCAACTGCAACAATCGATGTCGTCACCGGTGCCTGCATTATGTATCTTGCTCCCCCAACCTCCCCCCCCTCCCACTCTGCTAAGCAATGACTCAGAGGGAAAATGTGAACGACTGGCACAGACACCTGACGCCCACGTCAGCAAAGAGGTCACACAGAATGCCGATATACCAATACAGTGTGCCCCTTGCTCTCGATCTCCGACAGCGCGAGCATGCTACGACAACACTGTACAAGTAGGTCTCTGCGCTCTATTTTCAGGCGAGTACGTCACTTGTGAAGATCGATCGGCATTTTGGCCCACTATTGGTAACAGTGCAAAGGGGGCAGGGGAAGAAAGAAAGCTGTTTTGTACCCCACCAATTTGATCCAGATCTCTCGAGTATATTTATCTAATAGTAGAAGTACACGGGTGCCCACCATGTGTCACAATTTTTATTTGTATCGGCATGCTATTAAAATAAATTAATGTGTATGTGCGTGCGTGAGTGTGATAATTTAATACCAAGAACGAAGTGACTGTGTATAGTGTATAATCACCGATGTGTTTAGTGTTACAACACAGCAAAGTGTTCACTGTCACTCACTTTCCATCGAACTGATCTGTATTGAAATGAACTGAGTGTAAGTGAACCAAAGTACAGAGTCGTTCAGGTCGAAATTTATGACGGTTTTATTTGAGTGTCAATCAATCCGGTCGATGGCACTTTATATGTTTAGACAAGTGTACGGTATCACAATCTCTAACGATGTGCCGCCATATTATTTCACTGCCGGCCAAACCGAAAGAGTCAACAACAACAACAAAAAAAAGAAAGAATACTCCCTGAGGCATAATAACATTTCAGCTAAAATTAATTCGTCCCACTGCAAATGAAATATAACCAGAACATTTAGAGCTAGAATGATTTCTGACTAATGTATCTATTAGAAATGAAATATAACCAGAACATTTAGAGCTAGAATGACTTCTGACTAATGTATCTATTAGAAATGAAATATAACCAGAACATTTAGAGCTAGAATGATTTCTGACTAATGTATCTATTAGAAATGAAATATAACCAGAACATTTAGAGCTAGAATGATTTCTGACTAATGTATCTATTAGAAAACGTTATACATGTGCATGCATGTCTAAACCCGGCTCACTCAGTTCTTTCACATTTAAAATGCAGTTTTGTACCTCTAATTCCGGCTCAACTCAGTTCTTTCACATTTAAAATGCAGTTTTGTACCTCTAATTCCGGCTCAACTCAGTTCTTTTAAAGAGTATAAAATGCAATATTGTGCCTCTAACTCCGGGTCAACTCAATTCTTTCAGAGTATAAAATTTTGTACAGTCTGTACCCCTAATCATGGCTCAACTCAGTAATTTTTTTTTTAAACGAGTATAAAATGCAACATTGTGCTTCTAACCCAGGCTCAACTCAGGTGTTTCAAAAAGTATAGATACAATATTGACCTAGTGTATATGCAAACGATTGAAGTTTACATTTACAAGCTGTATACATATACACATACTTTTTCTACACTTACCACTTTCCATATATACAAAGAAAGAACAGAAAATATTTCACGAAAGTGGTTCTAAAGAACAAAGTAGAACAGAAAATATTTCACGAAAGTGGTTCTAAAGAACAACGTAGAACAGAAAATATTCACGAAAGTGGTTCTAAAGAACAAAGTAGAACAGAAAATATTTCACGAAAGTGGTTCTTAAGAACAAAGTAGAACAGAAAATATTTCACGAAAGTGGTTCTAAAGAACAAAGTAGAACAGAAAATATTTCACGAAAGTGGTTCTTAAGAACAAAGTAGTACAGAAAATATAAATATGCACTTAACTCTACTGACAAACAGACCAGATATAATTATGATTACAATTATATTTGCTTGAAATTTTCATTTGATGTTTATTTGTGGTACAGAGGTTCATCGTTGCAGGATATATAATTTTAACAATCTATCAGATGTCCTTGCCTGCATTAATGAAATGATGTGATTTGGTTTCAAAGAGCAGTGTTCAGAATAAACCCATCTGCAAGTAAAAGGTCGTTCAAAAGTGTAGTATGGCGGTGAGAAGTCACTACAGTGATAATGATGAGATATTTTTTTCCCTGGTTATAATTCTCACCAGCTTTCAACCTTTTATTTTAAAATCAAATTCAGAATTGCGGAAGGGCGTTTCATAACCAATTCAATATTGTTCGAATCCCAACTATTTCGTCATACGAACTCAAAGTTCCCCTGAAAAATTAATTTGCCACTCCTGCGTTAGACAGTTTTCATTTTCTATCACTGCATCCAGACATGACAAAGGAAACGCAACAAAACTGAAAGAAAATGTGACATATTTGGAGGAAATCGTGACAAAGCTAAAAACAGAAAAGTGCCATAGTTGAAATATAACGTGACAAAATTAAAAGGAGGAAACACGTCAACACTGTGCATTACTCTGCATGGAGAAGTGAATTGTCTCTCTTTTCCTCCTGTCTCTTTGTCTACCCCCACCCCCACCCCCGTCTCTTTATCTTTCTTTCTCTTCTTGCTTGTTATCATATCTCAAAGATGCCAACAACTCTGTTCCTTCTGCTAGCCCGTCCTTTTTTTTTTCAATTTCTCCCGAAGCATTTGCTATAGCAACAATAATATTGAAAAGCAAAACCAACACACACGCACACATTGAATTTTAAAAATTGTATATATGCTATTATAATGAAAACATGTATATCAGTGCCAACCCCTCACCCCTCCAACTAATACATGTATTTAAGCACGTATAGCTGTTCTGAGGATGAACACACTCACACACTTGGCCTTTACGTGTATGACGAGCTTTTAGGAGCTTAGTCATGCTCGCTGGAATCACGGGATACATGTGGACTGACTGCATGGGCCGGCAATTAAACTGCCTCCAAAGCATGCAGACAAACTCCATCAGTCGCGACATTAGATCAGACGTGCGTTCCGAATAGAAAAAGTGCGTTAAAATGAACAGGCGCCCCTTGTTCCTTTGCGTAATCATATAGTAAAGCGTAATCATTCTGAACCGGTTCTGCATGCCACCGATAGCTCGGGTTCAAGAGGACATTACGTGCGAAGTGCCCGTCTTACCTTGCAGAGGATCCAATCTTGTTGCCAGTTATTCAGTATTTAATTTTTTCATGATTTACACAAACTCCACCCCAATAGAAAGCATAAAGCTTGGTGATGTCTAGAGGAAAAGTGTGCGTGTGTGTTAGAGAGAGAGAGAAAGAGAGAGGGGGGGGAGGAGATATCTTTGCAGTTTTTTGGAAACGTATTCGGCGTTCTTTAAATCTATGTTTAATTAGTGCCCTCGAGCAAGTAGTGTGTGTGTGTGTGTGTGTGTGTGTGTGTGTGTGTGTGTGTGTGTGTGTGTGTGTGCGCGTGTGTGTGTGTGTGTGTTATGTGACAAATAAATCTTTTATTTTGTAATGTATTACTCATTATTTTAAACTGGCATCCCTTTGGAAAGAGAGAGTGAGCTCTTGAATTAAAAAAAGTATATATAAGTTCGTCACTTTAACACACAAAGGGAGCTAATTATATATTAATGTTATAAATTATGCCGTGTCTATCTGTGACTATTCTTTCTCTTGCTGTACGTTTCACTCGTCCTCTAACAGTGCGAGGTAAACGGTATCGGTATTTCTGTTTTCCTAACTTAAACTTCCTGCTTGAAATGGGCTTAATCATCCAGCTCTAAAGAGATGTATTAGGGAAAATGTCACTTCTGGGTTGGAACATCTAGGAGCGTTCTAAACGTAAGCATACGGTTGAAAGGAAGGGGGAGAAAAGAAAAGAAAAATATAAGAAGCAACTAACAAACAGCACTCCACCTCCGTGTCTGATAATTTCAGCTATTATAACTTTAAATTATCGGGGTTTCTTTCCCGGCGTTCTTGTAATGGCACATCCTGCTACTCAGTCCAAACATTCGCCTTGCCAGTGTACGAGTAATGCAGCATAAAGTTCAATACGAGCGCTTATGAGAAAATATTTTTTAAAATATTACCACCATCGCCAAAAGTGATACTTTTATAAAAATAACAATAACGAACGACATGAGATTAATAACAAGAAGGATAAAAAAATAGAAAAATACCTCCTAAGCATTTATGCACATTATTTGACAAACTTATTTCTTTACTATGAAATTCGCTCTTTCAAAAGCAAACGAACAAACAATCCAACTAACAAACAATCCAACGAATGCTAGCATGAAATGTGGGACGTCCATTGTTCAAGATTGAAAGTATGGCTGTATGTGTACCGGGATAAATTTAGTAGTTTAAAATCTACTATATTATTAGGGGCCTAATCTATATACTTGACGTGGCAAGTCCTTTGTTTCACGCATTCAGTGACTTAATGGACATGGTAGTGTTTAGATTAGAATTTTACGATAAAGTTAATGTTGAATGGCTGGTATATATCATGAGAGGTTGGTGGGTCCAGGCACAGTACTCGCGATGCGAATTGATCACTGGCATTGCATTTTAATTTGGGTTGTTTTTTTGTTTTTTTTTTGGGGGGGGAAGAGGGTAAAACTGTCGAGCTGTCTTGGACTGAAAGTGCTAATACACAATATATTTGTAACTTAGCGAAAGTAAGGCTGCAGGGAGATACATAAATGTTAAGACAACGTATAGGACTTTTAATTATTACGTGTAAGAGGTGTAAATAGGTGTGCCAATAAATAGGCCTAAAAGCCGCCAATGCAGTTATAAGATTTTCCCAGTGCCTAGTGTCTTCACGTAAGGCCTATCTAAAATCTGTTCTACTTATTCTTTTGTGGGAAAAAAAAAGTTGATTACCTCGGTATGGTAGATTAAACTGAACTTTAAGAAAAAGTTCTTTATACAATCGGACTATGCCATCTTTCTTTTTCTTTATCTCTTTTTGGCAACTCTGATCATCTATGAATCAACCGATAAAATACATACTTTTTTTTTTTTAATGCATAAATTGCAGTCTAAAAAGCAGTTACTTAACGACTGATGGCAATGAAAATATAACAAATCGTATTCAACTGAATCAGAAAAAAATGCGACGAATTAAGAAAAGAAAAATTCTCTAAAAGTTACATTCCCATAATGAACAGGAAAACTAGTAAATCTATTATTAACAATATTTACAACAAAAAGAAAATATTCGAACATACGAATAAATAATGAAGTGCCAGTAACTTTTTCTACTTACCCCAATCTTTCAGAGTCCACAAATACGTGACCTAGTCAAACCCAGGCTTGACATATTGGGAGGTGCCCGGTGATGCAATATAAACAGTTTTTTTTCACCCTCTCGCTGCTTAGACACAATCCCAACGATAGCCTGTATTTAATTTACATACTGTAAAGTTGTAAATAAAAATACATTTAAAACAAGGGGAGGGGGGAGCAGCAGAATTTATATTATGAAACCAAAGAAAAACTGTTTCGACTATATCTCCACCAGGTGAGTTTTAAATTCTGATTTTCTAAATAATAAATAAAAAGTGTAAAGATGCTGGACGCTTTGACCTTCGCCAAATGCACACCCCCGATGCATTCACATTTTGCTGAGACCGAGAGAGTTGCATTCAGAAGACATTCGCTGGCGTGTGCCTCTCACCCACCAAAGTGGATGAGAAAGAAAACAACAAAAGTTGAACAGTAAAAAAAGTTTTGTCGTTCTGGGTACTTTTCCTTATGTGTTGTGTTGTCATCGGTGTTTCGTTTATGAATGGTAGGCGGGCGCTCGTGCGTTGCCGGATGCCGCCGCCCCTTAACTATCGACCCGCTCTACATCTGCGTATGACCCAGCAAGCAGACACCGAAAACGCTTGCTTCGTTAGGAGACGGCGTGCTATATTCGTTTTGTATTGATCCTCTGTTGCATTTTCCGACGGTGTAAACAAGAGGTTCGAAAGGATACACATGTTTTGTTTTCAAGGTGGAGTTATGAATGAGATTAAAATAAAATTGACATGACCAGTAATGTTCGCTAGTTCGATTCATACAGTACATACTAAAGAAAATGAACATTGTGAACACCAAAAGGAAATTGGCGGGATTCTTCCTGGTTGTCATTTCCGAACAATCCTTTCTAGCCTGTGTCCTTACATGCCCTGCGACTGGTTGATTCTGCTTAGTGCAGCAATTGGGATAACTTGTCCTGGTTTCTGCCGGGTCATAGGAATTTTGACTCACTTCACCATTAAAGGGCTCTGCCCCGCTTCAAAACCTTTTGTATTGAATGATAAATAGTTTACCGTTTTCTATGTAATGGTTTGTGAGTGGGAGCAACTGATTTTCTGAAAGGTTTTATTAA
This sequence comes from Sinotaia quadrata, assembly GCA_028829895.1. Classification (NCBI taxonomy): domain Eukaryota; kingdom Metazoa; phylum Mollusca; class Gastropoda; order Architaenioglossa; family Viviparidae; genus Sinotaia; species Sinotaia quadrata. Next base: position 69,441,153 of record CM054182.1, read on the forward strand.
AGTTGCCAGATTTTACCCATCGGTATTGTGTTGTGGCTTCTTGAGACCTTAAGCGGCACTCGGGAATGAGGCCATCGCCTCTTTCTGCGTCACCTTCCCGCCAAAAGCGGTCAGGGCCAAGATTAGCATTATCAACCCAGAGCAGGGCCAAAAGAGCATCCCCGTGACTTGGTGAACTCATGTCTCATATTTATGTCAGGCTTTATGTAAAATGGTGTTCCCAGGATGTAATTCAGCCACCCCACCCCCGATTTATTTTTTTAAGAACCACCGTCTTTGATAAGACGGCCGAGACAGCCGCGCGACCTTGGATGTGCGGTCACATGGTATAATCAGCCTTCCTCTTTGCGTGGTGATGACGCACAACCCCAGTGTAAGGTCAAAAAGCTTGCTATTCCTGGTATTGTCAGGAGAGGCCACTTTCGGGGTCGCCGGCTTTTCTAGCGCAATAGCTGGAGCCGGCAACCTAGCTGCTGCATTTAACTCGGATTTTCAGTATAATTATATACTATAAATGATTATGTGTGTGTGTGTGTTTAATGTTCCAAGCATGTTGCCTTTGACTGTCAGAAAAATTGTAGAAAGTGTGATCTACTGTAACCGAAGCCGAAGGTGTGGCATTCTTGACTGGTAGGCAAACCGAGACCCTTTCATCGGTCGTGGTCTGTAGGTAAAGACGCTATGGGCCCAGTTATCTTCCTCACGGCATTAATTGAAGCCGCACTTCTGTGGAGGCGTTAGGTGTGGGGGCGTGACCGCAGTGTAGTGTTCATTGTTCTTATCACCTTTGTTGTCTGTGTAATTCTGTTGAAATAAATATATTGTTAGCTATCAGGATAATTCTGTGCACAGTCAAGTCCAAACTTTAGGTCTGACTGACAGTTGTAGATCTGGAGCCGCTCGCTCGACTTAGGTGTTGACTTACATCAAGTGCACTTGAACTCAACTGCCACGCAGTGCTGCCAGAAAGTATAAATCTGTGCGCACACACACACATACACACACAAACAGCTGTAAACAACAACGAAACATACTGTCATCGCAATATGCCTAATCCTTTCAAAGCTTTATTGATCTGGAATATCATTAAAAGCTAGTGATTGAATGCGTGCTTTGCAAAGCTGCTATAAATAGGTTACAGTATTTACGACTTGCGCTGCCGGGACATTTAAAATATGTGACGTTTTTATGACGGCGATTACAGCTCCTCAAACTAAATCTTAGAACAAATAAATGCATAGATTTATTGTTTTGTGTTAGTTTGTATTCAATCTCTCTCATGTTTTCTTTGTTTGGCAGCAATATATTTATAAAGTGGGCTAAACGTCATAAGGGCGCAGAAAGGGATTAATATCGATGGCCTGTCGAGCCTTGTCTTTTATAAGGTTGATTTTCAACACTGGAAGGCTGGAGAGTGATATCAGTTTAACTTTTCCACTGTCCTAATGGCAGCTTTATACCGAGCCAAATACCCTCTCCTCACTCAGTGGATAACACATTAAGCACCTCTCATCTTGGCTCAGATTATTTGTTGCAGAAATGCAAGTTAAAAAAGAAAACGAGAACATTTCTTCACAGGTCCCAAAATTAGGATAATTATTTCGATGGATATGTAATAATGTATGTCTATTTTGTTACTGGTTCTCATTTCTGCGACGTAATTATGCATGTGAAATGTAGGAAGACTGAAAAACGAGAGGAAAATAAAATGTTGGTTAATTAATTCCTCCCTCTCTTGCTAGAAAACGTAACCCGGTTTCTGGTCAAATGCACGCACTTTCAGGAAACGAATACACAGGATGGACAATGTATGGCAAGGTCACACACGTCTGACCCTTACACGAAAACATATAATAATTACTCTAGCTCTAGTCCCCAGTCTCTCTTTGTGAGTTAAATCCTTCTGACATATGTGCACATGACGGGACGAAAAATGGAGTCAATAATTATAAATGTAAAGGAAATTAAATTAAATTAAATTAAATTAAATAGAAAATAACAAGATAAAACGTCCAGTAGGATCAGGATAACATATGACTCAATGTCATCACTAATAATGAAGGATTTTGGTGCACAGTCTTATAAGCATAAGTTATTGCAATGGCAACGTCTTTCTGAGTCTTATCGACTTATCCTCTACTTCTAAGAAAACCTTCTCTCAGCTGTTTACAAGCGTCGGTGTGTTGTTCTTTGGTTCATGTAAAGGAATGTGTGGTTTGGCTTCTTAACTTGAACCAGGTCATATGGTAGAGGAAGGAGAGGGGAAATCACAACAGTCTATTCTTGGCTTGTGTTCGTTCCCTTGAGAAAATAGTACTTCTCCTTTTATACATTGCTTACAATCATGCGTATAAGTGACGTCATGTTCACGCAGTTAGACAGTTTTAGAGATGAGAGTGAAGTTGGACAAAACTTTCTCACTCACTCTTGCTCAGAAACCTTAACTAACAATTATGAATACAAAACTTTCTCACTCACAAACTTTTATGAATACAAATCGATAGGTATACAAATAAGCTGCAAAATGAAGAAAATATTAGTTTTAATAATTAGCTAGAGAAACAATGCTATCATTGTCACAAATACTTGTACTGTCTGGATGATGTTAAACTTATAGCATGCCGAACCAGTCTGATTTCTTGGAAAATGAAGATTCTGGTTTGTTTTCAGCTTCAGTAACGCATGTCACCGTATTTGCTTTGTTTTGCGCATATGGCGGCTAAGACACCGTATTTGCTTTGTTTTGCGCATATGGCGGCTAAGACACCGTACGTAGTGTCATAAAGACCGTCGTGACACATTTTTTATCTTTTAGTTTTTTCCCCAGCAAGAATATTACTAAATTATCTGTACCACTGGGTTTTCCAACTGTATATTTTAAAATTGTGTTTCTGCTATGTAAATACTTGCTTATATTGTTATTGTGCCTATGGGGATTTAACAGTGTAGTAAAGTATTCGTCACTAAGTATTGTATGCAACATATGTGACAGTGAAGTAAAGTAATTGTCACTAAATATTATGTGCAACAACCCACCGACGGAGGACGGTTTGAGGGTGTGCGCCAAACTTGTGCGACCTTTTCACTTTATTCCACCAGTCCTCCCGTCCTCCACCTCGGGACGCAATGTGAGGCTGTGGGGTCACACTGAAGCACTCCAGATCAGATAACGTCATTTGACGAAATGATCAGCGCAGGCTTCAGTGGTGACGTTAAAATGATAGCCACCACCCTCAGTGCAGTAAAGTATTCGTCATTAAGTATTGTGTGCAAATATTTGACAGCGCAGTAAAGTATTCGTCACTAAGTATTGTGTGTAACATATTTGACAGTAAGTTTCAGAAGTCCATTGATGTATATAACATACTTGCCAGTACAGATAACACATTCACTCCCTTGACAATGCATTCTGATATAATTAGTTGCAATAGTTTAGCAATTGTACAGGGTATGCCACTCAATTAATTCAAAATTTAGCTCATTACTAAAAAAAAAAAAATTAGTAGATACCGTAAACACTCAAATGGACGAAGGGTGAGGTCATTTGCGGTTCCAATCACTGTTGACAAGCTTTCTTGACATTTTTTTAATTGCAAAGCTTGTGTTGGTCACACTCTAATGGTTCAGCTTAATAATAATAATAAGGAATTTTGTAAAGCGCTTGATTGGATAAAGTTCTAAATGTCTAGCAATAATTAAATATAAAACACAAGCTCTTTGTACATACAACTTAAATACATAAGAAAATTAAAGATAATTTAGCAAATAAATTGAATAGTTGCATATAATACTTAGTGACGAATATTTTTACTGCCAAATATATTGCATACAATATTCAGTGACGAGAGTTGCAGACATCATTTAGTGACGAATGTTTTCATGCGCTTGCATTGCCAAATATATTTAATAAATACACAGTGACGAATAATTTACGTAAATTGAAGTATATCCTTATGTCAACACCGTTTATTTGTCTTGGCCGTATGCTGCTGGTGACTTCTTTATTTCAATTTTTAAAGCGCTTTGATTAGTGGGATTTATGCGGATATAATATTCATTTGCATATTTTTTGTCATTTGCGTCCTTATTTGATAAATAAGTGAAGCATATCGCTCTTTTACAAATGTATGACAATCCTATATTGCTATGCAGGTCAACGTGAACTAATCAACCCACGCACTTTGCACGTGACCTGCTCTAATGCCACCTCACCCCTCGCCCCCCACATCCTCCATTTGCTTATTGTGACGCGTCAACTCAAACTTTCGAGCAGAGTGAAGCGCTACATTGTTAAAACACGATCGGGCGTCGTAATTGTACCGAACGTCCATAGCAGAGAATTTGCTCGCTATACGCCTAGAAGAGATAGCTTGCTATATGACATAGAACCATAAAAGATAGCTTGCTATATCTCAGCTATATGACATTGAAGAGATAGCTTGCTATACGCCATAGAAGAGATAGCTTGCTTTATGACATAGAACCATAAAAGATAGCTTGCTATATCTCAGCTATATGACATTGAAGAGATAGCTTGCTATACGCCACAGAAGAGATAGCTTGCTTTATGACATTGAAGAGATAGCTTGCTATACGCCATAGAAGAGATAGCTTGCTATACGCCACAGAAGAGATAGCTTGCTTTATGACATTGAAGAGATAGCTTGCTATACGCCATAGAAGAGATAGCTTGCTATATGACATAGAACCATAAAAGATAGCTTGCTATATGACATTGAAGAGATAGCTTGCTATATGACATAGAACCATAAAAGATAGCTTGCTATATGACATTGAAGAGATAGCTTGCTATATGACAGAAGAGATAGCTTGCTATATGACAGAAGAGATAGATTGCTTTATGACATTGAAGAGATAGCTTGCTATACGTCATAGAAGAGATAGCTAGCTATACGCCATAAAAGAGATAGCTTGCTATATGACTAATATGAGCCATTGAAGAGAGTGCCTGCTATACTATCTTTGGTCGGCGATACTGCATTGAGAGTAAAAGTGCAGTGTCGGGTTTTCTTTCTTTTTTTATTTTTTATTTAAAACTTTAAAAATAATTTGACTAGATCCTCGGAATTTCTATTTTGAATTTACGCACTGCTAGCAAGTATTTGACTGAATCGGACCATTGCCTTTTGAACTGACGGTGAACTCTTGATTTTTTTAAATTATATATAAACTGTTAATCAATCGCTTATCCAGCTCGAGGGCCACTATCAGCACAGGCCTAACTGTATGTCGGGCTAAGCTTTGTTTGTTCGAATGTAGTGCTCCTTGCAGTCTTTTTTTTTTTTTTTTGGACCTCTTGTAAGTAAAATTAATAAAATTTAAAAAAAAACCCCGAACCAATCGCTTAGCCAGTTAAAGGATCACTATTAGTACAAGGCCTACGTGTATGTCGAGCTAAGCGAACTGTTATCTCTAGCTTTGTTTACAATGTAGGGCTCCTAGCATTCTTGTTTTTAAAAAAACTCTTGCAAGTATACTAAAAATAAAATTTTAAAAATAAATCAATTTCAAGATGATACCAGCTGCACGTGCGATCTTGCTCAAGTAGATAGGCTATGTCGTCAAGAGCTAGGCTAGATTTCTTTTCTGTACTGGGAATCTATAATCCGCATACCCTGTTTTTTTTTTCAAACCCGACATTTGCTATCCAACACCGATTTAGGGGTTTTAAAATCAAGTATTTTTCAGGCATTACTTTTTTTTTTTTGGTGCAGTTGTAAGTATCGTGCATCAGTTTTAATGTATATATTTACCACTAGCATCAACTTTGCTATCACTATAACCCTTAGTGGAAATAAATGACTAAATGATTAGATTTGTAGTGAGCTTGCATTCATTGTGACCCTTAGTGGAAATTAAAGACTAAATGATTAGATGTGTAGTGAGCTTGCCATCACTGTGACCCTTAGTGGAAATTAATGACTAAATGATTAGATGTGTAGTGAGCTTGCCATCACTGTGACCCTTAGTGGAAATTAAGACTAAATGATTACACATGCAGTGGGATTGCTGTTGTTGGTATTTTTCGTTGACTGTTACTATCACAGTGTATAGTTAGGGTATGTCTAGAGTTGGTGTAGGAGTGATATGCTTATCTAAAGAATAAATTTTGTTACATTAAAATCATAACTAGTAGCTCTCTCCTTACACTCTCCATCTTATGCACACGTAAATGGTAATTTGTTTTACCTTAGTCTCCATAGCAAATTTGGAGCACCCGGTGAAATTAGCCATAGACATAGAAAGGACAAAACAGCTAACAATGCATTAATTATTGGACACGTGTTAGAATACAGTTATGATTGATAAAAGGACAAAACAAGTAACAATGCATTAATTATTGGACACGTGTTAGAATACAGTTATGATTGATAAAAGGACAAAACAGATAACAATGCATTAATTATTGGACACGTGTTAGAATACAGTTATGATTGATAAAAGGACAAAACAGCAGGCAAGAAATAACTATATTTAATAGTACTCGCCAATGCTAGCAGCTTTATGAAAGATATACATCAACAGTAAGGCAGCAAGTAAATAGCAATTTAAAATTACATAAAATACAGTTTTATGACTCTTTAAGTATAAGATTTTCCCTATTCTGAAGTGGCACTAAATTAAGTGTCCAATTTACCAATTCTGCTAATAATATCATAACATCAAAAAATCTGTTTGGATATTGAAAACTCTCTCTCTCTCTCTCTCTCTCTCTCTCTCTCTCTCTCTCTCTCTCTCTCTCTCCTGTCTTATTTTACTATAACAATAACACCAGTTGGTCAGATATTAACTAACCTTTGTGATGCTGATTTTCACAGCTCTCATCATTATATGCCTCCCCCCCCCCTCCCCGAGATATGCAGTGCTTGTCTGTTGTGTACTTGACCCAGTTTTCGTTCTTGCTAGAACATGAGTAATAAACTCTTGGTTCCTCAAAGAGAATCTTTCATTCTGGAATGCATAACATGGCAATACTTGACTCTCTAAGTGACATACTTTCTTGGTAATCTTGAAGCAGTTCCCTTGTTTTTGGTTGTCTCAAAACTAGAAGCAATTCCTTTTTCCTATAGTCTCAAACCTTGCAGCAATTCCCTTTTCCGGTCGTCTCAAACCTTGCAGCAATTCCCTTTTCCGGTCGTCTCAAACCTTGCAGCAATTCCCTTTTTCGGTCGTCTCAAACCTTGAAGCAATTCCCTTTTCCGGTCGTCTCAAACCTTGAAGCAATATCCCCTTTTTGTAGTCTCAAATCTTGAAGTGGCAAGCTTCACTGGTAGGCCTGTGATGTTTTGCTGGGAGATGGGCAAAATGTTAATTCTCCACCACTGTCACCTGTCCAAACTCTGTCTTATTTTAGATTTGCAGGTATCAATATTGGTTATTGATTAATCTCTAACAATAGCGACAACCGGACGGCCTGACCTATCCACTACGAAAATGCCAGAATGATTAAGGCTATTACTCACTGACACTTCGCTAGATAAATCAGTTGACTTGGCCAAGCTAGCAACGTTATCTTCCCTTTTTAATATTTATCTATAAATTAAGAATTATGATTCTTTCCTACAGCTCGGTCCCCAGTTAGCTAATCTCTCCAGTCATGCTACAAACAATTATGTAACAATGGGTAAGATAACAACAAATTTAATAACAATTCATAATAATAGAAAAATGAACATTCGCGATATGCGAATTATGAGAGTCAATCTATCCTGCTCAGCCCGAATTCTGAATGGCTATGTATATGTGTTAATACTGTCTGTTCTGTTTATAACTTGGACTTGATTGTTTATAAAAGTAGTTGAAATGTTGCTGTCATCTATTCAACTGGCACAGTTCAGATGTCGCGCGGCAGTTATCTTCTGTCTGGTCCCTCCAACGTCGGAAACCATACTAAAACATGTAAGTAAACTGTAAAAAATGACAGGCAATTGGAAAACTACTTCCATAAAAAAAAATAATTAAAAAAAAAACCAAAAAACCCCTCCACTCATACTATTATTACTCACTAACTAATAAAAGTAAAACACATACACTGAAAGGAAGTTATAAAATAGCTTTCACACACATTATTTTTCATTTAATACGTCTAATACTCACACACTTTTAATTATTCAAACATTTACACATCAAAATGTTTACTACCAGGCTAAAACTCATAAAAGACAGATATACCGCACTTTCACCATAAAACACATCAGGAAGTACAAATTAGTCTTCCCAAACATTATTTTATATACAATTATACGCTCACTATGGTTGGAACAATAGTCACCACCAAAACCAAACTCACCAACACAGCTACACCATACTTCCAACCATAAAACACCCCACCCAGCCCACCTATACCCGACCCGAAAGGCAAAACTCTAACAACAAAGAATGCAGCACAATATATAATAAGACATTTGCAACTCAGTTAACATTACTGACAACGTCCAAAACTATTCAGGAAATTGACTGTAGCTCTGAAACTGTCAACAACAAAAAATTCACAACAGACGCAAACCTGAGCAATCAAAGAAAAAAAGCATCCAAACACAGCAGCAGAGAACAGCACTACCCTCCTAGAATAACAGAGTAAGGAGGAAGGCCCACAGGAACTCTGCAAAAACTGAGAACACAAGAAGATGAAAAGTTTCCACGCAATTCCTGTGGGGAAAAGAAGTCAACGTAAACTGAGAACACAAGAAGATGAAAAGTTTCCACGCAATTCCTGTGGGGAAAAGAAGTCAACGTAAACTGAGAACACAAGAAGATGAAAAGTTTCCATGCAATTCCTGTGGGGAAAAGAAGTCAACGTAAACTGAGAACACAAGAAGATGAAAAGTTTCCATGCAATTCCTGTGGGGAAAAGAAGTCAACGTAAACTGAGAACACAAGAAGATGAAAAGTTTCCATGCAATTCCTGTGGAAAAAAGAAGTCAACGTGAAGAAGAAGAAGCCAACGGCAGATACAGCACCTAGTGTAACAGTTGGAATCAGACTGAAGATTCCAAGTCTAAGTCTCCCAGATGCAAAGACTAAGACTCTAAGACCGGCACTATGTAAAGTTGTACACGGTTGTCTAATGGACGCGATGGGCATCCCCTGAATATGGGCACTGTGAATAAATCTGAGCGTCTAAGGAATTTCGATTCATTTACATGTATATATGAATGACTCTAGGTCAGCAGGCAGATTAACGCTACGTCACAATACGGAATGCAAGTGACCAAATATGGGCGTCTCATATCTAGTTAACGGCCTTTTCCTCACCTCTAGAGTGACCTATATACTCTCAACTCGTAAACAGATTATTGCACCGTCCAAATGCAAGTTGCCTAACGGAAGTGTCTTCTCATAAATTAAATATATAGTTACGGAGCAATTAATAAACTGAAAATAATGTTTCCATAACTCGGCATAATTTGTCCAGAATTCCCTGACAACCACCTTAGTGCTGGTGATAGGCAAATCTAAAAGTCCCAGAGCTTTTAAAAACCTTCCAAGTCTGCCCGTAATTTACGAGGTACAATCCAGTGCTCGGATGTCCTCGGGGTTTTTCAAAAATTGGTCTCCGCGATTTCGTGCCTGCTGTGAAAGAAAATTTCAAAAAGGAGAGGTTGCCTGCTCTTTAGTTCGATAATTGTCGAGCGCATCCACAAATTATGATTTCGCGCCGAGGTTTTGGGGAGTAAGGGGAGGAGGAGGTTAGTGATGGTGGTTCAAGTCTTCAATGTGTGCCAGTGTTGGACGCACTAAATTCTACAATGATGGACACTGCAATTCACTCATTGTTACCTCCCATAGAGACTGACTGCAACGCCGGGAGACTTTATACATGATATCATACACACAATGGATGGTTGGGCACGACGACACAACACATTGTTATCTCCCTGTACGGGTTGACTGTATGAAGAGTTAAACACCTTGTAAATGTTTGTGGACACACAACCACCTCCTTTCATTGTCAATACGCCAGCTGTCGACCCTAGTTGTAATACAGCGCGACTAGACCGTCTGAATTACGTGTGCAACTGACAGATTTCAGATCATATCTGATAACTCTTTCAATGATTATTCTCTCCACGTTCATGCTCTCATATCAGAATTGCCAGAACACCGGAATCGGATATGTATGTCTGAGTTTTAATCGGACAAATATATTGATGAAAATGCGCTGAAGAAGGCGAATAATAAGCATAATAGTCCAGTTATTACTTAACAGTGCAAACTGACAATGATTGCAGTAGCGAAATAAATAAATTCCGGATTGGAAACTCCAACGCACTGACTGACATAACTGCAGGAGTTATAATAGTGTTTTATTTATTACCGCCCAATGCGGTGACAAATTCCAAGTGCTAAGCGCATTATCGTAGTTTAAGCTTAAAATTAATTTAAAAAAAATTATACTCTTTCGGATGAAAGAAAGAAGGATAGAAGAAAGAAAGAAAGAAAGAAAGAAAGAAAGAAAGAAAGAAAGAAAGAAAGAAAGAAAGAAAGAAAGAAAGTATGACATGCCAAGTATGTGTATATGATGAAGTCAATGATGGCAAACAATGATATAAACATTTTGTTTGATTTAAAAAAAAGCAAACACAGTATTTGTTTTGGCTATTGTTGGTGGTGCCTTGTTTTTAACATACCTCATTTCTTCTTCCTGTATTTAATGCCAGGCAATTAATGCGTTGTCCTTGACACTGTTTACGAAACAAGTGGAAGAGGAACAAATTTGCTTCTAACCCCAATATAATCCATGTGCACTTGACTGTAGAACATGGCCTTGCTGTTACTGGAAACACACCAAATGCATTTGACTGTAAAACATGGCTCTGCTGTTACTGGAAACACACCAAATGCATTTGACTGTAAAACATGGCTCTACTCTTATTGAAACGCACCAAATGCATGGAAGCTGGTTTGATTAGTGTGAATGACTTTTTATGCTGTTATTACTGAAATTGTTGAACTGTCTTCATCATAAATTATGAACTTTTAAATACAGACCAATCGGGAACGTTGGTGACACTGAGCCCTATATATTGTTAGCAAATCATGCCCACTCCCCCCACCCCCAGTAGTACTTACCATACATTATTACATGTACGGCTTCAGTGGTGGCTCCCTCTGGCCTAGTGTGACCTCGTTGTTGGAAATTACTGCACGTGCTGTTACACATTTCACCGAGCTAAGGGAAAAGTTAACGACAACTCTTCCACTGATAAATATGATCAAGGCATATTAATACTTATCAAAGACATATCAATATTTATCATAGGCGCTTAAATACTTATCGTACGCATTTAAATACTTATCACAGGCATTTAAATATTTATCGTAGGCATATACAATACTAATTGAAAGTATATACATACTTATCATATGCATTTAATTACTTATAATACCCATTTAAATAATTATTATAGGCATATAAATATTTTACCATAGGAATATCAATACTTATCAAAAACATATAAATACTTATCATAAGCATTTAAATACTTACGATAGGATTCTGAATACTTATCAATAGGCACATAAATACTTTTTAAAACTTATAAACTGAATATATTTATTTATTTCTGAAACAATGTAAATTTTATCAATCATTATCGACGTCTGTACATCAGTCCCAGAAGAGAAATACACGCTCGACGAACACATTCAAACACAAGGACGAACTCGTAAAACACATTCCAACACAAGGACGTACTCGTAAAACACATTCCAACGCAATGACGTACTCGTAAAACACATTCCAACACAGGCCGGCGTAGGGAAATATGGCGTGTGAACAATGACGTACTCGTAAAACACATTCCAACACAAGCCGGCGTAGGGAAATATGGCGTGTGAACAATGACGTACTCGTAAAACACATTCCAACACAAGGACGTACTCGTAAAACACATTCCAACACAGGCCAGCGTAAGGGAAATATGGTGTGTGAACGTCATTAAATGAATCAGGAAAAACTCTAAATGAACTTTTCTTTCTTGTAAGCTACAGAGTTTTCTCGCTCTCTACCATACAGGCCCGCTCGCCTTCGTGACGATATACTAAAACTAATTATGTCTACTTGACCTTCCTGCAATCAGTACGCTAGTGACCATCACAATAGTTCGTCTATTCTCTAAGGTATTTCTGTAAACTTAGGAATCCATGTTTAAGGTGAGAGAATCTAATTCATTAAAATATCGTGGTAAACATAATATATTTAATGAGTGCTATCATTCCCACACTGCTTGTCAATTACACATTTTATCCCAGTACCCATTATTAGAAGAGTATGAAACACCTCTATATTTAGTGCCCTGTGACGTCACTCGAATGGGGATTTTTTTCTATAGTGTGCTTGGTTATTGTAATCAACTAGTTTCATCATTAATATATATCCTAACTGCCACAGGCATGACAGTCTTGTAAAAGTGCTGCATATAACATAATATTTGTAGCATTACTATCAATTTATAACTTGACAGTCTTATAAAAGTGTTGCATATAACATAACAGTTGTGGCATTACTATCAGTTTATAACTAACAGCCAGTGCCCGTTTAAACCCTAGGGAGTCAAAATCTCGGGGACCCCCCTCGCAATGTAAGAAAGCTTGATTGTAATTTTCTTTCAAGATCAAATCAATTCAATATTATTTTGATCCGTTGTCGCGGGGCCCCTAAAAGGCGTGGGGCTTAACAGGCCGGTGCCTACTCTGCCTATTTGGTAACCCAGCACTGCTAATAACATTTAAACAGTTAATTTGCTTGTGCTGGTATGAAGAATGAAAGAAATGTCATGGACATATGATCTACGTCAGGTCACATCCATGCTAACACACATACACACACGCACGCACGCACCCACGCACTGTCAAGAATTCAGGTGGCCATAACAACGGGGAAGTCCCTTGGGGCCACCGCTACTCGCGCACATGCACCACCATTGTTACATTTCAGCCCGTCCTTACCAGAGCTAAGGACCGAAGGAGGAAGATCTGAGAGTGGTTCCACAACAACAACCGGCTAACTCAGAAGGGAGGGAACTCGACCAAACAGTACACTAGCTGCATTCTAGTAAGATGACAGCATTTGGGTAGCATTTCACATCTGCCCAACAGAAGCGCTCTAAGTGGTTGGCAACACGACATATTGCTAGTTTATAAGGAGATTCTATCGTGGAAACCGATTTCAAAGGCACAATGGCTCCCCTGTTCGTTTACATTACAGAATACATAACTGATAGCTTTGATGATGGAGACAATACACTAAAGTTGACTAAACCTTCATAATTGAACACATTTTCCTCGTAAACTAATTGCCACTTCCTGAAGATAAAACAAAATTCACAGAAATAAAACACGTGGTTGCCATTATAAATAATATGCATAGAAGAACGTTAATAAGTATAACGTCGTAAATCCAGAAAAGGGCTGAAGCTAATTAGAACATCTCACGGAGTCGGCTGATTATTAATAAGGAAGATAAAATAAAAAAATACTGCTCTGAAATTAGGCACAGCACTACATGTCGCAACAAGAGGAATGCAGTTTACTAAGCGTATATGTCTTTGAGCAAATGCAGTAATGCTAAGCGTATATGTCTATGTATGAGCAAATGCAGTAATGCTAAGCGTATATGTCTATGAGCAAATGCAGATTGCTAAGCGTATATATGTCTATGAGCAAATGCAGATTGCTAAGCGTATATGTCTATGAGCAAAGTGTGCAATCAAGGAAATAAAACAAACACTATTCTGTCTGTGAATATGATAGCTATCGTAATTGGACGGGGGTGGGGGCAATTTTACAATTCAGTTTCATATATTTAAAAATATGCTAATAAAAAAAGCGTTGTAAAATTTGTTCTACTCATAAACATAGAACAATGCCAGTATATGTCTATGATCCTACTAGAGAGAGGGGGAAATTGTAAACTTTCCATAAGCTGTGATGGCAGAAATAACCTTTAACCCAATATTTACGGAAAATTCCGAAGTGGCGTTCGTTAATGTAATGTCACTGATATGTTGTTAGCTACTTGTGCAGTAAACGACATCGCTATGTTATAAAATACATATGAGAGTTTATTCTTAAGCTAAAGATAATTTAAAGTACGACATCACTATGTTACAAAGTACATATGAGAGTTTATTCTTAAGCTAAAGATAATTTAAAGTACCATTTTTTAAAATTTCTTTTACTTTCTAAAAACTTGCTGTTTCGTGGGAGGGTGGGTGGGTTAATTATGCCTTGTACAACATAAGCGGAGTCGGATGACGTGGAACACGCGAAGATAATTTCACGTTCTCTGAAGTGATTGCGGTAAATAGACGCTTAGAAACATCGAAAGTAGCTTTTACATTCAAGACTGGAGAAATTCACAAGCAAAGATGATCAGAATGCACGACACAAATGTTGACAAGTCCGTAAATTTCCGTTTCTTCCAAGTAAGAGACTGCAAGAATTCCTTGAAATAATACCGGTTATGAAGCTAGATTTGACGTGGTTCCAAGAAAATACCAGAGTCGAAAGAAAAGCCCCTTTCCAGGAAAATAACAATCCTGCTAAAAGAGAAATGACAGAGCACTATTTGTGCTAAATTCAACTTTGGTCCGATTCTACAGGATTATTCTGTGTGTGTAATTATGCGTTCTGTGCGTTTGTGGATATGACCACTGCGTTGTGGGTGCATACTATTTGTGTGGGTCGAGCGTGTGTAGCATTCATGTAATTACCATAAAATATAATTTAAATATGAGCAAATTTTGCATATGAAAATAAGTTACACTGCTAGCATGACCTACTTACTATCAGTAAAGAAAATAAGTTAAACTGCTAGCATGACCTACTTACTATCAGTAAAGAAAATAAGTTATACTGCTAGAATGGCCTACTCTCAGTAAAGAAAATAAGTTATACTGCTAGTATGGCCTACTGTCAGTAAAGAAAATAAATTATACTGCTAGCATGGCCTACTGTCAGTAAAAAAAAAATTACCAGATCTTATTTCGCTTGTTGACTGATTCGCATTTAAATTATTATACTATGTGCATGTATTTTTTAAAACGTTTTTGAGAAAATTACTCAAGATATTCAAACTGATAAATTAATAAAAACCGTCACGATAACATACATAAAACTAACAGTAATACTAATTATAATAATAATAGGATGAAAACGTTCTTTTTTAATGGTAACATTAACCAACCAGCTGTTGTTTAAAGTGTATTTTATCTGCCTAAGTTTAAAAAGAATGTGTTTATTACCATACATTTCTCATTTATGACACTGAATTATTGCCATATTGCTTAATGCGGCACTTAATAAAGGTTAGGCTGTACAAAGTAACTTAACTGGTTCTTCTCCCCCCCCCTTCCCAATTGTGTACCTGTGCTTTGTGTCACTGTGTGCAGACCTATTAGTAACAATACCATAAATGTTTTATTTTACAGATAGGTGTTTGTTTGAAGAGAGTGACGATACGAAGGATGGCCGCTAAACCTTCACTCATCTTTCTCAGGGCCACAATCTACTCTTAGACTTGCTGGAGCGGACTAGACTTTAGATCTTGTGGTTTCACATCTAAGTGTTACCTCCCCTCTTGCTTGGAAAGTCCTGGCAATATTATTCAGTCTTTGCCGATATGGCAGGTCAAGTTGTAATAATTCGCCAGTTATTTAGCCTGACTGACCACGTGATCGGCTAGTCTATCTCTGTTCGTGCTGAAATCAGAGTCAGCACTGCTGCCGCCAGCGTAATAATCTTTAAGAAAAAAAAAACACTTCTCCTTAATTAGCATGCCTTTGTCACTATTACGTAGCACTTACCGATTGTTTTATTTTTAACTTTCATTGTGTTGAATAAATTTTATTATCTGATAGTTACATTTTCACTTCTGTATTTAAACAAAGAAAGAGATATTCATGCTTAGGGGGTGGGGGAGCTTAAATTTTAATTGTACGAAAAAGTCAGACAACTGCATATTTTGGGAAGTGTCCCTCCTGAGCTGAAAGAGAGTGTATGGGCCAGAATTTCTAAACTATCAAGAAGTCCTTGAACTTGTAAGGAGGAACGGAAGTTCTGAATCGGTAACGGTCAGAGATGTGTGGAAATAAATTAATTAATGGTTAACGTCTCTGAGACCTGACGACTTTGTCTGCATATTATGAAAGCCTGTACGGACGGGATTAAGTAGATTAGAGGTTGGGTAGCTAATCTGTTAAACCGCCAACATACTTTGTCTACCCCGTCTTCACTATCGGCACTCTATCCATGAAAGCTCTAGTGGCGACGTTAAATTGTTATCGTAACCACCACCGCCACCAGCAATCTGTTCGGTACTGATAATCCTCTTGCCTTTGAGACTGTAATACTTAAGGTCATGGCCATAGCTGAACTGTCAATCGCTATGCAAACTATATATGATTTGATTAAAATATTACCTCATCGAAAATGAAAGCGCTGAAAAATGTATACATTATATAAAGTCTAGTGGGTGGATACTATTCCAGTACAGAATGGTTCTTTTTCGTTGTTTAAGCCTGTGAATTTTTTGTAGTCTTATATTGCACTAGGTCGTTGCTAGTTAGATCTGGTAGATCAGGTAGAAGGTAGCTCCAATAATACTGACCTAATTTAGGAGGCATGCCTCACAATGTGCGCTTGTGACGGACTGAAATTATGGGGAGTGCTTCCGGTTGAGATCGATTTCACGTGAGCGCTGGTGAAACGTTTCTTAGTTAGCACCCAGTGATAGGTGGAAAATCGACTTAGTCGAATGTCATGAAAAGGGCACCCCTGATCTCCACTCTAGCTTAACAGCTGTCGCCCCAACACCCGTTGCGCATCACTGACTGCTGGTTCACTCGTTGGCTGGTGACCACCGAGCTCTTTGTTCTTCAACAGTGATGATTTGAAATATCAATAACGTAACTTAGTAAAATTATTTTTTCCACGACTTTTAATTTAGTCATCCATTAAAATAAAAATTATATACTTTTGTCACTACTACTCCTCAGTAATCTGTTTATTCTTATTATCTTATAATTTATTCATCTAAACAGGATTGTAAGAGCTGTGAGTCACTTAGACTCTCGTTGTCTATTGTCTGTTACGTACCGCCCTTTACCAATTTCTCTCATGTCTAATCGTCGACTCTGCCTGCCTTTTAGTTGCTATGGTGAGGAGAGGAACGCGAACTGACAGCTATTGTGGATCAGACGTCTCAACACACCCACCCACGCACGTGTGCGTGAGAGAAAAAGAGAGAATATTTCAGAAAGAAAAATAACAATAACGAAGCAGTTTTGTTTTAATTGTCCTTTAAGCAAATCTTTATTTAGAAATGCTATTAAAGATTAAAAATAAAACATTGTTAAAATATTCTCAAGCGGTATCTGAGAAGAGAGTGGGGGCTGAAACACTATACTATTTACTGCCATGAAAAAGGAATTGTGAGAGAATGCAATGAGCCAACTCTCCAAATGAGCCAACTCTCCAAATGAAAACGTGTTTGTAACATTTTGCAGATCACACACTGATGCTAGTATTAATACATGTAGCTATTTAATTTCTTATTTATTGATCAAATACAAGTTTAAAAATTAATACACATTACATTGTCTTGCTTGTCAGAAAAATTATTCTCAACGTAAAAATAAATTATAAACAAAACAAGAAAAAAGAAATTCTTGGGGGCATATTGCACTGGGTAAGGATTTATAGATAATAATAAGGAAATAAAAACTGCATAATCAGAGCACACTTACATTTTTTTTAGTCGCTTCATTATATAATATTACATTTGCATTCATTATGTAATCAGTTATTTGTGTCTGAATATACTACACAAACGAATTACAAAGTGACTCAGTTACTACATATTTGTCAAGTAGGACTCAACTCATGATCGTATTAAATTTCGTCCACTCTCAGTCAGGCACAATTTTTTTTATTTTCTTAACGACATATTTGACAAGTATGGCTCAGCTTACGATCGCGTCAAATTTCGTCCAACCTCAACCAGTCATGCACAAGTTTTAAATGTCTTTCTTCTATTTATTTTATTGCACAATATGGATTCTGCTATTGTATATTTCAGCATTTCAAACCAACGTTCTGGTTAGTTTATCAGGTAGGTGACAAGCAAAAAATAGATAAAAATATCTCAAGCGTTAACACTGCAGCTGGTTAACCTTTGGCGCAGTTGAGAACGACCTCGTCCTTTTTGAGAAATGTTGTCAGAAGCAACTGCAAATACCTTCGGTCTTAACAGCCAATAAGTGTTTTCATTCGAAGTTTAACAGCTAAACATTGTATCATCTTGACGAGACTACTGGGGAATAGGGATTTGGTTGTGATTTTGTTGTGTTTTTCTTTTGAGTTGTTTGTGGAGATCAGCATATTTAATGTAATTTTACCATGACTGATTTAAAATTTTTTAAAAAAATCTATGGACTTAGGTTTTTAAATGCCGATTTATTAATCACTGTTCATATGTAAGATTAAGATCCAACTGATCGTCTTTCTAATCAAATCTAATTATTAATCCATATGATTTCTTTATCCTTCTCTCTATCTGTTCGTCTCCTATCTGACAATCTTTCTGTCCATCCTTCTGTCTATCTGTTAGTCTCCTATCTGACAATCTTTTTGTTCGTCCTTCTGTCTATCTGTTCGTCTCCTATCTGACAATCTTTCTGTCCGTCCTTCTGTCTATCTGTTCGTCTCCTATCTGACAATCTTTCTGTCCGTCCTTCTGTCTATCTGTTCGTCTCCTATCTGACAATCTTTCTGGTCCGTCCTTCTGTCTTATTTCATCTTCCTCTTATCCAACCATCCACCCACCATTATGTCTATCTGCCTAAGTTCTGGTTTACCTAGCCAGCAATCTACCAACCTCCTCTCACTAAATCTCCATCTATCTATCATTCCATCCCACCATCATCTGTTTTGTATTCCTTCACTTTCTTTGTTCATTGCTTCCTCCCGTCATCTTTCTATCTATTCATCTCTCCATTCATCGATTGATCTTGTCATTCCCCACTCCATCTCTCTATTCATTCATCACTCAGTCTCTCTATTCATTCCTCACGCCATCTCTCTATTCATTCCTCACGCCATCTCTCTATTTATTCCTCACTCCATCTCTCTATTCACTCCTCACTCAGTCTCTCTATTCATTCCTCACGCCATCTCTCTATTCATTCCTCACGCCATCTCTCTATTCATTCCTCACTCCGTCTCTCTATTCATTCCTCACTCCGTCTCTCTATTCATTCCTCACTCCATCTCTCTATTCATTCCTCACTCCATCTCTCTATTCATTCCCCACGCCATCTCTCTATTCATTCCTCACTCCGTCTCTCTATTCATTCCTCACTCCTCTCTCCATCTATTAATTCCTCACCCCATCTCTCTATTCATTCCCCACTCCGTCTCTCCATCTATTAATTCCTCTCTTTCTTCATTCATCCACTCAAGTGTCAGGTCAAGGGATTGTTGCCACATAATTAAATTATCTTTTTCATTTAAAAGGGGCAAACCCAATAATAAATTTATATTTTAAATAAAGCCTGTTCTTTGATCTTTATTCAAGTACTGAAAAGCCCGTCCTTTGGTACTGCTATGCATGATACGTTTAAGACTCTCCCAGAACTTCTAATGATTTGTTAGCACTTATGTAACTTAGCCAATCACAGAAGATAAAATAATAATACTTAGCTAAATAGTTAGACTATTGATCCTGTGACTTGCTGACCAGCTTGACCAGGCATACGCATGCATTTTTATGTCAAGATGAGCCCTACGGCAGAATAGTTTGGCAGTCAGTCGAAGCCAGGCGGTCCGAAGTGCTTTCTCAGACTGGAGTTATTTCTGCAATAGTCACAGAAAGCTCTGCTTGGAACTTTTGCCGAGAAAGGTCAGTCAGGTATCCCTGAAGATGTAAAAGTAACCCCACTTATTTTATTTTTAGTCATTCTTTTTTAGACGGCAGTTGTACGACCTCTCATCTTTCCCAAGTTGTGAATTACCCGTATGTTGTTAATTATGCATCTACTTCCCATTTCGCTTGAAGTTAGGGAAACGAGTTGTGGTTCTTTGTGTAGATTCGGCACTATATGCGGCGCCAGTTTCGGTGCATTATCCTCTGCCGCACTCAGCACTGCTTACACGGCATCACAGTGTGCGCCAATTCTGACCGACCAGAGGAATGGTTACTGCCTCATTCGCCAAGGTCAACTGTCAACCAAGACGCTCGCCATGGACGTGCTTTATGTCCGGAGAGGTCGTAACTTCTTTTCCTACTAGTCTTGGACTTTAACCTGAAATGCTGGTGTACGCATCCCTAATGATTCTCAACTAAATTTCTTCCAGCCGCCTATCACATGCCTTTTCCCCCTTTAAATACTGTTAATAAATCCCTAGACATTTGAAAGTATTTGTATTTGATTATTAAATATTCAGCATTATCGGTTTGTCAAGATTGGGATCGGTGGATCGGAAGCGAATCCATTAACTAACAGCTAATTATTAATTACTACAGAACACGTGACCTAAATACTGAATGTGTGATGAGACGTGTGGGATGCCTCGTTTAAGTATTAACTGATAATTTTATTAATTAAATCACACATCTATCCCTTCATGTCACTATCCATCCATCCATCCATCCACCTATCTATCTATTCCACACATGCTCAGTATACTACACAATGCCTAGAACATAGGTGACGTCATTAAAGTTAATTTAAAATTCACACTCATCCCTATATTCGTGTTCAGTCTCAAAGGTGACTGACTTTTTGCGTGCCTGTGACACGCCAGGCTTGACATCATCCTGCACCGGACTTAACACTGAACAAATGAAGCAATATTTTTGTATGTGCGCCAAACGGCCTTGACTCAACATAGCAGAAGCTATACGCTGCGCTGGTTACCCCGACCTGAACTATTAGCCCGCAAAATTAAAAGTGCATATATGTCAGCCAGCTTGGGGTTGAGGAGGAAGAGCGAGTGGGGTGGGCTGGTTCAACGTGCAGCATTCAGTGTCTACAGCAAATGGAGGTATTATGCATCCAAGTGTTTCTTAGGGGATTACATATAAAACAAAACAAACTCAGATGAAATTATAAAGAAACATCACTCCCTACCTACCACCACACAACAACAAAATCAAACATCTCAACGAAATTTCAAAAGATAAAATACTATTTTAAAAAATATTGAAAATAAACTTCCCACCCCCAACAACATTAATCCGATGAAAACAGAATACAAAATTTCATCAAAATGGCAACAGAAATTCATTTGAGAATACCGTTAATGAAAATAAGTAAACAAACAAATCAACAAGAAAATAAAAACAAAACCTCCATTAATTTAAACAAATGAAATGTAAAGTTGCTAAGCATCAGTTTCAGTCTAGCAATGAAAGGTGGTCACGAAGCGGATGTATATTGTCACACCCTACAGCCACCGTCCCATAAGCATCGTGCAGGTGACTTGTTTGTTGCACTGGGGTCTTACGGTCTCTTCCAACTTTCCCTGATTTTAGAGACGGGCGCAATGTCCGAGGCAAAGATTGGTGCAATGGAAAATAGAGATGTTATGCCATGGAAGGTAGATACAATGTGCGATGAAAGATATATTGTGTGAGATAGATGATAGATATAATGCACCGGAAGGTAGAGACAATGTGCGACGGGCATAGAGATATTGAACGATGGAGATAATGTTCCTAGAGTGTGGGTTTTACGAGTGGGTATGTTTGGTGGATTTTCGAAATACAGTTTTGACCTGCCAAGAAATCCTTAGCGTGCAGAGAGATACTAAATCTACGACCTTGTGCTAAAGGGCGGTTATGGATCGTCTGAACGTTTTTACTTTCGATTCCTGGTAATATGAGAAAGAGGCTTGCACCCTTCCTTCAATCTACTGCCATAGGTCAAAATAGGAGTGCCTGTACCACTCGTACGCGACCCCCAGGTTGTGCCTGTACCGACCCCAAACGTGCGAACAATTGCACTGTACCGACCCCGATTGTGCGAGCGGTAGTACCTGTATTGACCCCACACGTGCGAACAATTGCACTGTACCGACCCCAGCTGTGCGATCATAGTCTCTTACCCTGCAGTGCGAACTAAGGTTACCCCGGGTACTTAGATAATTAAAATACGAACAGTTCCCGGGGAAAATAGGTACCAGTTGTAACAGCTGCAATTTTAATCATATTATATCAAGCACTGGTGTAGGGCAGTGGGTGTGGGTGTCCCAAGGTAGGGGGAGAGGGCGGGCCTAAACTCGAAGGTACTAACAATTCATTGCATCATCGTTGTGTCGACATTTGATATATTTACTAGCGCTCACAGTCACAATCGCTTTACGATGTGATAACTTTGTATTTTCAAAGTATTATTACTATTATTTTCAGTAATGAGTAAACGTCATCTGATGGAATATTCGTTCCAAGCGTTTGGATACTAACATGAACACAATATAACAATTAACATGCGGAGACATATTGTTCACAAAAAGGCGGGAACACCAGCGCAGTTTTAAGCAGCATTATTTTAGTCTCTGTCCATAAATTGGATACCGACATGCCAAGCAGCCGCGCAAACAACTGAGCTTTGTTAGCTTTTGGCTTCCCGCAAAAATAAAAACTCACTCAGGCGTGACCTACTGAAATTGATCGTTATGCTGCATCGTTCGCGGCGCGTGACGGTAGGTTCATGAGTACTGAGATTTATTTATTTAACATTTTCCTGGAATGAAGGTCTGACGTAATTGAAGACGCTAGCGTCACAACGTGTGTATTACTTGCCGCACAGGATCAAACAAGACGAAAAATCACACAGAGCAAAAATCATAATTATCACGTGATCAACGAATATTTTGTTCATATTGACAAAATCTTTTTCATTTGTTAATGCCCACCCACCCACCCAACTTTCCCAAATGACTGACTATCAGCTATAATAAGCCTATTGGTTCAGCTTCGGCTCAGTCAGGGTCGGCTGAATTGTGAAGGGGAAAAAAAATCACGATTGTGCGCGGTCTGATAAATTCAAATTACCACAAGTACCAGTCCCAAGTCATAAATGTAAGTGCTTCTATACTCTGCATTAAAGTAGAAGAGTTTTTTTTTTTAATTTTTAATAGTCACTCAGAATTTACTATTTACGTAAGCTGTTGCCATCTGAACGGTGTCTGAGCCATTTTATCAGTCAGCAGCGACCCCTTGCGGATAAGAGCGCGGCATTCCTAATGATCTGCACGCTGAACTGAAAGGCGCGCAATCTGCCCTTGAGCCAAGCAAGGTGAGGGAAGAAAACACGCCGAACATTCGTTACTGTCTCTGAGTCACACCGCAACGCAGAGCGCAAGTAAACAAAGTGCAATGGACACAGTACAGTAAACATGCACATTGTTGTGAACCATCTGATAAGCGTTTAGACCATGGGTTCAAGATCAAGGCGCGCTGAACTACAAACAGCTCGCTCACACATGCACACAACACCTTACCCAACTATCTTAGGCAATGACTGATTGATTAATGTGGGTGTTGCGTCCACTTCGGTCCTACTGTAGCTGATTTCGCGGACACACCCGACAGTGACACAAAGAGTAACATTAACTGACAGCAGTATACAGGTGACACGAGAGAGGTGAAAAATGCCTGCGTCTATTAAAATATTATTAACACGCACCCACTAATCTTAGCTGGGTTTGACTTAAAGAAATAAATGAGTGGTAGGAATCTAGAGCAATTTAACTAGGACAAAAACTCACGGGACAGCTAGGGCCCGTGCATGTATAATTACCTTCATCGGAAAACACCGATAAAAGCTGTAATCACTTCAGTCATGATTAGATCACTCCGTACTATAAATATGCAAAGTGTATTACTGCCCCTGTGGTGCTTGCGTGGATTGTAGATGATTATTTTATTTTTATGATTTTTCTTTTTTGGTGTTTTTGTATGGGAGATCAAAACAGTGAAACCTTACTTGCTAAATCAGTTACTGCGGTCTGTCGTGCCGCCTTATTCACCTCTGGCTCGATGGAAGTACAAAATAAAATAAAAACACAGTCTGCACATTTCTTTAGCAGCAGGAGAAGAATAAAACTAGTGTAGATAAGTGCAGCGAGTTCGTACTGGCATCTTAAGCCCTTTATTGCTCAAGGGCAATTTCTGCAAAATGTGTGTGTGTGCGTGTTTCTGACTTACTACTTAGAATGCAACAAATAATGCGCAGATACATGTGATTTGAAAGAATATTATTTTACAAAAGCTTACTTGGGTATACTCTGTGTATATGACGTATTCATCTGCCTTCCTACGATACTTTATTGCACTTATACGAGTATATATGACGTATTCATCTGCCTTCTTACGATACTTTATTGCACTTATACGAGTATATATGACGTATTCATCTGCCTTCTTACGATACTTTATTGCACTTATACGAGTATATATGACGTATTCATCTGCCTTCTTACGATACTTTATTGCACTTATACGAGTGCATTGTGTATTCCTCTTGATAAAAGTTGCTAATTTCATTAGCTATATTATACTAAGAATATATGTGTAATAAAAGTTGCTAATATTTTATTTGCTATATAATACTAAGAATATATGTGTAATGAAAATTGCTAATATTTCATTAGCTGTATAATACTAAGAATATATGTGTAATAAAAATTGCTAATATTTCATTAGCTGTATAATACTAAGAATATATGTGTAATGAAAATTGCTAATATTTCATTAGCTGTATAATATTAAGAATATATGTGTAATAAAAATTGCTAATATTTCATTAGCTGTATAATACTAAGAATATATGTGTAATAAAAATTGCTAATATTTCATTAACTGTAGACTACGAGTATAAGTGTAATAAAAATTGCTAATATTTCTTTCATTAACTGTAGACTACTTGTATATGTGTATATGTGTATTTACAAAATTTACTACAGTGTACAGGTTAAGCGGCTATGAATGAAGATTACAGTTCATTGTATATGTATTCTTCAGAAACCTTATTTTAAAAAAAACAAAAAAAACTTCTTGTTCATTGAGTCTTTTCTAAATTCTGTTCCCTTTCTCTTCCCCGCCTCACATATACACTGTTATGTCAATAATGCACTCGACATACTTAATAATCAAATTAGAAGTGACATGGAGATGCGAATGAGAAATAAATTTATTAAATACATTTACATTAAAAACACTTGGCAACAGTTTGTATATGAAATATATACATGCATTGTATAAATCTATGAGAGAGTGTTTATTGCTTGATAATAATAAAGATGTCAAACGCGAAGTTATCTCTAATATCGATTGAGTAGCTTCAAACATGTTTGCATCTGTTCACATATTCACTTTGCTTTACAATTTATTGTGAACTGTGTCAAATCAGTGGTGTTAGGACTGCCTCAAATGGATCAGCTCTGTGCACAATATCGATGTAGTAGCTCCAATGATCACATAGTAGCTAAATATCCATAGTGTGTGTGACATGCACGCCACTTAGTTAATGAAGATAATTATTATTATTAATTAATCTTTCATAACTAATTTCAAGTGATGAGAATATTATTTTAATTTTATCAATGATCCTCCAACAGACACCACTCATCTCTCATTTGGTGGATATTTGGCATTGTAAACGTTTTCTCTATTCCACAACATCAGCCAACATTTACAGTCACATAAGGTTTCCACAGGTGGAAAACGTCTTACTAATGGAGAAGACAAATCTGACTTTAATCTATATTTAGTGAGCCCCCACCCACCCACTTTCTTCTCCAACATAAGATTATCAATATTAATATTTGTAAGAAGGTCAATAAATTTATTAAAAGAAAAATCAAATATACATATGACAATTACAATGAAATAGATAACTTGACATCAGTATTCCATGAACCCATGTTCGGACAACTATTGTTTACATTCTCTCACTACATATATATCTATATAGAATCCATACAAATTGCATGTTAGTCCTATCAGAGAATATAAATGAAGTTATTAGAGTTAAATGTGAAAATTCACGTGACCTGGATTAATCACTGCTTTGAAAGTCTTTCTCTTGCTTTCACAACAATGTCACAATGTTTGTGTCAGCACGTGTTTCTTGCCATGTTTCTCCCTACAGTGTGGAGAATAATGATGCACACTTTCTTCTCAAATGCTTGAGCACTCTGCCCACCATGTCTGTTCACTCAAGTAGAACATGACCACAGTATTTCTGGCACCTTCAATGCACCAGAACTTTCCATGATGTACCCAGTTTACTTTGCTCTGATACATCAAAAAGTGTGTAGCATGCTCCCTTATGCTTACACATGCCACAACAGATGTTTCTCACATCTTCTGATCACTCAAGGTTAAACAGGTGGAAAAAGACTTGAAATGTGAGCTTCAACTCAACACTCAAGGTTCACAAGTCAAAAGTAAAAATTAGAATCAGAAGGCACTTGATCACTGCAACACATAATTAAGGAGCAAACCTAAGTTCCTCGTTTAGCACAATATAACTCCATTCTATTTCATATCTATTCTCAAACTTACAATTCCTGCAAGAGTATTCATTATCCCCATGCACACACATGGTAAAATAAACACAGTGTGTCAAACAACGTCACATATTAATACACCACACATGTGCAGCTTAGTTCAAACATTTGTAAAAATAGCTGTCAGCTTACAGAATACATATCTACATAAACACAAGTGTAACATATCAATAGAAAAATGCATGAAATATTTCTAAGTCCATTCTATCTCGATCAGTCAGTTAAAACTCACCCTCAAGCTAACGACTACCTTAAAGTGGACTTCTCTCCTCTTTGCCAATCAAAATTTCAAAGTGAATAAAGGTTAAAACTCTCTACAGTAACTGAATCCTTTAATCTTAGCCCATTGGCTGGTCTCACTCTCATAAACAAAAAATCATTGGATAATAGGAATCTGCTCATTCAGTTTCCATTAGGTCAGCACATGTAGAATATTCTTGCCTTATGCTATTTACTTCAAACTTCACTTTCAAAATAAGACCATTAGGAGTGCTCAAGGTCGGGTTACTCTGACAATTTAGCAGTTTATATAACAATTAAATTTTAAAATAGGGAGGGGCAAATTCACTCTGTCACAATGTGAGCTACACCAAAAGCAAGGACTGTAGATAAAACTCTACAAACAAAATACCCATAGTGTGAGCTACACCAAAATCAAGAATGTAGATAAAACTCTATAAACAAATATAATAGTGTGAGTTACACCAAAAGAAGGATTGTAAATAAAACCTTACAAACAACATTGTCCACAGTGTGAGTTACACCAAAAGTCAGTCACACTCAGATAAGAATGTCACGTACTAAGTCACACACGGAATAGGAATGTCACGTACCAAGTCGTACTCGGACTAGGAATGCAACGTACTTCTACATACTAAGTCACATACTCTGTCCCACTCGGACTAAGAATATCACACTCTATGTCACACTCGGACTAGGAATGTCACGTACCAAGTCGTACTCGGACTAAGAATATCTCATACTCTGTCTCACTCGGACTAAGAATGTCACGCACTATGTCACACTCGGATTAAAAATGTCATGTGCCTATGTCACAACGGACTAAGAAAATCGCGTACTGAGTCCCACTCGGACCAAGAATGTCACGCTCTAAGTCACACTCGAACTAAGAACGTCACGCGTTTCCTATTATCTAGGGACTGATAACCACACTCTCTCTCTCTCTCTCTCTCTCTCTCTCTCTTTCTCTCTCACACACATACATCCACACACGCACGCACACTGTTACGAAAATACCTGATTCAGCTAAGCAGTAGAGTTCTATTCGTCTAAAAATAAAGGTGAAACTTTTAACTATTCAGACAATTGCTTAAGTATTCTAGCTAGAAAACGGCACAGAATTCTGGTTTTGCGGCTGTTAAGTTAACGGCTTTTGTACGCAGTGGGCATTAAATCTTTCTCAGGATTAAAACTGTGCTGCTCCCAAAATAGCACCCAAACCTGGCAGAGATGCATCACACGTCGAAGCGAAACTAAAATCAAGCAAGTGTAACATGCAACAGGAGAACAGATAGTCTTTGGGTGTGTGAAAACCGCTCTGGTATTCAGAAATCCAAGTGACCTTGTCCAGTACTGTTTTCTTAGTTAACTCAAAGGATCAAGTGAGGGTGGTGAAGTGGGGGACCCCCCCCCACACTCAAAAGGGGTACAAATAATTTTTTTAAAGTTATATTATTTTTTGTTTTTGTTTTGGAGGTTGTGCAACATGCCGTTTGATAATTTTCTCTTTCATCTGGCGATATCTGTCCGGCACATCAAGATAATTAAGCTGTCTGAAACCAGAGTATTAGACCGGACGTGCAAACAGGTGTCCAGTAACTATTTAAACAATGTGTCCAGGTTCTGTTTAACAACGTCACTTAACTGATGCGAAATGCGTCTTAAGTAGGTTCAGTGCATAGGGGTTAATCAATTCAGGTTTCCTGCATGTTGGAAATATTCAGCGACAGGGTCTTATGCAAGAGAGAAGTAATGTCCAGAGTCTCTAGACGTCCTGAGAGAGAGAGCCACTGACTTCCAACGCGCTTTCCTTGCACAGTAACCGTCCATGCACACAGGAGGGAAGGGGGTGGGGTTGGTTCGGAAGAAAAAAAACAACCTCGAAACACTCCTTTAAGTAAAAACAAAAAAGTGTTCTTTCTCGTTATTTTTTGTTCTCCAGTGCTCGGTGCTGTTTAGTTTGTGATTTATTACAAGGTCGGCAATGAAACACAATGCAGACTGCACAGTTGACTGAATCACGTCTTCCTCTAGATGCGGTGAGCATACGTAAAGCTGAGCACAATAGGCCTGTTTTTTCCATGTCTCACGCCCCCAAAGTTCAGACTGTCGTACGATCCTAATAAATTTCAAGTCATGCGTTGTTTGCTCAGTTAACCTTCTGGAAAACAAAAATAATGTATTGTGTTTATTCCAGTCTCGCCACCGTGCGCTGCAATTTAAGCTCGAGGCCCCAGATGTCGTCCTATCGCTTACTGTCTCTAGAGCTCAGTGACAAATGTTCGGCTTACAACCGTAAGACCCCCTCCTCCACATATGTTTTCAGGCCCTCGAGGAGGGGGGGGGGTATATATGAAATATAACATATGTGTATTAACAGGATTTTTGATGGGTGACATACTGGCTCGCAAAATTATTTTTCACAGGAGATTTTTGGCAGGATTAATTTATAAAACACATCACCCCACCTTTAAATGTCACGAAGCTGCAAACAAAGCCTGGCTGAAGGCAAAGCCAACATACATCTAAGATCCAATCTTAACTCTTAATTCTAAATCGGTTCTAATTTGCACAAATGGAACAACATAATTTAAATTAGCGTCTGTTTGTCTCTTCATTGGATCGACGCAAGTGTTGTAGTCGAATATTTTCTATCGCGCAATTGCGACCTTCGAGTTTCACTGGCAGAGGTCCGGCATGACAAATACATTCGCTTCTGACCCGGCTTCCATCATGGTGACAATTGATGAATATGACAATGATTATCGTCATCGATTGCCTTATTGCCCTCCAGAGGATTTCTCAGTCACTATCATCCACATTATCTCGACGTCATCATTATCAACGATTGTCATCATCTCCATCGATCATCATCAGTATATCTTCCCCACGCCCTCCCCATGACCCCAAATTTGCACTAACCGAACACGTCTAAGACCGATCCTGTTAATGAAATTTACCGTTAAATACTGTATAACCATCATGTCAAACAGGGTCAGTTGAAAAATCACGATAATAAACAGATAACTGATGACACTTTACACTGTTTACAGCTTTATTATAATAATTACAATAATTATTGTAGACTGATAAATTATAAACGGCAAATAAAAAACTGCACAACAGAATTAGAACACACTGATAAGTGATTAGAGAGGGAAAGATGGGAGAGGATACACCTGCTACAATCCCAAAATGACTCTCAGTTTAGTCGGGCAATTGAAAGAAAAAGCAGAAATTTTCTTATTCGTATTCTCCCTAAGACTTTTGGCGTCTGCTACCAATTACCTCTAGGTGAATAAATGATTGTGAAAGTTGGATGCAATTTTTATAAAATATAAAATTTCATTACGAAGGCATGCAGTTCTTATATATTGATTTAGTGATTCTTTGCCTAAAGTAACCAAACAAAAAAACCGATAACCCCAAACAAATATTCACACACACACACACACACACACACACACACACACACATAAAACTGAAACTGAAGCAACAACAAAGAAATAAACAGACAAACATAACTCCCAGATATTTCACTATAATTGGACAAATTTGAAAACTTCGGATTGCCATTGCACGGGTCAGTCGGATAGTGAAGGATATCTATAGACTCGCGAGACCCATTAGGCTGACTCCGACAACCAAGTACCCCCACCCAGCTGGCTAGAAAATCACGAGCGTTTGGTTGTGATGCCTTTGAAATTTTTCCAAAGCGGGGGAGAATAGCATAAGTTTATTTTTATCATTCTCCCCCGCTCCAAGCACAACACAACAAAAACTCCAAACCTGTTGAAAGAAATCAATACAAAGCAGCGCAATGCTGTGGCATGATCTGACAGTGCACCTAAACACCCCACCCCCCAACACTCAGTCATACCTTCCCCCC
Source organism: Sinotaia quadrata (assembly GCA_028829895.1). Lineage (NCBI taxonomy): Eukaryota > Metazoa > Mollusca > Gastropoda > Architaenioglossa > Viviparidae > Sinotaia > Sinotaia quadrata. The sequence continues at coordinate 69,471,883 of CM054182.1, forward strand.
ACTTATCCTCCCCACGATTATGATGCAACCGCTGCCGGCGTATAACCGAGGGTGACTGAAGCAAGGATATTAAGTATGGTTTCGATGGAAGCAGATTCAGCCAGCAACAATTGACGATTTGATATCGAATCCAGCAACGGCCACAGTTAACCTGACACTGTAAGCGGGATTGCTTCAGGGTACTTCTAAGTGACACCAGAAATTGTGGTGCCGTAGGTGACGTGTTCGAGACTTTGAGAATGATGTTAAAAAGTACCCGAGTTTTAGTATCAGAAAGATTATAATATTCTATTCTACCTCAGTTTGAAAAAAAAACAAAAACTTTTTCAATCGATCTCGGCTCTCTCAGTGAAAGGACGCTCATTACCGTCTATCCAGCTTTTTAATCCATCGGGTTATTGAAATTAAAACCTGCCACAGATAAAGAATCATAAGAGCGTGACCCCTCACCACTCCTTCGACCTTGTCAGGGCAAGAAGAGTAAATAAATACAAAAGAGGTTAAAAAAGAAGAAGATGAAGATGAAGACACTGGAGAAAGATTCTCACTTGCCAATTACAAGAGAGAGAACATCGGTAACAGCTAAAGACGGAACAAAACATTTAAAAGTCACATGACCTCTCGTTTACGAATTTCTAACTGATAATGAAGACCTTGACAATGTTTTTGAAAAGTTGCATTGGATAATCTTTCAAACCATTGTAGAAACCAATGTACCTGCAATTATAGGCCTTATGATAGAATTAAGATGGCGTCTTCTCGAAAGTCTCACGAAACGCCCTCGTGTATTCTTCGAGAGGGCCTCGATTTCAGTCGTTGTGTCGGCTTTCCTGAGGCAATCTGGTTCAATATGTATGATTTTTTTCTTTTTTTCTCGGTTTTCTTGATCTGGGTGTTCGCTATTTTCTGTTCTATTTTTTTCTTCTTTTATTCCTTTTTCATTGTGGTTGTTGTTGTTTGGATTTCTTTTGCCCTCTGTCACAGTTGTTGGTGTCTGAAACACTAAGAGAATCAACACGTACCACCACCACCACCAACGACAACCACAACAGCAGCACAGAGAGCAGCAGTATCCGCAGTGGGGATTTTTTTATTCACCCCATTGCGGACAGGATGCAACTTTTGCTTGACCACTTGTACTGGCCGTCAGCATCCATCTACGCCTTCTACGGTCATCCCAATGGACATCCAGGGACAGGGACGACATCTCTAAGGCGAATACGGTGTTGAACATCTCGGCGTATATACACTCTAGATATAGATTTGGTGTGTTAATAGCCTGGGCTCTGTAAGACCCCCACCCCTCTCCCCTCCAACATCTGGGGCAGTGACAACGGCAACACCAACCACCACATTAGCCCACGGACTACCGGGCAAATGGATACCACTACCAGCCAGACAAGAGCGCCAAGTCCAACAGGCCACTATTCATCATCACACTCATCTATTTCCATGTCTTTCTAACTTTCTTTACCTTCAACTCTGCCAATAGCGGCACACCTCGTTCAAGCAGCGAAATCGGCGAAAGCCGGAAACTGCTATAATCTTATATCGATCGATCGATCTATTCTACCAAAGTATTTAATTTATGTTGAGCGCTTCTGGCCTAGGCAAAGACTACTGTTAAAATCAATATAACCAGATATAATGAGAACTGATTAAAAAAAAAGAGCTAAAATTAAAAATATTTCTTTTCGTGACTTTCTACTTCAGCCTTTCCCCTCCCCTTCCCACCTCGACTACTGAAAACTTAGCCATCTCTACTGCCAGTGAAGTTTATACAAGCTGACCGTATCACTTGAATTCTGCACTGGCTTGAACTTCACTAGCCGCCGAAATGACAACGTGCCAATCAACACTAAATCACAATTCAACATGGAGAAAAATTACATTAACCAAATATATTCATTTTAAAAATACGTTAACCTTACTATTCATTTTATTAAAGTCATTTGTAGCAGTAGCATCGTTAACTTTTGCTCCACGGGAATTGCGTTAAAACTTTTCATCTCCTTTAGCTGTTCTCGGTTTTTGGTGGATTCCTGTGGAGCCTTTCTCTTTCATATCATTTGTTTTTTCATGTGTATATATATTATATATATATAAAAAAAATCGTTTAAAGGGAGAGAAATTTGAAAGAAGGAATTCTCAGAGTTATCCTTATATAAATCCAAGAGTGCTACGTGTCGTCTGCTAAGTACACTTGTGGGATCGGTCATTTCTTGGGAGACTAACTTGTGTAACGAAAATGATAAGAATGTAAATGAAGAACAAATCATACACATAGACTAAGTAATTACTTTCAAAATAAAGTATATTATGTTGCAAGCAATGTACTTTTTATACATATTAATAAATCACGAATTAACGAAAGTGTAAAAGGAACCCTGCCAAGTTGCCAACATGGCGGGCTGGGCTGGATTTTCTGATGAAGACCTTCGAAAAATGAAACAAAGTTCACCAGGTTGTATTTAAAGATGTTTATATTATATACAGACAAATGTAGTTATGAAGAAAGAACAATTCTTTGATTGATATTTGATGGTGACTGCGGATGTTTTGCTTCTATCTATCTATCTATCTATCTATCTATCTATCTATCTATCTATCTATCTATCTATCTATCTATCTATCTATCTATCTATCTATCTATCACACACACATACACACATACACACACACACACACACACACACACACACACATACACAGACACACACACACACACACATACACAAAACTTTTCATAATAATGTTCAGTCATGTACCTTAGTTAAAAAGATAAATCGATGAATGTTTACCATCAGTAAAATGCTTTATTTTAGACTGCTGTTTCACGAAAGACGTGAGCAACTGTGTCACTTTGCATTAGTCTCTACAATTGCATGCTATAATTTAATTTTTATTTCATTTTTAATTATTGCAGTTACATGACATTACTGTCCAGTCATCATCTAATGTCCTGTCATTTTATAGTGAAAACCTGTCATCTTTATTAGTTTATATTTGTAAATATCAACACTCAAACAGTGCATACATTATTTAACTTTTATTTTTGCATGGATAAATTGTTAACTTTTGTCTAAATATAGTAGTTTAGTACTTACAATAGCACTTTAGCAGTAGTAGAAATTGAAGGTTGTAAATTGTGATTAGAAAATCCACACCATACATATTACACAAATTGGCATATATCTCCTGTGTGTTTATATTTTAAAAAAATATAAAATATTAAGATATAATAAGCACATGAAATAATGATTTTTTTTCTAGTTTTAGATTCTGACAAGTATATATTAAATGTTTATACCTTTGTAGCATCTTGTGTGGGTTGTACATCAAAATACACTTTAAAGTTTAATTTCAAGTTAATTTGGTTTTTATTGATTTTATATGATTTCCATTTATTTTAAAATTTGGTTTGCAGTAAGATTTTTTTGAGATATTCAAGCTTGTTTGTTTGACAGTTTTTCTTATTAAAAATCTTATCAATATAAATAAAAAACCTACCTGGGTTTGACTATTTTCTCCAACTTCCAAGGTATTGGAGTTTACCATACAGTCAGTTTGATTGAATTGAGTTTAAAAGAAAAAAAGTTATTTAACTATCTGTTTATTATGCTTAATATAAATTTAGAGCAAAAACCAAAACAGAAGATTGATACAACTGGTAGACAAGTCATGAAAAAGGCCCAAAAACTGCAACAGCAACGAGAACTGATGGCACGTCTAAGATCCCAGGAATTCAAACAGAACTCTGAAGCTTCCTTGCACCCTTCTCAGCGGCTCTCCCATCCCGAATCATCTGAAAATAAACCAGTTCAAGAAATACACAGCAAAGAGGAGAACTCAAATAATGTTCATGATATTGAAAGCAAAACAAATTCTGAAGATCCAGACAAATTTATAAATAGTAACTCTCAAGACATTGATTATGATGGAAACTTAAAGTCTAAAGATCAGAGTCAGAAATGCACAGAAGAGTTAAAAGAGCTGGATGAGCAAGAAGCACTCAGGTCTGAATTACATTTGACTTTTTTGTTCACTGATTGTGTTATAGATCTTGTAGTTGTGTCCCTCAGTTGTAAACCAAGATATTATTAAGACATTAAGCTAAGCATTGAGGCATTAAATGTATTAAAATGTAAATCAAATGTAAAAAATTACAATGCTAAGAAAAAAATCATGAAATTTTATCTAGAGTCTAAATATGTGATTTTTTAAATTAAAAAGCATGACAAGAAAATACAATGATTAGAGATGATATTGTGGAATTTTATATTACAGAACAATGATATAAAATTGTTGTGTCTTAGTTTTTACATGCCTATACCATTTTTGAACTATCCCTAGCAATAAAAAATATAGCCAAGTGTATCTTTTACATTGATTTCTTTTCACTTTTATTGTATATTGATAATTTTAAAATGTATTTATAACTAAAGTGTATTTACCTCAGTTCAGAAGTGCAAAAAGTTAGTTTATTTAAATGTAGTATTTATTGCTTTAGGTTTATAAATCATTAAATGATTAGTAATTGTAAGTCAGAGAATAATATATTATTAAATTATAATTTTAGCATTGAGCTAAGTCGAGTTGAACAGTTTCGTCGACAACAGCAAAAAATGGAAGAAGAAAACAAACAACGGCGCCAAATTCTAACTAATGCTATCAAACAACGGTTAGTAGTGAATTTTCAATTTATAATTTTAATATTTTATTAATTGTATTATTTCAAAAGTTACTATCATCTAGAGCAATTTTTATATAGTACAATTTGTGTTGCTTTTTGTCTTTCCTCCAAGCTTATGCTGTACTTCAGCACACTTATGCAGTCACTAAAAACCTTATACATTTCTATCAGCACTAGGATTAAATTAGTTGTACAGAGACTTTGATAATTAAAAGGAGAAAATATTTAATAAAGGATATAAATGTATGCATGTATGAGAGAGAGAGAGAGAGAGAGAGAGAGATGGGACGATTATTTAATAATTATTTTATGACTCTTAGTATTCTCTTTCAAGGATTATAATTCTTGATTCTGTTAAATTTAAATGCTATTTATAGTTTGTAATATTCCATTATAAGTATTTTTGTAAAGGTGGAATGTTTAAGGAAGAATGTTATGTAAGGGTAATAAACATTATATTAAGGTAAATATTTTAGGAATTTAATAAAAGAACATTCATGGATATATATTCAAAATAAATTATAGAAACAAGAAAGAAAATTGTTACACATTGATATGACAAATACTCCAGTATTTTAAACATTGACATTTGCTGAGAGAAAGTAAAGTTGCAGCTAGTACCTTTTATTGTAAGAGAATTTTACACATTTTATATACTGATAGAAGGATAAGTTGCTGCAAAATATATATCAATAGAAGTGAGATAGTTGCATCTCATAACCTTTATGCATATATAAAGTTCCAAATTAAGATGCAACTAATAACTTTCATGCATCTATATAGTAGACACATAAGTTATAGCTAGTAAAGTTGTGCTGATGTGATAGAAAATAGACAACTGTAATTACACAGCTATCCTGCCTTTCCTTGCACTTATATCTTGAAGGCTGTCACCAGAAAATTCATCCTGCTTCATATTAAAATGAAATAGCTTTGTTGTTTCATTGAGCAAATTAAAAATAAAACCAGTGAGCTTTGCTATCTCCTTCAACAGCTGTGCTCTCATTGTTATGTTAAGTTATGAACTTTATAAGGTCTCTTCCTTCTTTGAAAAAAAAAAGAGCAAATTATCACTATTTATTTGTTGTGTTCAGTTCACTAAGTAAGCTAAACAAAAGATATTTTAATTAAAACAGGAGTAGAATGGCTAAAGAAGAGGCAGACAAATTGATGAAGGTGCAAAAAGAACTGAACCATTTAGACAACCTTGTAACTGCTGATGTCTCTATAATTCGTGATCGGATAGAGGCAGCTAGCATGGAATTCCTGCATGCTCAGTAAGTAATTATGATTAAAGTTATTGTTTGGTACATTTACATATATCATAGTTTGCTGCTGGGAAAAATGTGATTATAATTAAGTTGTTTTAGGTATATTTTAAAAACTGTTTTGCAAAATTGCCCCAAACTATTTTTATAATATTTCCTCCTATTTCTACTTCATATTAGACTTTAACAAATATAGTGTTAGAATGCAAAGTTAACGCCATGACATTTACATGAAAACATAAAATATGCTATTTTTATTATATGTGAGTTTTACATTTTTTAAGTATACTTAGATACTACTGTTGTTTTTTTTTTTTTTTTGATGAAAGGATCATAATTTCAGATTGATTACAGTATAATGTTTCTCATGACAAGTAGTTTGTGAATTTATTTTGATTAGCTTGAATAAATATATGAAATGCTACTTATGCTGCAATCCCATAAAGGGAACAGATTTCTAAAAACATCTGCTATTTCCTTAGTTTTAAAAAAAAATCTTTGCAAAAACTGTATTCACTTTCCTTATGTTGATTTTCTTTTTTTTCTTTTAATTTGGAATTCAGAAATAATGAGTAAAGAAAATTATAAATCTCTCTCTTTATATCTCTTGTTTTCTTTATGTTCCTCACACCCTCCTTTTTTTCTTGCAATTTAGTAATCATGTAAAAAATTGATTCAATTCAAATTTCATTTTAAAATTATTTTATTAGTTAGCTTGAGTAATTATTTAAAATGTTTCTAGGGAGAGTCATGACATAAAATACATGTATTACAATATTTATAAGCTTCAGATAGTTGTTAACCAGCATTTGTAGTGATTCATTTTTGTTTAGAAAAAAAAGTATGAACGTGCAGAAAATGGCTTTTGTATTTTTTTAAAAGTTATATAATTTGTGTTCTAAAACAATACACAAAATAGAAAGGGGTATAGACGAGATGAAGAAGTTTGGACAGTTTTTTAAAAACACAATCATAATGTGCTTGATTTATTTTATTAAAAGTAATATGATAAAAAAAAGCTGCTTTTATTTAATTATTTTTTTTTTGAGGGGCATTCATACATTGCTTGTTTCATTTCTAGATAAATGATGAATGAGTAGAGAAGAGTTTTTGTTTTCTCTTCAAGCAATGAGGATTTGTTTTATGTCTGCAGAAAGCGATATGAACGGGCAGAGAAAGAGTTTGTAGCAGCAAAAATAGCATTGGCTGAGAAAAGCGATCTGAAAGAAGCACTCACAGAGCACCTGTACACTGTCATCCAGCAGAATGAAGCCCGCAAAGCAGCTCGATTAGCATCTCTCATGAAGGAATTGGGACTTGGAAATGAAGAATACCCTGTTTCAACTCCCATTCCACCTCTTCTATCCTTCTCATCTATCAACACATTGCGACCTTCATCCCAGCTCTCTAGTCCATCATCCCAAACATCATGTTTACCAGTCAGCCCAACATCATCATCAGCTGTAAAAGGGAATGACTTAAATTCAGATACAAAGCATTCAGTTGTAACAGAAGACAATACTTCTGACTCAGCATGCCAGAAAGCAGGCACAGACAAAGAGGTAAAAGACCACACTACAGATTCAATAAGTAGTCTTGTGTCACCAGAACTGAATTCAAGTGAAGTTCAGCAAGAAAAAATTATAGTAGAAAATGAAACTTTTGCAGACAGTAGTAAGATTGCCGAGAAAAGTGTCACTTTAGATTCAGATGTTGTGGCTGGTGTTCAGGAATTACTCAAGGGGGTGCCAAAAGTGGGGACTCAAGATCACATCATTTCATTCCAAATTACCAGTTGAGAATAGTATTATTTCAATGCAGTCACACCAAATGAGAATAGTGCCATTTCACACCAATTGGGGATGGTGTTGTGTCTTACTGACTCATGCCAACTGATAACAAAACGCTTCCCATTTAAAAAAAATTTTTAGTGTAAAGGTGAAAGATGGGAACGTTTTACTTGTTTCATATGAAATGATCTTGTTGAATGAATGGTTGTGACTTACAGCTTTGAAGTGCCAGATGAACCATCTGTTACTGGCTGGACTGCAGGGTTTGTTACATGAATGGTATTGCAATTTACAGGATTAAAGTGACAGATTTTCACTGGCTGGACAAAAATAATCATTGGCTACAGCACAAGAGGAACAAATGTGTTTAGCTATAAATAGGTCATTTAGTTTAAGTTCATTTAAAAATAACCTCAACTTGTTATATTTTTCTGACCTCATTTTCCAACGTCTTAAAGTGAAACACTGTTGACATGTCATTTTTGTACACAAATGGAATTAAAGGTGTTTGCACATTAGAAATAAAAAGTAATGTGTAGGAAATCTTGAGTGTCAAAGATTATATTTTTTATAAAAATATTGTTTTAAAAATTGATTTACACATTATATATTCAGAATTTGTTTGATTTTGATTTTTTATAGTTCATCTATAAATCGCTTTTCAATGTTTTTATGACATTTAAAAATTCTCGACTAAAGAATTTGACCTAGAATATTATTTTGATGGTCACTTATTTTAAACAGGGTTGCATGTATACGTATGAAAAAGAGGAAGGTGATAAAAAAAAAAATATCTAACTATAATCAATTGGAGGGTCATTTTTGGTTTGTAAAGTAAAATACATAATATATTATGAGTTGTGAGGTATGAGTTAGCTTAAGTAAAAAAAGTACTGGACAGATTTTGATCAGACTTTCTCTCTTATAATATCTTTATGTCCTAGAATCAAGGTAAGCTATATAACATAGTTCTATCCCATAAAGGATTTTGCCAGTAGCCTTAAACATATGAACATTTTCCATTAAAAGTAAAGCACTTGCACTCAGACCTTGACTTACACATTCTGTGCACTGTGGACAATTCGTATTCTTCTCTGATTGCATTTCTCATTTTGAGTATTAGATTTTAGGTGGTTGTATTTTGGATTTGGTGGTCTGTGTTAGGCTGTGTGGTTAGCTCTTATTTTTGCAATGCCTACCTGAAAGAGACCAAACCACATTTTCTTTTAATAATTCTCTCTCTTTTTCTTGATCATGTCCTCTCTCTTCCCCACTATATTCTTTCTTTACCCTTCTCAGTCTATCCCTTCTTCCATTCATTTATTATCTCCAATACTCCCTTCTCCATCAACTTTTTCATTTTCCCTCCCCTCTATCTGTTCATGTTTTTTTTCTTCAATTTGTACCATAGTTCTTACCTGGTGATACCCCCCCCCCCCCACTTTACAATAATTTTACTTTAAGCAACATATTCTGAAAATTTACATTTACATGAGTGAACCCATGGGCCAGTATATATTAAGAAAATAAGCAGATAAATATGTTTCATTTTATAGATAATTCAGAATTTATGCTATTTTTGAGTGTCATGTGTTTGTAGTAGTGAAAACTTTATAACACAAATCCCTCCAGAAAGAGATATTGATTTATTATTTATTATTGTGAACCTGAAAATATGTGAACTCCTAGCACTGTTAAAATAAATTGTTTAGAGTTTAACTTTACATAACTTTTATCCTTGAATATGTATTATCATCATAATCACAGTTATATGTTGTATTTTTGTATTATTAGATGACTCTTGTGATATTGTCTTCAAGATGAATAAGCAGAAAGTGTTTAGAGTCTTGACAGTTTTATATTGAAAATGAAGATGTAAAACAATAGAAAAGCAGCAAAATGCTATTTATCCATAAACAGAGCCCACATTTTAAAATATTGATTTAAAAATCAAGAAAATCCTCATCTTTATTTCCCATTATCAGGGTGAGAGTTGACTGGCAGTTTAAAATACTTTAGTGTTTATTTAATATATTTTAATATGCAAGACTATTTATCCCTAAAAAGATTTTACACTTTTAGTATGGAGATTTATCTACGTCTGTTTGTCTATCTCTTCCTTATCAGATATGAGAGAGTGAGGAGAGAGAGATCAAAATGACTTGCCAATCTGACATTAGTATTCCTTGTTAGGTTTTGTTTATTCAAGTTTTAAGTCAAAAGGACAAGTACTGAAGCGCTCTTAATTTTGTCCATTTTTACACACTTGTATAGGTATTGTTGTTGGTTCTTCATATTTTGCATTTGGGATTCTGTTGAATCCATATTTGTTTTAATTATATATCGATGCTGATAATATTACACTATGTATCAATTTTATGTTATTGATAAAATGAATGTATGAAATATAAACATCTTCAGACATTAAGGAGTGGACAAGAGCTGTTATATTGAATTCTGCCATCATGAACTTGTTGCTGGACTTTTAAAACTGTATGTAGATATACATTTTTATTTTAAAATGATATTTAGGTAGCATACTTATTGGTATTTGTCTCAAGAACTCAGAAATAGGCAGTTAATTGTGTTGACAGTATTTTTTTTAAAAAACCACACAGATTTTAATGCAGAATTATTTTGTAACTGATGTTTTTACTTTTAAATTGATCTGACCTTTCTAGTTTCTACTTCAACAAATAAGAGTGTCTTTATTTGTTAAGACATAAAAATACAATAGACTCTTTTTCAATACAGTATAATATATTTATCTATCTTCTCTACCTATCTACCTGTCTCTCTACACACACTGTGTGTGTGTGTGTGTGTGTGTGTGTTTAAGGGAAAAATATAAACAAAAGACACTTTTTCTTTTATCAAGCACAACCAGTAGTAAAGAAAGTGTACTATAATGTTTATGACATGGCTTCTCTTCTCGATACATTTTATCTTAAGTGATCATAATGAGTAAACACACAAGTTGTTCTTTCAATCTTTTCAAAGTACATTATTGTTAAACAGCTAACCAAATGAAATCTGAGATGGCTTATTAATAACGGGTAAAGTCTTGTTCACAACAAAGATGAATATTTACAAGCACATTTTTTTTCATGACAGCAAAGGCATTTGATGCAGTAGTTACTGTTTATACTCCTCTTCCCTACCTACCCCACCCCACCCCCATAGATGATATTCTGTTTTTTTCCACTAATAAAAATCTTTGTGAAGGAGCAAACTGAATCACAGTTATAAATATATATATATACACACACATTGAATAAACAATTGTTATTGCTTTTATAATCTTTGTTGGCACAGTTCACTTATCTTTTCTGATTTTTAGCTGTCCTCTTTACTGTTGTTGAAATCCAAGTACTTAAAGTGCCTTATTTTATTCTTCTTTATACTACTTCTATTACTATTTTGCAAGATCTGTTATTGTGATAAAACCTGCTACTGATCAATTTCTGTGAGACACATCTTTGGAAATAAATACTTTTTATGATAGATGCATGTTGTGAATACACTTTACAGTTATTTTAATACAAGCATTGTTGTATGTTGTTCATATTTTACTATATTTTAAAAAAATAAGATTTATGTATATTACTTTTAAAACCAACGTTAAATGATCCTGATTTTACACAGAAATCTTTTTCTGATACTTGTGTTGATAGATGCTGGTATAGTGACGTACCAAAACCAACATTAAATGATCCTGATTTTACACAGAAATCTTTCTCTGATACTTGTGTTGGTAGATGCTGGTATAGTGACATACCAGCACCCTTTGTCATTGATGTTTGCCCTCTACAGATTTAAGAATTGGCACTACCCTTTCACTTTACAACAAAGGCAAAAAAGTAAATAGAAATAGAGCAATAGAGAGAGAGGAAGTGAGACCCATTTAATTAAAAAATGGTTATTTCAAAATTCTTATTAATGTAGGTAAAATAAAATAAAAATCTTAAAATTTATTCCTAATTTAACATTAGCAATAACAATCAACCTAATCCAGAATAAAATATTTGAATACCAGATAAAACAGACTTCATAAAATTCATATATCTTCTGCTATACCTTAAGAAAAGTAAATTTCATAAGAGAGCTGAATGACTTATAATGTCTAAATGCTGGTCTTTCAAGCAGGTGATCAAAGTTCAACACTCGTTCTGTTGAATACGATAGTTTAGGAGTTCCCTAACCACTCTCTTATTCAGGATTGTCGAGCTGCATCCTTATTCTAAAATAGTCTGAGTTAAGGTTTTTATAACTTTGAAGCATTAATAAAATAAAATTCTTTAAAAGGACTAATTACGCTACTGTGTTAGTCATTCCTCTCCCCCACCCCACCAATTTCCTTGCTAAAATGCTCTTCTGTTCACATTATTGTGTGTGTATAATTGTGCATGTGTGTGTTGAAACTAATGTCAGACATCAATGTCTCATGTAAGGTGGGAGTAGAGTAATACCAGAAAACTAATCTTTCTTTGTTAATACGCTTGCCTTATCTGTTCATCTGATGCATTGTAGAACAGCTTGGCCTATACATATAATGCATAGAATGAACAGCTACAAGGTAGAAATACTAATCCAGAATAGAAGTGAATGTGGGGGGAAAAAAAGGAGAAAATTAATAATACTTTTCTTCAAAGAACTCAGATGTGAATATCTCAGGTAGCAAATTGGAAACAGTAATGACACTATCAAAAGCATCTGGAACTCATTTGTTAAATCCCATAATTTAGAAAAGAAATATATGTTACTTCTTAACATAACATAAAAATTAATCTTTTTTTTCTTCTATTCTAAGTTCTCTAGTTTGAATAGATTTTCTGTTTGTATAAAAACTGTTAAAGAAGTTTACTTCATTTACCAGTTTACATCATTCTTGGAAATTCAAGCTTGTTGATAACACTTGTTTATAAATTTTAAAAAAAAGAAATGTTATCTCTTATTCCACCTATCATGGATTTCTGTTAACTTAGACAATGCAATTCATCCTGTTATAAAATTTCACATTATTTATTTATAATGCCTACATTTCACCATATTTTAAAATTTCACATTCACATTGGAACATGATTTTCTGATATGTCAATAGTCTTTGTATTTTAAATTATACTAAATATATTTCTAATGTTTTATTTGGGTATGATACTAAATTTATTAAATGAAATATTTAATGTGTGTTAAATAATGAAAGAATAATCTGCATCTGTTAAAATGAAACTCTGCCATCTGACCACTTGAAAATGATAGCATTATAAGTCCTCTTTCACACAGTCTCATGTGACCACATTAAATAATGATGTTAGAAATAAATTTATTCAATTTATACATTTTGTGGGAGTGATCACAGGCAAGAAAATGGGAGTGTGGGGTGTGGGGCAAAATTTGCCATTAAAAACACAAACCTGGTCTTTTTGTACATTTGAAACCAAAACAAACAACTCCACAACCTTCTACACTTCTAAAGTAACTTGTAAATGATCAGTTAGATAGCATCACACAAAGTACACTAGGATTTTTAAAAAAAACCAAAAACTGCTTCGCATTTAGTTTCTAAATAAATTTTAAAAAATTTGGCTGATTTATTTATCATTCTATAGAGCTGTCAAATTAATAATAATGATTCTCGAGCAGTAGACTTAAGAACTACATTGCAAAAACATTTTCATTTGCATTTAATAAAATTTCTATATTGTTAAAAAGAAGAAGATAGAAATCAATTTGCCATTAAGCTATGAATAATTTTGTTACTACATTATGGCCAGTATCACCTTATTTAACACCAAAATTGCCAACAGTAAAATAAAGCAGTATCATCATGAAATAAATAGGTTTTTGATTCTAATATACATATATGGATCAAAATGCATTTAACTATATGTAATAAACTTCATTTAACTTGTCAAAACCTTAATCTTTAACTTCTATATATGTTGTAGAACATAAGAGGTAATAGAGTAAGTAAAAGAACAGAAATACTGATGTTTTAAAAGAATAATTTGACTGAAAGACTAAATTTGCTTATTTAAATCTTTAAAAGGTGACCACTGTATCATGGTCACATGTAGAAAAAATTTAAAATGATAAAAAGTAAAAGAAGATTAAATCTCAATAATTATGTGTAAATATTATTTCTCAAATTCATAAACTTCTTTCACTAGGAATTATGCAAATATTTGTATGTAAAATACACAATTACCTCAATATCTGCATCTTTCAAATGTGTTAATATGATCTGAAAATATTCTTTGCCACCTTTACATATATGTCAAAATGTACACATTCATTCTATCAAGTATGTATCAGTAAATATGTCAATATAAGTCATGCATTTTCTTCAAATAAAATAAAAATGCTGAATATATACAATAATAAGATGTATCCTTTCATGTACAAACAATTCACAATTATATAGATAATAAAAATTTTAGTCAAAACTCTACACACTATGTATGGAATTCAACACCCAAAATATTATTTATTTAAAAAAAAAGAAAATAACATTTTAAAAGAAAACTAGAGCATACATGTATTTAAAAAAGCAAACAAAATTCTAAAGCAAGAAATAAAAGATCTCCAAACAATATTCAGTGAAATAAAATTTCCATGGTAAGCAGAACAAAATGATTTCTGACAGATTAATGGGAAAAACCATTAAAATTATTTATAAAAGCCAAAAGATAAAAAAATTAAATTAGAGAATAGAAAAATTAAACACAAAATAAAGGTCCTCTTTATAAAACGGAGAAAGGCTAAAAAGTATTGCAATTATCAAATCCAGTCTTTTGTTACAGAATAATGTTAGAAATGCAATTATGTACCATAAAAGAAAAATATTTTGGTATTAAACAAATCAAAACTACTCATCTAGCTGCAGTTCTTTGTAAATATTTTTAAGTGGTTAAAACGTTGTCTGAACAGTTATAGCAACAGACTTTTTCACTAATGCCAAATTACAGTTTCCTACCTAAAAGTCTTAAGTTTAATATGTCTAATATTAAAAAAAAAAATCATTTGTCTTAAGTTTAAATGAAAAAATCTTAGTATAACTAACATATTTTACTATATGGCCACATCTAACTTAGAAACTAAAAATGCCATACTTTACCATGGCTTTGTGGATTTAGGCAATGGTAATACAGTCTCGTGTGGTATTTACTGAATACCTGAGATTTTAAATGTCACCAATCAGTGTAAGAGAGTGAGTATAGTATGTGCATTAAAAAAAAAAAAAGGAAGATATTTATAAATGAATAAATTTACATTTTTTTTCATACAAGTAATCTGTTGCTAAAGGATGTGTTTCAATGTTTTATTTTTTCCATCAATTTCTGGTCGGATTTCTAGATGACGTCATGCCAAGATTTATGTACAGTTTAAAACATTTGGAAAGAGGTACATCGTCAGGTATTGCAAAACATCTTCAGGTATTGCAATACACTATCCAGTATTGCAATATAGCATAAAAAATAAGTAATACATGTACATCACAATTCTGCAATACATCATCAGGCATTTGCAATATGCTGTCAAGTATTTGCAATATACCATCTGATATATGATAAAAATTAAAGAGCAATGGGGTAGTTGATAACTTACACTGTATTTCGACAAAATTACTAGCTTACAAAGAAAAAGGACACTGAGGTAATATGAAAATGACTGATGACCCATTAAATATCTCAAAGATTTTAATATTATAAAAAATGTAAGTGTTAAAAAGAAATCAGTATTTATAAAAACTATATCTATATACTAGAGCAACTTGAAAATTCAGAATGCTTTAAAGGCACAAAAAATAGCAAGAGTCAACATTTCAGCATCAAGTTTTCACAATACAATTATTAGTAAAAATGATTTATGAACAATGAAATAAGCAGCACAGGTGCAATGATGTATGAAAAATTTATCTGAATAGATGGCTTCTATCCCATCATAACATAAGATGTATTTAATTTACAGTGGATTAACTAGAAGAAACAGTAAAAAAAAAATTCATGTCTATTCAGATAAGTTTATTACAAAATCAATACATCTTGCTCATTTCAATTTTAGTGCATCATGGCTTTAATATATAACTGTACTTCACTGGTGAAGGCTATTTAAAGGAAATATTGACTCTTGTAGTTGTTATACACTGTGTATGACTATAAAGCATTTTGAATTTTCAAGCTGATTTGGTTTCTTTTTTAATGTGTAGCAGTCATGATGATTAAATTGGTGTATGTATGCAATACTTTAAGAAAATAATGTAAGTATGGCCAAAATAAATAAATAATTGTATAAGAATAACAATGTAATTAAATCTGTACAGAATTGAGAAGACAACTCAACTAATGCTGTGGTTACATTCAAAACTCACTGTTACTGTCAGGGTTATATTTGCTGCTAATTACAAGCTTCTTCTGTTGTACAGAAATAAAAAGACAGCTCGGCTAATGCTGTGATTACATTCCTAAGTCACTGTTATCTCAGGGTCACATCTCAAAGTATAAACTGCTAATTACATGCGTGTTTTGATGTACCACACAACTTACCCCCCCCCCCCCTTCAATATATTTGCTCTTTTCAGACTGTTACTCTTTCATGCCATTATACTTATGAAATACCTTTGTACAGCACACTGATTTGTGTTATATATACACTAATACAGATAGGAAAGCAGTTGAGTGTATTACCATGTATAGTATTGTGGAAGGGTGGATATACGTGTGTACAGAGCTGTGTGTGTGTGTGTATAGCGCTCGTTTTGCCTGGCAGCAAAGTAGGTCAGCTCAGCACCCGCTAGTTCTGAATCGCGCGCCTCGGCTATAGTAACATATAACGTGTGTTTGTGTGCATTTCTGATAGCCAGTTATTATATTATCCATTTATCAAGCAAAGTTAATGTTTATGTATTCTAATAGTTAGTGGGATGTAGTTTATATTTATATAATTTTGTAAGTTAGTTTATATTGTTTTCTAAGTGTATTCTATAATTTATGTATGTGTACATGGTTTTCTTCTATCAGAGGGATATAGTTATTTATTTTATTTGATAGTTTATTTTGCAAATTATATTGTACGAAAGAATTGTATTTAGAGAGTATTTAGTGTACTATTTTTTTTGATAGTTAAAGTGTTATATAACTCTAGGTAGTTTAGAAGAAATTTATGTTAGAACGAAAATACATTAGCACAGAAGAACCCGTTTAGCATTAGTTTTAGTCTCAGTTCCAGAATTGTCTAGTGGAGTCCTCTTTGCTGCCCGGACTTTTTAGTTATATTGTGTGTGAGAGAGTGTGAGTCGGTCGTCTTGGAGAGCGATGAAGAGCGGTCTTGGAAGAGTGGTCAAGAGATGAAGAGAAGGCTTGTTTTCATGCAACTATGTAGCCGGAGCGAGAGAAAGAGTTGTCTTTGAAAGGCTTGTTCTGATGCCACTATGTATGCTGAGAGAGAGGGAGACAGTATTTGGCGGTGTCTCTGGAATAAAGATTACATAGAAATGTAAACACATGTTGCATGTTCTGCCTCTTCTGCTGGATTGCCGTAGCCGTATTGTCTCATCATCTCCTCGCATCCTCGGGTGACCCATAATAACAACAACACCAACACCACACCCCATCACAGTATCATTACATATACTGCAAGTTTTACTCTGTACTGAATATCTTATTATATGGTGAGTGTAGAACTTTATAATGACTGTATTACCTTATACTGAGTGTACTACTTTATGCTGAGCGCACTGCTGTATATAAATAGTTTATTGGCAGTAATATATGGAAGTACAATGATATCAAATATTTGCCAACAAAACAAGATAAAAGACAAATACATATGTACATTTCAAAGAAAAGGCTTCTGTAAATTTAAACTTCATTGTTCACGAATGAAGTCCACTCTGGAATACTGTAAGCTTGATAAAGCAGTCTTGAAAACAGTCTTCATATGCTGCTTTATAGGTGGTGCAGTCTTGGGCATTTCTAATTTCAAACTGATTCATCAACATTAATGATCAAAAATTCATGTCACAACAGGTAAAGGCATCACACTGAATCTGATCATCATCTGATATGGCTCTGTTGTAGCACAACAAACTGCAACACGTCATCTATTAAACAATTCCCCCCCCCCCCACAATATTTTGTGTGCAATTTTGGGCTCCATACAAAATGTAGCCACTTCACTGTGCCCGACATATGCCAAGAGTGTGAAATGAGCTCTGATTTGTAATCCAAACCAGATGAACTTTTAACAAAGATGAACAACACCTGACATGATATATTTTTTTTCATATGTGAGTGTTTGATCTCCTTGTCAACATTCTTTATTGTGTGTACTTCTGCTATGGCAACTACTCATCCTTTAAAACCTGCTTCTGAGATTCGTCCACTTCTACCTCTGGCTGGGCTTCAGTAGCAAATCTGTACAAAAGAAGTGGAGGATATCAAATTATATATTAAAATTAAACATGAGCATAAATAAAAAAGAATAAGAAAAAATAATTAAAGGGCCCATCCCATACTTGAGTGAAAAGTCTCATTTCACTGTTCCAGAGCAGCTATGAAGATGGGTCACTGATTCAAGGTGAGAGTTCAACTTGATAATGCGCAATGCTTTTTCATAACCAAGCTCAAGTGGATGAGCCTATAACAAATATAAATAATTCTTGACTGAATAAGAAACCACTGTCTATTTTCGAAACTGAAAATATTATGCTTATATTAGTCTTAATCTGAGTAGTTTTATCTTGTATTTACTTAAATATGAATGAAATCAGACAGTTCTAAGAAAATGACCTTTAAAAAAAGTGGGGTGAGAAACAATAAGATAAACAAAATGAGAAAACAAATAAGAAAAACTAAAAAAGTGAACAGGCAAGCAAGGAGAAAATAACAAAGATGAAAACGAACACACACACACACACACGCACGCATGCACGCACGCACGCGCACACACACACACACACACACACACACACACACACACACACACACACACACACACAAATGAGCAAGAAAAATAAACAGGACAAAAATCTGTTTGCAAAATCTTTACATGTAATTACATATGTCACACACTGTCATATATATGTCAGCTTTGTGTCTTAAAGATTATAATAATAGGGGGGTAACACCCAAAATGCAAATAACAGGAGTGAAAATTAATTATTATATTTTTCTTGAAATTTATTAAATTTTTTAACTTTTATTAAATGGTTGCTACTTTCACTGAGCGATTTTTTCCTTGGGAGTGCAGAAAATAATCTCTAAGCATGGATCAAAAGGCTGGACCGTCCAGTCTAATGGCAACTAAAAATTGCATAATCGCGCAGGTAGAAGGTCGCATGCTTGCATCTTAGTCATCATGCATTGGTAGGGTAAATTGCCATGAGTCATATCGCGCAGTTTCATAAATAGAAATTAAAAATTGCAGAGCTAACCTACATTCGGACCATAGGCCAATGCTGACTGACCTGACTGACCCTTGTTTCAAGATGTCCTAAGACAGCTAACAGATAAGATTTATCCGCTTACAGAACAAGAGATCTCCCAGCTTATGAATCCAAGAAGAGAAATATGCCTCGAGACTCCATGTCAACCCGTCAAGCCGATTAACTTATTTTTCTTGCTCATCTGTATATAAACTCGGTTAAAATTGTGAACAAATCACTTGTCTTTGAATGTATGTCCCGAACTTGTGGTTTGATTCAGTCAGCGCAAAGTTTGAAGTATGTTTGGAATAGTTGCTATTTTGTGAATTTAGAAACTGTAAAAACTAAAAATGTTGTTAAGTCAAATAATTGTTATTTCATTTCAAGAAATTTACCCAGACAAAATTGTGTTTCTAGCTTATATAATCAATTCCGCCATGGCCGGTCCCAAGCCTGGGTAATGTTATAATCTTAAAGTAATGTATTGTTTTATTTATTTAAATATTACCAAAAAAGCCAAGAAAACAGGGTAGTGAAAATAAAAACTTACTCTTCATCTGCTTCTGTAGGATCAACAGGACGACCAAATTTTCTGGAAACACCATCATAGCATTCTTCCAGAAAGTCTTCCATTGTTTCAAAGAGATGGCGCCTTGTGTTTCCTCCCAACAACCCATGATGCTTGTCAGGATAGATCTGCAAAGAACCCCAACATAGCCAATCAGTAACCAGATGCTAGCTCAGTGCTTTTCACAATGGCTAATTAATACTCACACATTTTGACCAATCAATTTTTGATACAACTTTTACCATATTACAAATCAATATTTGACACAATTTTTCACAAGGTTGATCAGTATATGATAATATTTTTATAATGGCTAAGGAAACTAGACATTGCTTGTCACTATGGTTAATCAATATGTGATAGCTTTTCACCATGGCTAATTAATACTGGACACGACAATATGGCTAATCCATACTCGATACAATCTTTTAACTTTGCTCATCACTATTCTGACAGCTTTTCATCCTCTCCGCCTGAAATCTTTGAAGAAAATCAGGGCAATAAATGTTAAAAGTTATATGATTAAAAAAAGTAATAAAATTTAGAATTTATAAAACTTTAATTCAAGCTGATTGTAAATTTAACACATTCAAAGGGAAATGAGAAGAGACATACCATTGTACGGAAGTAAACATCTGCCTCAATCATTGCTTTTATCAGCTGGGCGGAATGTTGGAAATGAACATTATCTGAAACAAGAGGAACCCATCCATTGATATGCATAAAAACACTTAATTCCTCTCTAATTATGCAATCTGTGACAGGGTTTTTAAGCAATTTAGAAAACAAATTTCAAGGGCTTTTCAAAAGTTGAATAGTATGATATTCAAGGACCACCAGTATGTGCACTAAAGTTTGAAAATACAAAATTTGCTACAATAATAACTATGGGCTTTATGTTTTAATTGCAAACAAATTAAGATAGTAAAAGCAAATTTAATATCAATACAAATACTGTTTGTTGCTGAATTCTTGTTTGTATTTCTAGACTGTGCAACACATACCAACACACAAACCAAGTATGAAATGAAATAATTAAAAAAAAATCATAAAACTTTCACCCTTTTTAGATGAATGGATATAAATATGAATACCCAAGTTTATTTGGTGAAAACTACTTTAATGATTCTATAAATAAATGTTGAAAATAAAATAAAAATGTTTCTAGTTAATTTTTGCGTTTATACTTCCCATAATACATATGCATATGACTTTGATTTTAAATATTTGCTGATAATTTAAGAGTATATAAATGTGTAGAACATAAATTTTCAATCAATTAGTATTTTAATCATATACAAGTTAGAAATTTAAATACAATATAGCAGATGACACAACTCGCTATTGCCAACCTATAATGTCAAATTCCTAAGGGAGACTAGTTTGTTTCTTTATAGTACAAACCTTTCTTTTTATCATTCTGTGTTGTTTATTTAATTTTAAAATGCAAATTTAAAATTTTGTAAAAGATGGCAAAATAAAAAGAATCCATACAGTAAATCAGCAATTAGCAGCAAATATTTTACTGTTTTAAAAATCAAACTATAATAAAAATAAAAAAGGTGTATAACAATATATTTTATTGGGGCTCCACACCTCTGGTGGTGGCACTTGAGATTTCACAAAATTTGTGAACACCTGCATTAAGTGCCTGATCTTTCATAAACCTTAAGTGCATGAATTATCACATACTTAAATGCCTGATCTATCACAACATACTTTAAGTACTGGATCTTTCTTATAACTTAAGGTGTGTGAGTTTTCACATACCTTAAGTGCCTGCACCTTCACATACCTTAAGTACCTATCATATACCTTCAGTGCCTGATCTATAATGTACTTTAAGTGCCTGTACCAGCATATATTTTAAGTGTTTTATCCACTATATACCATTCTTGCCTGAGTTCTTACATACCTTAAGAGTCTATCTACCAAAAGTACCATCATTGTCTGATCTATCAAACACCCAAGTGCCTGACTTATCAAATACCTAAAGTACATGGATTTAAACAGATGTTCATATTATCAATAATGACACTTTTATTTAATGCTCTGAAGACCTTCACTGAAAAGAAAACGGTTCAGCATGAACATTCACTTCTCTCTTAGACATGCCACCAGTTTATGTTTAATCCCCAACCGAAACACCAAAAAAAAAAAAAAAAAAAAAAAAAAAATTAATGGAGAATATTTATAGACATGTAAAAAATGTGTGCATTCCTGTGGCCAATATACTCTATTAAGAGACATTTCACATACTCCACTTATTGTTTTAAACCACCATACAATATGCGTAAAATTATATCTGAAAAAACTTCTGAAAAACAAACTCAAAACAAAAGAAAACAAAAACAGTAACATAAAATACAATCCACTCACATACCCACTACCATCAACAGCAAACCCCACAAATAAACATAATAAAAACAGAAAAATATCAAAAGATATTTGGTGCATGCAAAGACATTCAAATGATTATTAACAAGTATTATTTTAAAAACAGAAATTTTCGGTTACCACAGAAGTGTATGACACTTTTCTTCTTCTTCACAGGTTCCTTCAAATAGAAAATTTGCTACACTATTCAAGAGCAGAAAGAGATTATGATGTCATATATTAAAGCAAAAAGTGAAAGATTTTATATAATTAAATTATAGTAAAAATAGGAAAACCTGAAAGAATGAGAAGGAAATGTTTTGATATATATACATGTATATATAATTTAATTTGCTAACATACTGTCTGATGTGCTGTGTTAAAAAAAAAAAGAATTAAACCTTTCTTTTCAATATACTGAAAGAACAAGAATTTAAAATTATGTCCTAGCCATGCAGACTGACTGTTAAGAGTTATGAAGGGAGATGCAGTTAAGTCCCATTATATATGGGAGATGTATTCCCAAGAATCATTACAGATATCTAATCCATGTAAAATGATATTGAGGCATATATTAGTAAGGGTTTTGTTCTTGTCATTACAACTCTACGCAAGTCAGAACATCCCTTTTTTTTATAGCAGCTAAACTTATAGGGAAAGTTAGGAATGAAAACAATTGTGATCCTACACATTTAAAACACTTGGTTTATTTTTTTAAAATACAAAATTTACAAAAAGTTAAGTGCATCAAATAAAATATTCTGCCTCATTTATATGCTTGATGGTTGTATTAAAAAAAAATATATGGCTTTTGATGAGATTCGCAGATGAATGAGCACTATTTCTGAACTGATTTAGCATTAGTTCCTTGGTGTACAACTGCTTAGTCCATGACCTGGTGAATATCAGTGTGTGCATTCCTGTGGCCAATATACTCTATTAAGAGACATTACATACTGCACTTATTGTTTTAAACCACCATACAATACAAGAAATATTATGCCTGCCTATATCAAACCAATTCTGAACTTCAAGCTTCACTCTGGATAAATGTGACTTTCTCATTCACTTTATGACTTTATCACTATTTGCACTCTTAAGGTAATTTTCATTATTGACATACTTATTTGCTAGTTATTAAAGAAAGTGGGGACAAAATTATAAAAAGGCACACCTAGATGACAATGGTGACACAAGCTTTGTTTTGACACTAAGCAACACAGGAAGAAAGGGCAGTAATGATGCACAAAAAAGCTTTACCAGAACAAATGCATGGAAGTAACCTTCACCTCTGCAAAGGTTGATGAAAACTATATACACATATATGTGAAAATGTGGATAATGAAAGCATGTGTATCGGAAGTCGCCTGTAATGCAAATGGGTTTTAAAAGCACTTAAGAGCAGTAATGCAAATAGGTTTTATCATGCTGGAAAATGATTGAGACCCACAAGAGTCATACCATCAGCTGTTCCATGAATGAGCAAAAGTTTAGAATCCTTGAACTTGTGTGCATTCTGCGATGTGTTGGCAGACTGAAACAGGAAATAATAGTGCATTTTAGTAATAAAGTAAGCATGACCTGTGATGTATTGACAGAAATAGTGTATTCTAGTAATAAAGTAAGCATGACCTGTGATGTATTGACAGAAATAGTGTATTCTAGTAATAAAGTAAGCATGACCTGTGATGTATTGACAGAAATAGTGTATTCTAGTAATAAAGTAAGCATGATCTGTGATGTACCGACAGACTAAAATATGCAACAATACATTTTAATAATAGAATAAGCATGGCCTACAATGAACTGACGGACTGAAATATAAACAAAATTGCACTTTAGTTTCAAATTAAATAAGACCTATAATGTACTCTTAAACTGAAATATGAATCACAATTGTTTTTTCAGTAATACAGTCAGATGAATCTGTGCACACAAACACAAAAAATAAAAAAAATCTTTAGCAATCCAGTAACATTTAATCACCCTCATTCCCAATTCTAAATCATAAGATCTGATAACCTTAAGTTCAAACTACAAGAATTAGGATTCAGAGAACCACAACTCCAAACTATTAACATAATTATAATCTGCACTATATGATGTTTCTCTCAGAAAATATATAGAAATACACAAGTAACTATGTGCTAAAGACAAGCAACCTTCTATTTGCCAAAGGCAAACAGCCATCTGCCAATGATGTGCCACTATTTGTCAATGACAAGAAAACATATGCCAGGACAAGCAATCATTTACCATTGCCAAACAATCATTTGTCAATGACAAAGTAACCATTTACTAATGACAAGCAACCATTTGTCAATGATGTCATATGACAGTAAACGCTATCAAAGATCAGGTACACAAACATTTCCAACATGTCCTGCTCTGTTATTCTAACAAGCTAATGGCTGCAGCAACACCAAGCAATAAATCCATTCTTACACTCTGCTTTAAGACATGACACTCAACGCAAGAGTTCTATTTTCAAAGGAGTTCAGTTAATTTTGGATGGTACAAACTAGCAAACAAATGTAACATACTTTGTAAGATTCCTTGTTGTTGTCGTCTGTCAGGCCCAGGTATCGTTCTGAGTATGTTGAATCTGCGAGAAATAAACACAATTTTTAAAAAAGCCACAATCAAATTATGTACATATTCCTATACAATTTGACAGTTACAAGCTATTATTGTTAACGATGAAGCAGTCAGACACTTTATTAAATCTGTAACATCATGGCCTTAGTTACATATTTTTGTTATGGCTATAGATTAACATACATCTTAGGCAAGTTTGATGTGTTGGTCATAAACTTAAAACATACCCCCAAAACTGCTTTAGAAAGTTTTGTGACTTGGAATTTTTAATCTGACAGTTAAGTGAATGCAGTGAAATGAAGCAAGTGTCTTATTAGTTCTGACTTCTTACAACTGTAAGGAGGCAACAAGACATGTAAATACATCTCATCCCTGTATAGTTTCAACTCAATTTTATTGCTGGATTTAGTGCCAGAAATTGATGACATCCTGAAGTAGTGAAAGCGCTGTTCTACAATGATGAAAATGCGTGAGGTCACATCAACATCAAGATGCCCAAGAGAAACTGCTGCCGATATCATCTCAAGCAACAAGTCCGCTAGGACACGATTTTTGGTTGTGCTCAGTTAACATTATGCAAGGAATATCATGCCCCATACCATCAATAAACTGTAAAGAGGTTAGTACGCTAACAGATATCAATCACACGTACCCACCCTGAAAATAAAGGTGTTTGGTTTGTTTTGCAAGTATTTGTTTTGTTTTACAAGCAGTCACAATATTATAATAATTACATTTATAGCAGCCTATGCAGTCACATGCAACAATAAGAAAATACAAATATCTGTTTATTTATTTATAGCTTAGATCCAAATTAAGTGTAAGTATATGATTCTGTTTATTAATTTTCTTTTTTTTACAATACACAGACATACCCCTCCAGATTGTTTGTGTTGTATTTGTATGTATGTTTGTTCTTGAATGTGCAAAGTTAATTGTTACTTAGTTTTGTCATCAAAGCAATGAATCTACAATTTTGGGGTGAATACAACATTTTCCAAATATTTTATATTTAGATTTTGTTTTTATTCCTTATCAGTTTTTAGATTTAAATGAAAATGTATCATTGGTTTTCTAACTATTTCATTGAAGCAAGATATTTTTTAAAATAGATTTTTGATATGATAAAATAATTTTTGAGTAACTTTTATTACTATTATAAATTGGTTAGGACTTGTTTTGTGGTTAATATGACAGATAACCCATTTTTGCACTCATTTCATAAAACCACACCATTGGTAGGGTGTTAGATCTAAGCAAACTGACTGGTCAATAGGAAGCTGCTTTGATTTAAATAAGCATCACTGAGAAAGATGCTCTATCGATAATGGCCATCAGGGAAAGAGTTAATGTTTTCATGCAGGCTATATAAGTTCCTTTGACTGATATAAAAATCTCAATTTCACTGTGTGCAATGCAGTACTTAATGAAGTATATTTATGTCTCCCTCAGTAATAGCAGAGTTTCAACTTCACTACATATTACAGGGAAGTGTGAGTGTGAGTGAGTGAGTGAGTGAGTGTGTGTGTGTGTGTGTGTGTGTGTGTGTGTGTGTGTGTGTGTGTGTGTGTGTGTGTGTGTGTGTGTGTGTGTGTTGTGCACATATATGTCCACGTGCATGTATGTTTTGCTTAAAACCATTTATTACACTAGATTTAGTTTATCTTTATAATTAAAAACAATACTCGACTGGCTTAAAAAAAATAATCTAGTTTAGAAATCTACAATCTACTAAATTACAATCATATCTGGGAATCACACTATTTTGGGTTTACTTAGATTGGAAATTGGTCAGAATGATATTGATGTAACAAAATTCCATTAGCAACAAATTCTCATTTCTTAATTACTTATAAATTTCTCTTTTGATCAATCACATTTTGATATTTGGGCAGTATTCCTATGTTATTTTATGTTAAACTGTAGTGTGCATACCATAATACATCCAGTCTGTAACAGGTGCAACTGAGATGCCACAGTGGTAGAGATTTGGGCTACGACTAAGTGCTGACGTTGTAACAAACCCACCATAGGACTGAGAAAACAAAACAAAAATCAATACAGATTAAAACATTTTACTACAGCAACACAGTTTGTTTGTGGTGACACACAATGGACTGAGTGGTTAATCTGAAATTAAGAGTTTACCGAAGTGTGTATTGGAAATTACTTTCATCAGCCAACAACTGGGTACACGTTTTCCAGTGAGTACTTAATGGGCAAGTTCATGTGATTTTTGTAGTTTATTTGAGGTAAAAAATAATACCTTGAATTGTCACGTTTAGTTGTATAATTTATTTGACCCTCACAATTTAGAACTAGAAAAGAACCCCCAAAACCTAAGGTCTGACACCTAAAATCTTGCTTGTGAAATATAGAAACTATAAATCTAACTATGCATTCCTCAATGAAACTCAGAGAAACAACATTGAGCTCTTATACCTACAATATGAAAGATTAGAATATTATCATAGACTGTATTTTTGTTTATGTCAAAAATGGATATGACATTTATCCATACCAAATTCTCTCACAGACACACTCTTATGTTCTTCTTGTGAACTGAAGTAAAGGCAACTTAGAACAATCTTTACAATAAGAAAGTTTTCTTTTCAGCTAATTATATTCTAAATATCAGTAACAATCATTCAAAAGAGAGTTATACCATTAAAGTTTGATGCCAATGACTAATTCTCCACTGTTATTCAAATCACTACAAATACCCCAAACCAGATTGTGTTGCTGAATATTTCAGGAAATTGCAACACAGAGGTAAATATTCGGCAAGACCGCATAACTAATGATTATATAAAAATGGACAGTGACATTGCAAATTAAAATGGTATAGGTTGCACAGTAAATTGTGCTGCAGTTTCCAATGACTACCAGCCTTTCAGGTAAATCAAGGTAACATAAATGCTACCTAGCTCTCCAGTATTTGTGTTATTTTGTTAGATCCACCCCATTCCATTTTGCGAGTTTCACCCATACATTTCTTGGATTATTTCTGATTGATATAAGGCAATGATCAAGTGCTAGGATAAAAAATAAGTAACATACTTAATTTTTAGAAAATTTCAAATTTTGTATACATTTTGCATAAAATTCAGCAAATGAATTGTTGCAAATCAGCAACAACTTTACATTGAATATATTATGAACAATAAAATTTCATGAAATACTCACAAATAAAAGCATGCTTATTTATGGTATAAGAACAAGAACTGTACAAAACAAAGAGATAAAAACAGGAAGTAAGAATAGACAGCACTCTTACCCATCCCCATATGGCCACCTTTTTGCTATCAACGTAGTGGAGCTTGGAAACATGCCTGCCCATGATGGAAATAAAGCAAAAATTTATTGTTAGAGAAAATAAGTTTGGAAATAAGAGATAAAATTTTACATTTTCTGTAAGGTGCTAAAGAGACAAAATGTTAGTCTGTTCCCCAACTGTACTATACATCTTCTACATTTGTGGTCTTACTAGTTCGTAAACATAAAGCCATTACAACCAACAAATACTAGCTGATGGTTCCTACTTAAATTTAAACTTGCTATCAGAAAAATCAAAACAAAATTATCATTCTTTAGTGTTTAAAGGGAAAGTAGTAAAAGTTTCAGTCTGGTAATATAGTTTTTAATCTAGAAATTTGTTTTACAAACATAAAAATGAATATTAAAGTGCTGCCAGAGATAACATGAAACACTCTTGTTATTCAAGAATTGGGCTAACTACTCTTTCAATTATGTCAGCATCAGCTTGCTGATGGTGTGAGGGTTTATAGCACCGTAAATTCCTCTATCTCTGCTCAAACTATCAAGGAAACAAAAAAAAAAACCATTTCCAACACTGCTTATGAGGTTGGCATTACTTTTGCTGCAAACTGCTAAGTCAAGGTCAGTGGTTTTGCTACTGCTTGGTGTGAGCACTTTGTGTTAAGTAAACTCCTGCTCAAACAAGAAATAAATCATGTGAAAATAAATTTTTTTCCTGTGCAGCAGCCCTAAAACATAGCTACAGTTCCTCTGAATAGCTGGTGACAGATTTCCTCTCCCATACCTTGGTCTTAGTAACTCATAATTTAGGTTGGTGACTTGATTTAGAATATCAACTTTTGGTTAGGTTAGCAAACTTCAATTTAGGTTCATGACTTTTAGGTTATAATTTTTTTGATTTAGGTTAGAAACTCCTGTTTAGGTTAGAGACTTATGATTTAGATTGGTGACTCTTGGTTAAGTTAGCGCCTTTGAATTAGGTTAGTGACTCTTGTTAGGTTATTGTCTTTCAATATGAACTCAAATAAAGAACCTGAAAATTAAAAATGCTCTTGACAAGACAAAACAAATGAATAAAAATGCTCTCCAGTAGAATGTGTAAGGGTGAGTACTATTTTCTAACTGAGAAAGAAGAAAAAAAAAGGACAATGTTTTCTGTGCTATTCAAACTATACCTTGTGGCAGTGACTGTGTCATCGACCTCCACAGACCCCAAACGCTTGTACACTCTGTTGAGCCATTGTTGACCACGTCCACCAGTACCTCGCCCATCAGCATACAACACAACCACACTTTTGGAGCTGCTTAAGTATGTCTCCCATGAGATCTCAAACTGATCGGTCACTTTCTGAGTACCAGGGCCACCATATCTGTCCCCATAATAAGCAAATAAATATCTGAATCTTTTCTTATCTGTTCATTCACAACAAATCTTTATTTGTATCAGACTACAGCATAAAAACCAATAAGTAAGTTAGTGAGAGAAAAGAATATGTACATCTATATATCTGTAGGCAGGATGAGTTTACATATGAATGGAAGTATTAGAAAATAAACATGTCTACTCAGTTGTCCTTTGAGATGTCAACTTTACTTACACACTGACTAAAAGGGGATGAAGTACCCTTTTTTTTTACACTTACACACTGACTATTAGGGGATGCAGAATTATTATTTTTTTTAACTTTCACATCAACTAATAGGGGATACAGAAATACTTCTTTTACTTTCACATCGACTAACAGGGGATACAGTACTATTTCTTTTACTTACACCCTGACTAATAGGGGATACAGGGATATTTCTTTTACTCACACACTGATTAATAGGGAATACAGCAATATTTCTTTTACTCACACACTGATTAATAGGGAATACAGCAATATTTCTTTTACTCACACACTGACTAATAGGGGATACAGCAATATTTCTTCCTCTTTCAACACAGGTGGAAGCAGCAACTTTCCCCACATCTCTGCACATTATAATTTATTTATTTACAACAGACTCTGGATATTATAAAACCAATTTTTAAACAGACTTTGGACATTCAAAAACAATTTTACAACAGACCGTGGACATTACAAAAACAATGTTACAACAGTCTCTGTACATTACAAAAACAACTCTAGAAAAACTGTGCACGCATGCACATGATGTTAAAAAAAAATGCTAAACCAGTCCTTGGACACTACGAAAATAAAACTGCTTCTAAACATTTAAAAGAAACAATCAACCTACAAACCCCAACATAAACCAGTGTTTTTATTTTCTATAACATTTAAAGAACTCCATGTGAAAGTTAACAACCTTAGGAAGAACTTCTGCATAATAATGTTACAAACAAACTGCAAACTCTTAAATAATAAAATAATTTATGCAAGTGAACCCTACACTTCACACAAGATATAGGTATGCAACCATACAAAAGTTGTGCACATGATTATTTATTCTTGTATTTATCTTGTTCTGAAATACACCATTTCCAAAATTTAATATAAAGAAGCTGTCCACAAAATCCTTGTGCACTTTAACTTAAGAAAAACTGTAAAATGCATTGTATAGGCAATTTATTGCAATTTTAGTGCATGTAATTTTATGACTGTCAATAGCCAACATAACTACATCAACCCTCCTAGCCAAAGCACACAATTTACTTTCCATTCTATTGAAACCATTTACTGTAGGGCAAATTATGTAATTAGGTTACACTCACACACCGTGCACTTGTAAACTCACACACCTTGCAATAGGTAGTACTCGCACACCTTGCAACAGGTAGTACTCATGCTACTCACACACCTTATAATAGTTGATACTCTTCATCATTATCCTTATGGTATCCTTAAAAGCCAAGTGAAAAGGTATCTAGGTCATCCATCAGAATAAATCATGCTATTGCACACCATAACTGCAAAATGTTTCATGCTATTGCCTACCACAATTGCACTAGTGTCTCACGATACTGCACACCTTAACTGTAAAAGGTTTCATGCTATTGCCTACCATAATTGCACTAGTGTCTCATGATACTGCACACCTTAACTGTACCACTCTTTCATGCTACTGTTGCTAATGTACACCTTAATTGTACTGTCATTCTTCTGCATGCTTTAAGTGCACTAATGTCTCATATTATTTCAGACCATGACTGCCTTAAAATCTTATGCTGTTGTACCTTAACTGTATCACTGTCTCTGCTATTGTAAACATTAGTTGCATTAAGGTCTCATGCTACTGAATATCTTAACTACAAACAGAAGAAAGAAACACATTTGACAGGGTCATGACCCCAAACATATGAACCCTCTGTGTCTGTGGTGACTTTCTGCCTCCACTGTGGTTTTTATTTGACTATGAACACCAAAATAAGAATATTTACAAAGGTTTATGGCTGGCTACCGAAACTTTGCCAGGATATTTATTTACCATTTATTTTCATTTACAATGAAATGACTGATATATCGATTTTTATAAATAAATATGCTTCATGGGGACTCCTGTTGAAGTGACCTTGAAATGAGAGTGGCATTGTGCAATTAAATCTTGTGCATGCACATAAACCAAAAAAGAAATGTAGTGTTACTTACTCTCTTTGGTGCTTAATTCAATTTGAAGATACTTAATGCGGGGCATGGCTTTTGCAGCTATCTGTTCACCCAAAAATGTGTTATTCTCCAATCTCCGCACTGTCATGAAATGAAAAGTAAACAAATCACACACTGTAATTATACCAAATAATGTTACTAAAACCATAACACCTGTGCACACACATTTAACAGTTCTAACAACACAACAACAGTGGTCTAAAAATGTTCAAAAGTGACCATTAAGAAATACAGAAAATTAAGAAATACAAGAAAATGACTTTAATTGAATCAAATATGATTGCCATAACTTTCTAAGTGCATATGGTTGTCTGTATGTGTGTGTATGTGAAGAGGAGGGAGAGAGAGAGAAAGGGAGGAAGAGGTGAGAGAGATGGGGGTGGGTGGGTGGATATAAATTACTAGAGAAAGAAGAAGTGAAATTCAAAGAAAGAAAGATGTGTATAAATTAACCAGTAATAAACTTGTGTTAAAAGACATTATTACCAAAAAAATATAATGCTGAAATATTTTCTCACATTCTGCTGTTTCTTGTGGTGACCGTAGGCTATAATATGGAATGCCAGGTCCTTGGCAGTTCAGAATGTAGAAATTGGCACTTGGACTAAATTCTACATCAACATACTGACAGCGGACCTCATCCAATTCACAAGTCAAGCATGATAGTTGTCTCTCTTCTGTGTTGACACTGTAAACAAAACTTCCTACCATCAGGCGCTATTAAATCCTGTAAGTGAAACAATTTTGCCAAATATGCATTTGCTAAAGGCATGCTGCAATGTGTGTAGTTAAATCTGCTGAACTAGTCCTGATAATAGATTTATTTTTAATTCTGATTTGTAATTCTGTTCATAGTGAATACATATTTGACAGCACATGTGGCACCTCTGAACAAGTTAAACTGTCCTCGTTATTGTTTATGTTTAGTGAGAACAGGTGGTGATTGTCTTCTTTTTCTCATCCTGGGTTTTAGTGATATTTTATCTAAGATCGATTTCTTTCCCTGTATAATAGCAGCATTGGCTTCTGAGGTTTTAAAACATAGCTATTCATCACCACAAGCCAAATCACTATACATTAGTGTCACATCTTACACACATTTAACTTATGTGAATTCAACTACATGTGTTCAGGGGAATAAAAAGTCTGCACGAGCGGTGAAATGAAAGATTTGAATGTGAATGACAAGATGAAAGACACGAATCTGCTGTGCTCTCAGTCAGTCTCAGTTCCTGCATGCATGTCATAGTGTCACCATCTTGCCAAACATTCAAATTCACTTTTCATACAACATGGACCCTAAACCAAAGTATCTGCATATACTTCATCCGATGTTCAATGAAAAGAACAGAAACACTTGACTAATTTAATTTGTGAATACAAATCTTTCTATGGAATAAAGCCTCAAAATCACACAAAGTATTATGGACAATTCTGAGACATGGAGAAGTATTTCAGTTCAGTAGATGGCAGTGACAGACTCTGGTAAACCTTAAGTTGCCTTAAGAAAAACAAGCAGCAAATGAGTCTACACAATCAACATTTTGCCAGAGCCAGAGCCAGAGCCAGAGCCAGTGACTTTGTCTATGAAATGCTTTCCATCACACAAACCGGACTCATCTCGTGGATCAACATTCTGATGACATCCTACTAGTGTTGTTGGTGAAAAAGGAAGACGAATCATTGCAGAATGTACATATACAGCTCCAATATTCATTGTTTCAGAGTTCACCACGTGGGTGCTGTACTAGATATCACTGTAATTTTGACTACATGCCATTTCCACTGCATGTGAGGGCATCAGAATATACTCCCATGTAAGATTCCACATCAGTGTATTCTCACAAAGCTGTTCATAAAGACACTCCACAGTCATTGCAAACAATCAAAGAAAGGGGATTTTGTATATGAACAGGAAATTCAATAATACATTTTTACAAGAATTAATAATGACTAGCATCAGTCTGTTCATACTTAAAGTATTTTATTATCTACTGAACTGATTAAAATTAAGCCAACAAACCCTTAAACCACTGTTTTCACTACCAATGAAATAAAATAAAATAAAAATGCAGGATGTCAGAATGGCTTGTACAAATGTTATGCAATAATGGTGAATGAATGGGAACAAAACGCCAGTCATGCATGATGTCGGAATGACTTGTACAAATGTTATGCAATAATGGTGAATGAACAAACTGATAATCAAATTTACAAACAAATTTCAGATGACGTTCACTTTGACAAGAGCATACCTATACAAATGCCGTTTTCTTGGATCACCTCCAGTTCCAATGAAATACCTGGAAGAAAAGGTCTTTGAATAAATAGTAGCTACATTTGTTGACCCAAAGCAATTTTTTAAAAAATGTTTCATCGAAAGTGTATTTTGCTCAACTTAAGTCTCAACGTTACTTCATATTTTTGGGTGAAATCATCTGGCAACATTTTATTTCAACGTGTTTTGCTTTGCTCAGATAGTAGATAAAAACATCCTAGTTTTCCATGCTTCTAAAATTCAAGCTCAATTTGTATAATGAAATGAATGATCTATAGATAGAAAACTCTGGATTTTTATTTATTTATTTTTATAACAACCAAAGAGTATTATTCTTATTAATAATTTTATTTAAAATATTTTCAATAACATAATAATAATTTATCTTTTAATTTTAATGCAGAAACATTCTGAAAAATGATAAACTATGGGCTTCTGCCTCATCAGGGTTCTTAAATTTGTGAACAAGTGAATAATTTGCTGATTATTGCCAGCAACATAAATCCAGAATTAAATATTCTTACAATTTAAGACATTTTAAATCATAAATTTTCCCCTGATGACACTAATTTCTGCAGTTTTATTGTAACAAATTCATTTTTAATTAAAAAATGAACTCTTGACTTTGACTGTAAAAGAACATACTTGATTTATAATTATTTTACTGAACATTTACAGTAATGCATTTGTGGTTTAATTTTAGAATGAAATTTAGGCTATAAATTAAAAAAGAAAATTATCTCAAAATGAAAATAGACTGAGCGGAAATATATTTGACATTTGTTTATATATATTTTTGAATGTAATTGAAGTTTTAAAAATTTTTTTCTACATAATAGGCATTTTACAGTAATCTTTAATAATTCAGTATTTCCCTATTAAAATTAACCATGGCTTTTCTCCTTTCTTCCCCACTAAAACAAAGAGTGCACCGAAATCAACCTAAACAATTATTAATTCATTAAAATATGGATTATGAGGCTTAAGAAAGAAGCACTCATACCTGATGCATACTTTAATGTAAAAAGGGAAAAAAACACATTTATTTCACTCACACCAGCTGTCGTTCAACATCATAAGCCACAACCTTAGTTGCCTCCCATGCCGTTGACGTGATAAATATTTTTCTGTCTGGGCTGGAGTCAGTGCTCTGTGGAAATAAAAGACAGTAAGTTACAGGATAAACTGTACAGTGTTTACCTATATTAAAAATAAAAACCTGCAAATACAACTCAGCAATTCAGGATACAGTACTGTGAGAAAGACATGAAAACATTCATAAAAAATTCACTGTTTTAATGTGGCATTTTGGTTTGTCTGATTTGGGGTATGCACAGAATCAAGAGTTTCAGGTTCTCAGAAACCAAAGGTGGAAGTAGGTCAAGACTTTCAAGAGAAAAAAATATTGTTGGTAGCAGATTTAAATCCAAGAAATTCAAAGCCTTTTATATAGAGAGCTCACCCAGAAACTATTAAGGAAATGCAATTCACAATCTGTCTATCTGTCTATCTATTAAAATGATTATCTATCTGTCCACCTATCTATATGTATGCTTGCAAGTACATGCACATGCATGCAAACACACACACACGTATGTGCATGAGTTCTGAAGGTAAGAAGAGCCACAACTCAAAAACATTAATCCTGAGGTAAAATGAGTGTGTACATTTCAAACACTGATAAATTAGATATACAACTTAAATAGATAAAAACATGTCCATTGCTATTGATTATGTCAAACCATTAGGCAGGCCTTTATTTACAAGTAATACATGCAAAATACAATGTTTGTGAGGATTTTATTTATTAAAAAAATTAACATAGACCTTTTAAAATCAGGTAAAGATTGAAAGACAAAGAAAGGTTTTAATGATTTCAATAAATGTCTAATTTGCTACAAATTACTTACAGTGTTTAAAGTATCACATTTTTCAGGAGAATTGATGACACTAAGAATTATAGCATTATTCATGCAGAAAAGAGCTAGTTTCAGCATGCATAAGAGAGCTACTTCAGCATTTAGGAGAGATCTAGTTTCAGCATGTAGGAGAGAGTTAGTTTCAGCATTTAGGAGACAGCTAGTTTCAAACATGTAGGAGAGAGCAAATTTCAAAATATGAAAGTTCCGATACACAGTATTTATAAACAATTAGGTTTACAATGCTATAAGTGCTTCAAGTACTACAAGTACTATAAGTAAGTGCTACAAATACTACAAATGTGACAAATACTTGAAATGCTACTAGTACTACAAATACTACAAGTGCTACAAATACTACAATGCTACAAGTGCTACAAATAATACAGATACTACAAGTGCTACAAATACTACAAGTGCTACAAGTACTGCAAGTGGGGATGAACACTTTTATCATTCAGCCCTCAATATCTTTATTTAGGCATAATGCTACATGCTATTCAAAAAGTGAAATTTCTCATAAAAGAACAGTCATAATAATAAAACCCATGAGTAACACAGACACATGCTTATGTATGCATGCACACACAAAATTTTAAATGCAATACTAATAAAAAATTAAAATGTCGCTTACATTTAGAATCATAGCTACGTTCCTAAAGTAGCTATCACCATTTTCTCTTTGGGGAAGAGCCCAGAAGTAAACACTTGCATCCGGGGCAAAAATGGGCGGTGAAATCTGTCAAAATCAATCAGTATATTTGAACAATTTGCATTAACTGGTGAGAGTTTTGTTCATTTGGGCATAACCCTCTCCAAACCCCAAACAAATCAGTATAAATATGACTTTAAAAAATAATCAAAATAGAATGTTTTAAATAATCAAAAATCAAAATTATCCCATGTTAATATGGTTGAGTTGTTTGATAGTTAGTTTAATAAACTAACTGTACAATCCCCACATTTTCCTAAAAATAAATTCTTCCAAAACAAGAAATATATATAAAAATTGTGGAAAAAGGAAGATTTATCCTAAGAGGATGATAGAATAACCTTTAACTTGAACAAGGTGTTTCAAAGTATGAAAGCAAAGATAGAGCAGTATCACAATCATACAATTAGTATAATACAGAGTGTAGTAATTTCATTCTAGTCACAAGTGGTAATATCTATATTCAAGATTAACAAAATATGTGAGACAAACTAAGACCGATGCAAGTGCAAAGTTTAATCATGAGTACAGACTGAAAATAGTTATATATTGTTTGACAGGACAAAATATAAGAACTATTGATTAGTATTATTATTAAGTATAATTAATGTGAGAATTTTTGTCTTAGTGTAAAACTATTGTAAAGACAATAATATTATACTCACCAGTTCAATCCACCCTCTCTGGGTCTGCTCTTCAAAACTCTAAACACAAATACAGAAAAAACAAAAAATCAAAACAAACATGGAAGGCATTACATTTTAGTGTACATCACACACACATGCATATATGTGCAGAATGCACACACACACACACACACACACACACACGCACACACACTTATAATTATATAAACATACATATAGCCTCAAAGGCATGATTTCTTTAATAAGCACAATACAGCTGGATGTAAATTAAAACTCCAAGGTTTAAAACCACCATGTCTACTAACATTTAACACATTGATATTA
Source organism: Sinotaia quadrata (assembly GCA_028829895.1). Classification (NCBI taxonomy): domain Eukaryota; kingdom Metazoa; phylum Mollusca; class Gastropoda; order Architaenioglossa; family Viviparidae; genus Sinotaia; species Sinotaia quadrata. The sequence continues at coordinate 69,509,368 of CM054182.1, forward strand.
ACAAGTGAATTCAAACATTTTCACCTAGAGTTAAAATGCCTGAATTTTGCTAAGCCAAACTCTGTTAGTAAATTACATTATAATGACACACTTACACATCAATCTTGGTCATAAATTAAAAAAAATAAATTATTCTGTTGTTCTGGAAGCGAATTGAATAAAGTGGTAATGGAGGCATAAATGGAGGCATCTCCATGGCAACACTGGTGTAATTTAAAAAGTAAAAGTTAGAAAACAAAAAAAGTGAAACAACACATGCTCACCACACGACATGATCCATTGCTGCTAGCTGAGCACACAGTGTGGATGGAGAAATTTTGAGCTCGATTCAGCCAGCTCACTAACAGTGATTTCTCGTCTCTCCATGTGACCATGCTAAAGTAGTAGTCCCTGTCAATCAAATCAAGGACATTTCTTGGTCATTTGCTTTTTAACATCTTACTATTGTTTGTTCATTTTTTGTTTTGCTAAAGTAGTAGTCCCTGTCAATCAAATCAAGGACATTTCTTGGTCATTTGCTTTTTAACATCTTACTATTGTTTGTTCATTTTTTGTTTTGCTAAAGTAGTAGTCCATGTCAATCAAACCAAGAACATTTCCTGTTGAGGCCCCTCAACACAAATGAAAATGGCCTCAAGTTACATAATGCCTGCTGTTTGACGATCGTTAGTATCCTGTTGAGGCCCCTCAACACAAATGAAAATGGTCTCAAGTTACATAATGCCTGCTGTTTGATAATTGTTAGTATCCTGTTGAGGCTCCTCAACACAAATGAAAATGGTCTCAAGTTACACAATGCCTGCTGTCTGATAATCATTAGTATCCTGGATAGGGCTCATAAATACTTTACATAACAAACAACCGGCCATGAAGTAAAGCTAAAACAAGACTAATTACAATCACCAGTCATCTTGACAGAAGAAAAATATTGCCTAAATTAATATCTACACAATAATAATTCATAAAATATAAGTACATACATTTAAGATCAAATCTGCTCCATCACATTATGTATTTTTAAATATAATGTTTTGCATATTATTGAAGTCCAAATACGAAGTATGCCTTGAAAAATTTATGGCACATGCCATACCCTTTTGAAAATGTGAATATGCTCTTGGTCACTAAAAGGTTGGGAACCACTGAATTAGGACACTATCAACACAAGTTAAAATTTTCATGATAAGTGTGTTATACTTATAGCAATTAAAAGCAAAATTCAATGATGGCCTGTCGAGCTAATCACTTACTTCCCATGGAAGGGGGTGGGAGGCTGTAGTTCCACTGTCGTCTTGTCACTGAGTTTCACAACCTTTAGCTGAAATGTGGGGTTTGGAAACCCTGGCTATAAAAGCAAAAGATTAAAAAAATAATAATATGTGTGTGTTTACTATTTTGTGCTACAGTATATTCTGTAATACATCTCAATGAGAGTTTAAAAAAAAAAAATTAAAGATAGTGCTCTTATAATTCAGCATTATTATAATTATTATTGCATTATAAATAAGCAGCCAAGGCAATTAAAGGACAAAGAACGAATAGCTTTTTAAATAGCATACATAACAAACATTCTTTGTGTACATGTAAGCTATGTTAAACAGCATTCAAAATAACTATTAGAAAATTTAATATAATTCCAATATCAATAACATTCTTTTCATCATAACTGCTGAGATTTAGTAACTATACATTTAATAAATACTTTACACTTTAAGAACTAATTTTAATTCTTGATTTTAAAAAACTGCATGAACAATTGATTTTATGGACATAAGAATATAGTAACCTTAACGAAGCTATAATTATAATATTTAGGATGAAGGAAATAAATAGTCTATAAAGGTATGTAATACACAATAATATATTACTTACTGACAATTACAATGTTTATTTCAGAGTGAGTACTTATTAATGCACAATGAGTACAGTATTTATTGCAAAATGAATATGGTATTTAATGCACAAAAACTATGGTATTTAATGCACAAATAAGATATTTAATATACAATGAATATGGTATATAATGCTGGCTAAGATATTTAATCTACAATGATTATGGTATTTAATGCACTAATAAGATATTTAATATACAATGATTATGGTATTTAATGCACTAATAAGATATTTAATATACAATGAATATGGTATTTAATGCACAAATAAGATATTTAATATACAATGATTATGGTATTTAATGCACACATAAGGTATTTAATATATAATAAATATGGTATATATAATGCTGGCTAAGATATTAAATGCAAGAAAAATATGTATCTAGTGCAGGAGCTCAGTATTTGTAATCAAAATAAATATTCTTGAAAAAAAAAAGGCTTAAATACCCTAAAAACTATTAAACTTAGGTAGAGAAAGCCAGGCAAAATTTAATACAGTTTTTATCATTGAACAACTTTGTAAAGTAAGCTAAAATCAAATTGTGGAAGTGAAAAGAGAGCATTTTAAGTTTACTCTGATAATGGTTTTATATCTCAAACATCAATATATTATTTTCTGTTTAAAGTTACTTTAGATCTATTCTTTCCTAAACTATATGATATTAAGCAGTCTTTCTAATTAATTTTAAAAATAAGTTATTCTGTAGAAAAAACACAATATTAACACTAATAATACATTTTGTATCTATGGGTAAGGGATATGTTCCTGTGATGTATAAATATTTTTTATAGAAAAAACACAACAATATTAACACTATAACACATTTCGTACCTTTGGGTAAGGGATATGTTCCTGTGATGTATAAATATTTTCAGGAGATCCATATTTGGGGAAAGAATAGCGTGGTACCTGAGAGTCATTAAAAACAGCATAGCATAGGTAGGCACCACTAGGCGACCACCAGACAGCATGATCTGTGCCCAGAATTTCTTCTGTTGACATTAATAAAAATTTTTCTCCTTATAAGTCATCTGTCTTGGAAAGTAATGAAATCAAATGCAACACACATTAAAACAAATTAAAAAGAGAGAATTAGGTGAAGAGATGCCTTAATTTTTTGTGTGCGGTCATAACAAAGTTGTAAGGAAAAGTGTTAATTAAGGCAGGAAACAGGTAACATTACATGTTTCATATCACACCTTCATATATCCAGTCTGGTACACCATTGTAAATCTCTAACGCCTTGCCGTTGGATGTTAGTTGTTCTAGCTTTGCATCCACATCTTTGCGATAGTAAAGATTGTTGCCTTGTGCCAGTACCTGCATTACAGACAAATATTGGGCATAAGGTTACTTGGAAATGTATCTGCTAGAGATTAAGAATCAAGCTTAAGGTAATTCCTTCACTATACTTCTCAGCAACTGGAAACTAGTTAAGCATTCTGAGAGGTTAACCAATTTTCCTTCAAAAACAATGATAGTTTCTTGTACTAACAAAATTTCTTCTTAAAACTTCCAACATCTTTTGGGGATGATCAATGAGATTGCTGGAAATAATTAACTAATTAAATAATTAAATAAGTAACTAAACATCTAAGATAATAACTACTTATAAGGAAACTATTCTTTAAATGACAACCATTTTCTTGAAAGAATTTTTGTGCTTTGCATATCTAAATAATAAGTGATTAAAGTATTATTATTTATTTATTTATTTTCATTTTTAAACCGTTACATTTTAAAATCCATAATGGCTGAAATGTAGCTGACACATAAAAAATATTATTTTATGTCAACTTGTTAAATTTTGTGGTTGGCAGAGAATACACTATTCAGTGTAGAACACTTCACCTAACTGCAGTAGTTCATTATGCTGTTTCCTTTTTTCTTCTGATTAATGAGATAATGGTCTTTTTCAAAGGAAAGGAACTGTAAATAAGTACAAGTACTTCACATTTTTATCAAAATAATTTAATTTAAAATAAAATACAACTTAAAAACCTTTAATATTTCATGCATTGTTAAGGAAGAGTTTTATTTATTTCCAACCCATAATATTTTATACTGAATAAAATAAAAAGATTACAATTAAAATAAAATGATTGTGAATTTAGATTTTAAAAAAGCATTTACCCAAAATATATATAAGTGCATAATAAAATAGTGGGGATAAAATATTATTAAGCACAGATTCTGCAAAACAAATATATGAGCTGTAATATGTAGATGCTTTGCTTAATGATTTACAATTACACAGAATAGAAGAAAATTTCTATAAATGAATGGCTTCCTCTAATGCTTTAAAAAAATCAAGATTTAAACAAATATCTATGGGAACAAACAAAACATTACAAAACAGACTACTAGCAGGTCTAAATTAGAGAAGGTTAGAAGAGATTAGAAAAATGGTTAGTGTGAAGGAATGGGCACATAACTGCAATGAAACAGACTACTCTTGTGACATTATTAGCTCTTATTTCAAAGTAGTCCAATGATGAGAGTAACACTTAATGAATGGCTGGCTAGCTGACAATATCGTGAGCAAGCTGTTGCTATAAACACAAATTGATTTTGATTCAAATATGTATGCCTGTGGACCTCAGAATTATATATAACATTTTCAGTTGACCTTGGGATAATGATATTGCTGTAATCATACCATAGCATTTCCAGCTGTTGACCATCCCACATATTGTAGTTTCTGGTCCACTGATGGGCCCTTGACAGTGATCGCTCCTGGGTGCCTGCAACAGCTGAGATTATAGTCTCTGGTAATGAAATTAACACATTCCATGCGAACTAATGATTTCCCCATAAAAGACTGTTTTCTGTTAATAATAGAATCTTGAAAGGGATCAAGAAAATCAAGAAAGTCTATTGTGCTCCCTTTCCCCATTCACTTACAACAAAACGAATTCTTGCTTTTCTAAACTACTTTATTTCTTGTATTTTATTTGATAAAAAAATACAGGTTTGAATGGCTGACAGCTACAAGTATACAAATACAAAAGCAATGGTTGGCAATTAGAATTACTCCTTACACTTAATGTGTTGACATCTTGAGTATACAAAGTCATCTTTAACCTTGAATTATATGTGATTAAAATATGGATATGAATGGTATGCAATATTGCTTGCATTTGAATGTTAATGATTGACAACTAAAAATATGCCTTATTCTTTGCACACGGATGTGAATGGTTGGCAGGTAGACTGTTAGAAGATTTTTTTTAATTCCATTCATTTTCATGGTCAGAAAATGTGAATCTCACATCAGATAAAATTATTCTTAATCAAAAAAACTTTTAATTGCTCAAAAATAACATGGATTGGACTGGTTTAAATCTTTAACATGTGTCATTAATTTACATTTTGTCACACTAGCATTTGAATCTGATATTTCTAACATTAGCAGATGAAACTGAAGATTTCTTTCTATTACTACTAGAGGAAACTGTAAATTTCTGTCTAATACTAGTACATGAAATCGATGAATTTCTAGTACTTGCAGATAAAACTGATGAATTTCTGTCTAATACTTGCAGATATAACTGATGAATTTCTAATACTAGTAGATGAAATTAGTAAATTTCTAACACTAGATGAACCTGAAAAAATATCTGTCTAACATTGGTAAATTTGTAAATTTCTAACACACTAGATGAACCTGAAAAATTATCTGTCTAACATCGGTAAATTTGTAAATTTCTAACACTAGATGAACCTGAAAAATTGTTATTAATTTTTAATATACAGAGTTCAACAGAAAATACAGAATTCCCCCCCCCCCATCTCCTGCCATCCTTAGACTAATTTGAGAATATTTAATAGATTCATTGACAATGACACATTTATTGGTTTCATTCAGCCTAGTCCCAAATCCTAATTAATGAAGCAATTGTCAGTGTGTGTGTGTGTGTGTGTGCGTGTGTACAGACTGTCTTGTAAATTTTAACAAAACAAAATATAAGGGAAAAAGTCTGATGCTTACTTAACGTTAAGTTGAACCGTTGAAAATTTTGCCAGAGATGAATGACGGAAAAGCTGTCAATAAATGAAAATGATTATAAAATCAGACGAAAACATTTTTTAAAAGATAAGTTTTAGATCAGTAGCATCTGTAAACTTTAAATAACATTAACATAATTTAAAGATAATGTTAAAATTCAGAAGCAGAAATGATTTCATTAAGTATGATGTAATTGTAGCTATCTGCAAACAGATACACAAACCTTGATAGCCTATGAGAAAATAAGCAATTGCAACAATGATCAAACTGCATACAGAAAAACAAACCTTGATGTCCTAAGAAAATGAGTAATTGCAACAGGATTAAACTGCATACTGATGTCCTATGAAATTAAATATATAAAATCGGCACATAATCAAGGCTTGGGAGTGGTGGTGTAAGGCTCTCTATTTATACATTTAACACTGTCTCAGAAAATACATACATACATATTATTATTGTGCTTATTTCACACTGATCATGACAATCTGTAAATATTAGACACTCACACAGAAACACAATATCAAGGCTCTCTATTTATACATTTAACACTGTCTCAGAAAATACATACATACATTATTACATATTATTATTGTGCTTATTTCACACTGATCATGACAAATATTAGACACTCACACAGAAACACAATATCAAGGCTCTCTATTTATACATTTAACAATGTCTCACAAAATACATACATACATATTATTATTATGCTTATTTCACACTGATCATGACAATCTGTAAATATTAGACACTCACACAGAAACACAATATCAAAAAGCTAATGATTACATTTCTAGTAAATATGGCTGCCTACATAACAACTGTCAAAACAGAAAGTTTATACATCAGTAAAAAGCAAATCATTAAAAAATAAAAGAGAAGAAAATCTATATTTGTAAAATGTGAACAAGATGTCCAGCAGAAAAAAAAACCCAACACATAAGACTTTTGCACGAGCTGACAGCAATGCTGTCCTAGTAAGGGACACTTTATAAATCAATGTTTTATTGTAAGAAATCAATAACTTTCTTGATGCAAGCACTATTTTTATTTTAAACTCAAGTTTATAGACCTCTATTATAAGAGAAAGAGCTAATGCGGATGACAGTGACACAAACATTATTTGTTTTGATATAATCTCATCCACTGCATTATGTACAGATGGCATATCAGTTTCAGCAGGAAAAATATTTCTGTTCTAAGACAAAGCAATTTTTTCAAATTTATAAAATCAAATAAAATGAATAAAAGTAAAATTTTACAAGAATAGAGCAGATGTATTTTTACTTTACATACTTAAATAAAAGAAATGAACTATACATTTTGAACATGATTTTTAAGTGACTTATTTTTATTCAGTGTTAGAAATAAATTAAATTAAATTTAACAAGATTACAGGTGGTGCATTTTAAGCACATCTATGATTCTTTGTGTGGCAGAGTAATTTGCCTATCCCTAATTCTATACTTAATAATTATATCTTTGTTGCCAATGTTAACATGACCTGACCTTGGGCACTGCTTAAAATGTTTTGGGAGTAAACAACTCAGGTGGAGAATGTGCTAGAAACTTGCTGATGGTTTTAGGTGGATGTGTAGTTTTTATTATCCAATGGGTAAGATTTACAAGAACGAGACTAGGGATTTTCCAATGAACGCTGATAAAATAGGAACTCCACATGTTGTTATTGATAAATCTGTTTATAAGGTATGTTGAACCAGTTTGAAAATGTGCAGATATAATCACATTATGCCTATATATGCACTACTGTTAAGTCGGGTCAAGCTTTAAAGTGGCTGGTTACTCTTGATATTTTTTCCACATTAGAGCTAATACAGTTAATAGCTTCATGCAAATGGAATACTCTTTAAATCTATTACAGCCACTCTGGAAAATCAATAAACAATGGAAAAGATCTTTAAAGCATTAACAAAATGATCAATTAGTGGAAATGAAATATTTGTCCTTGTTAGTTGTGTTCTGGCTTGTTTTTTTTATCTTTTATTATTTTTATCTTCTCGTCTCTGGGGTACTGCCAGCCTTGTAAATACTAACTGCAGGCTATGGAAAGATAGAGTCTACTCATAATAAATCTGTAATGAGGTTAGGATTTTTGATGTATCAACACTGCTGCAGGAATGACAATAGACTTCAAAGCTTTTCATGTTTCATAGTAGCCAAGAATATTTGCAAAGAAAATAATTCGTTGGTCAGGTAGTAGATAGCAATTTTACTGCTGTACCAATGGCAGAGTGGGGAAAGAATGTAGACATGGTATACTAAGGGGTTAGAATGCTATAAATATTTACTGCTGTACCAAGGGTAGAGAAGGGAGAGATTGTAATACAGCAAGGAGACATGTGTACACTAGAGGGTTAAAATGCATTAAATTGCTGCAAGAATCTGGATTATGGTTGCCACATGTTTTAAACCTTGGAGACCAACATTAAGAACTATTTTCAATAGAATGCAGTTTGAGATGGTGATATAGGAATGCCTGGTGTTTTAAAAAAATAAATTGTAAATTGCTGTGAATATGACTGCTGTAAGTTTTTTGATCAAGGACACCAACCAATGTTAAAAACTATTTTCAATTTTTGGAGGGTCATATTCAATATAAAAATATTCTGGAGCAGATGTACAGCTTTTTATTTAGCAGACAATAATATGATGACTTGAGAAACACAAATAAAAAATAAGGACTAGAAAATGTTGGCAATACTTTCCAATGTTAACATAACTTCCTCTAGCAAATGGACTGGTAATTAAATGAGAGATTGATAGACTATTCTTTAGCATAGGTGACTTGAGCGCTATACATATTAGTTTTTCTAATTTGAGATTCTGTTGTCCAGAAATCACCAAACTGCTGGTGAACTAGCAAATATATTTAAAATAGTCTACTCCAGCAAACAGTAAATTAGTATGCAAAATATAAAGAAAGACTTGCCTGAAAACCTTATGTAGCATTAAATACATGCCCAAGCTTTCATAAACTGGACTAATTTAAAGATTTTCTTAAAACATATTACAAACAACACTTGTCATAAGGAAGATTAAAGAGAATGAGCCAAGTGACTGTAACATATACTGATACAGCTGGAGCCAGTTTAAACATAAAACAATTTCAGGGTTCCTGCCACAAGTTTAAAATTGTTTTCCACACTTTTTCCAGACCCAAATTTTTTAAATTCCAGACCTAAACTGTGAACAGTGAAAAGCTAAATTAAATTCAAGACCTGCGCAGGAACCCTGCAATTTGCACAAAAATATATCTTCACGTGTTGGCTAACATTCAACTAACAAAGGTATTGCTTGTCTTCATCTGATTTCAAAATGTTGCTGATCTATGGCTGCAGTTTCTACTCTTCTGCTACATTAACACAGCACATATATAAAGAAAAGAAAACATTTCAGAACTAGAGAAATTTTAGACTTATTAACTGAATTTAGCATAAAATCAGGTCTTGAGTAGCCTAATTTGTAACGTGTCTTTATTTATTTATTTTATCATCCATAATAAGGCAGTGTATATGAAGTTTGCTTTCCAAGCTACAAGCTACATCAAATATAGACTATATATATATATATTCATATGCTAATCCTAGTTTCATGTCTTCCCAGTGGTTTCACTACATGAAATATACATTTATGTACTGTAACCAAGATGTTTGCCTGTGCTTAAAAGAAAAAGAAAAATGCCAAAAGAAATAAACCTTGAAATGTATTGACTATAATGCTATTGAGGTTAAAGATTATAGGGAATTTACAGCAAAATTATTCAACAATTATTAACTGATGTATATATCACTTATAACGGCACCCATAGATGTCAAATTCCTTAACCGGGGAAAAGATATTTTATACGCTTCCTCTGTTACACAGCATTAAGGAGGTTATAGAGCAGAAGCATAAACTGTATTATAAATATCAGACTATTTATGAGTATGCCTTTAGAAAACCACGTTCCTTGGATAACTCACTGTGTGTAGGTCATTAAGGTTCATTGGGATCTTATTCCTATGGCTAGTCATCAAACTGTAAGTATTTAGCTCCTAAAATTTCAAAGATTAGAATGATGTCACCCTAATCCAAAGAGATAATGACATATTATAATCTATGAATGCCATGACTGATTAGCCAAATAGAAATGATGATTTGCCTTTAAACAGTGTGCAAATCATATCACAATGGCTAATCATGCATAAATGACCCAATGAAACAAGTGATTACACGAGACTGTCGCTCTGTGCATACAGTTCACGAAAACTAACCCTCTTAATTTTCAGTACCCTTATGTCAGTGAAACATTTCAGTCACTTGTCAAGGAATAAAATGCTCAGAATATTCTTAAGTGAGCCATTCAACATATTATAATCATAACATGATTTTCTGTCTAGGAAGTTAGAATAACTAATGATTTTATTTTTTTAATCAGAATATGTAACATCAAAACATCACTGGTCATTGTTTAAAGAAGCAACCAGTTTCCTACTGTACTGATGTGTCTGAGCAGATGATGAAAAGATGACAAGCAACCATTATCTGTCAAATTAGCAGCTTATCTGTCCATTTGAAGGAATATAATGATTTTAATTTTATTTCTTCATTTGCTTTATGGTTGTCTGATTTTGTAAGCAGAACTCTTGAAGTTAGACCAGGCACTCAATCCCTACTTTTCAATACTATATCCAGGTTGTCTAAATGACAAAATATTTTCAGACAGGCAACAACTTAGTCTGACAGGTAAGTATCTGCTCCACCTATCTAAAGGATAGGTATATATATAAATGAATTTGTTACACCCTGTTAACTTAATGGGATACATGGTTTTGTAATACACTGTACATGGTTTTACATTGCAAATACAGTGGCACACAAGCCGTACTCTCACATTTCTTTCAAACAGTGCTTTAACTTTTAAAACATCTATTATGGGATGCACAAACAGGAAAGTAGTATTAACATGCAACAGGGCAAGAAAAAGGCACATTGTTTTATGAAGAATCTTGCTGTGCTTGCTACATTTTTTTGTGTAGATGTACCATCAAGCTGGGAGGGGGTGGGTGGTGTGTTATCTCACCTGGTCAACTTCATGTTTTATCAGCAAGTAATTCTCGTCAGCGGATAACCAATATATATCAGAGTCCAGATTCTTCTGGAAAACAAAGAACAGGAACAGCAAAAATAAAAGTTTTAAAAAGAAAACATTCAACAACTCTGAAAGATCATAGCAGTTTTAGAATAATACCTTTTTTTTTTTTAAAGCTGACAAATAAATGGTATTTTATATAAATTATAAAATACCATTTATTGAAAAATTGTAATTGTGTGTGTGTGTGTGTGTGTGTGTTTGATTAGGTCATATAATTAATAAAACTTCATAGCACTGCAAGTTATACTGAATTTCAGTACTACATTTGTTATTTCATTATAAATGAGTCATTTAAAAAAAAATTGTAATATTTTTATAAGATCAGAAGGAAATAAAATCACAACAAATTAATTTGCAAAAAGAAACAAATGTTAAAGTAAACTGGTATTGAAATTTCATACAAATTTACAAACATGGCTAAGAGAAGACATGTGATTCTTTGTCATTCAATATTATTGTCATATGGCACTAATCAATAAAAAAAAACCCAGCAAAAGCAAAATAAGTGGGTATTTCAGAGATCAAATGTGAAATATTTTTGGAAAGTGGCTTTATGAAAACTGTTTTATTCTCCAAAAAAAGCAGTCAGAATCAAGGTATGACACTGAAAACTATACTCATTATTTGCATTTGGGTTTTTTTGCCAGTTGCATTTGTGGAAGGTGGAGAATATATAAAATACAAATAAATTAACTCACAAGAAATAAAATTATATGTATAACAAATTATTTTACGTATGTGAATCTGTTTGAGAACCACCATTAGAATGAAATAACAAACCCAACAATTTGTTTCTCACTCACTTACTCAGTTGAAATAATTAGTAATGTGAAAAAATGTTCTCACCAGAATTGCCCTTCTAACCATTATATTATTAACACTTAAAAATAGAAATTCTTTTTTGCCAGAGTGTGAAGCCACTATTTGTTAATCAGACCTGTAGCTGTAAAGCTATCCCTGTCAATTTAAAATCTCTCAGCTGCAGAGAAATTATAACCACTGAGACATATTTTCTTGAGCTTCAACATTTTAGTAGTACTATATTTATCTATGTATGTGCATGAAAAGCAGTGTGATTTTTGTACAGTACACAAATTACTAACCTGATAGGCTGAAATTTCAGGTATATTGTTATATATCAATAACATCCAAGTGAAAATATATCATGCCTTTACAAAAGACAGATCCATTGCATCTAGTGCATACACTAAAGAGATAGAACTGACTGTATTCAATTTATCATACAAATACATGCAACATATATGTATCCTGTATGCTTTTACAAAAAACAGATCCATTGCATCTAGTGCATACACTAAAGAGATAGAACTGACTGTATTCAATTTATCATACAAATACATGCAACATATACATATCCTGTATGCTTTTACAAAAAACAGATCCATTACAACTAATGTAACTGTTAAAGAAAAAGAACCATTCTATCTAGTATATCCACACTTGAGACAGATCTCCTTTATCCAACCTCTAAACATTGAACAGTTGAGTTATTTTCAATCTCTCTTTCAAATGGCAGATCTAATGCATATATCACCCTTTTGTCACCTGTGCAGTAATTAACTTTTAAGAAAATTTATTCTTCTTCATTTTCCTTTTGATCAGTCCTGCATTAATTTCTTTATCACATATCTTTGTTAATCAGTCATGCATTAACTGATGTAACTACGTTCACTCTCCCTTAATTAGATTATGTTTACATTTTCTGTGGAGCAAGCCACAAAGAAAAGAAAATCTGCTAGGACACTGATAGGCAAACATAGCACTGGGAGAACCAAGACTGTGTTTTCTTTAGATCAGAACATATTGATTCTTAGTCCAGAGTAGTCTCTCTAAGGACTGGCAAGATGAAGAATTGTCCATTGTAAAATATTGCCTGCTAGCTGATTAAAATTATCTCTTAGCATTTGCTGAATATGGACAGATGTTTGGAGCTGGTAAATGATTTTAAAAATTAAAAATGCATGTAAGCTGTAGGTGTTATTTCACCTTAACCTTGTTTATTATGTGTGTTGTCAACAACAACAAAAAATAAACTCTAATGCTATACTAATTAGTATATAGTGTGACATCACAGGAAGGCTTCTTCATTCATTCATCCCACTTTCATCACAAATATTACAAATACAACTTACACTGACCAGCACAGAATTTCTATTGCCAACAACAACAATGAATGTTATAACACGTCTTAGTATGTTCAAATAATTCTTAGCAGTTCTTCCTTGAGTCGTGGTTACTTCCTCGTATCCTCAGTAGCACCCACTATGGGAACACATAAACAATAAAATTATAACTTAGCTCACCCCGAGCAGCTGAATTGATGGGCACTCTCGATAGATCTGGGCAGTCATTGGGTAAAAGAATCCTTGGTCAGCTCCTAATTGGATGCCTGCACAGAGTTCCTGGTATGATGCTCTTGCACACACTATCCCATTGAGGAATTTACACAAAATTCTCCTCCAAAGGTAACAACTTTTGCACAAAGTAACCCACTGAGGAATTTACACACAAAATTCTCCTCCAAAGGTAACAACTTTTGCACAAAGTAACCCACTGAGGAATTTACACAAAATTCTTCTCCAAAGGTAACAACTTTTGCACAAAGAAATCCAAAGAAGAATTTATACAAAATTAATTTCTAAGGAATAATGCTTTTGCACCCAGTAATCAGGTGAGAAATTTATACACACAAGTCTTTTTCAGTGAAATCTGGATATCTCTCAGGGATTCAAGTGGCAAATGAGACTAACAAATTTTGTGGGCAAAACTGGAGTTTACATACAGGTAGCATAGGGGATTAAGGATGACAGTGCATGGGAACATTCTTATGATGTGGGTTCAAAACCACCAACCGACACCTCAAGCTACAGGAAAGATGTAGTTCAGTGCACAGGCACCAGTTGATCCTAATAGGGTGGCTTTTGTTGGCACCCCAACAAAAGTGATTCTGGCCAATTCTGGCCTGTTGATCTCATGCCAAAGTCCCCTCTTCCCCTGCAGCGCATGCCCTACCTAGTGGGTCTCTAGTGTATGACATAATCATGCCCTACCTAGTGGGTCTCTAGTGTATGACATAATCTTAATCCATGGCTACCAAGACAGAGCAATACCTAACCACCTGTGGCCAAAGTACACTTGAGCAGTGCTCACCCCTCAATCTATAAAAACATTTTCCTCAATCAACAAAACTTCAAATGTACACACAAGCAGTCACATACAGCCTTCTAACAAGGTTCAAATAAAATGTTTACAATAAAAGAAGTATGTTGCTGACAACGGCTGCATTAAAAGTTCACACACAAAAGACAAGCATTTCAAAATAACAAGCAATAACAGAATCTGTAACAAGTTTAAAAAAAAAACGTGAATATTAAATAAAATATTAAATAAATAATTAGGGAGGAATTAATTATGAAATTAATTAACCAGTGGAATCTTGCATCTTTACAAAGTTGCATGTATTTAAATAGACAAAATATACACACGGGGCTATCTCTTTTGTGGACAATTACAGGTCATGGATATGTCTTTTTCTATCTGCTGCACGTATTTAAATGGATATGCTGAAATCAGAGGGTCTGACTTTAGTCAAGATATTACATACAACTGGTCTGTCTCTACTTCAGACATACTGGATACAATGGGTTTCTATTTGGTAGAGACAAACTGAATACATTTATAGTTGAATACAATGGGCATTAAATGCACTGGTTATTATGAATCTGCCCAGCGTATATATCAACATACAGAATTCAATAGGTCAATCTTTTGTACTGATAAAATAGTCATAATGGGGTCTATTTAAGTTAGACTTAGACAGGTTGGATACCATGGATCTGTCTCTTATTCTGACATACCGGAGACCACACTGGATGCCATTCAGAGATCTATGGGAACAAAGGTTTTTATCTATTATCTATAAAGGTTCTATCTCTAGCATGGCCAAACAGTTTCTTTTGTCACATTTAATGGTGAATTTTAACAAATTGAAGAGATGAAATGCAGATTTCTGAACAATACCAACTGATCTAATGATTAGTATTTTGCACTTAATGGATGCTAACACAACTAGTAATGAAAGATACAATGTGATTTTTTTCAAATATAATTTGTTTGGTCATTTTGTTAAAGATAATAATCTTATCAGCTAAACAAACAAAACAGTCATCTTACAAAGACAGTCTCCTAACAGATTCCAATGGCCAAGAGCATATTAAACACTAGATAAAAAACAAAACAAAAAAACATTGGACAACTGCTACTATTAAAACTAGAGCTCAATTTCAGTGAAAATAAATGGCTTTAAGGTAAAGGCAATCTTATATTTAATAATTACATATGTGCCTTAAATCATCATCAAAGAAAACCATTAAAGTCCAGCTAAAGTTATCAAAAAGCATTAGAGTTTTTCTTGTATTTTTCATTTTATGAATGACACAGGAGATAAAAAGGTTATATTTTGAATGATCCCTGTTTATAAACTATTATTTGAACCATTCCTTAGCTAGATTTTTAAAACATATTTCCTCCATTTCCAAAGAATTTTTTTTAAGGTACTATATTGCTAGATCAATATATCTTCTGACCAAAGCCAGACATAATAAAACAAATTATATACAAGAAAACCCCATGTGGTAGAAGTAAATGTATTTTAATATGACTTCCATTTATCATCAACACTAATAGTTTTAAGAAAAATAAGTTCATTATACTGCTAATGGAGTCAAAGGATTTGCAAATTATTTTTAAAATTTAAATGTCATATTTTGAACTTTTGCATTATATTAATAACATGGCTTAAGCAATTTGGGCAATTTAAGTCCATTTAAAAACAATGTGTAAATCAAAGGAAAACAATGGTGTACGAAGAAAATCCAACTAGATTATTAACCCTTTCAAAAGTAATCATTCATTTTCTGTTTTGTCTGCCACAAAGACAGTTTTAATGTGCAACTTTCTGGCTGAAAATTTTGCTTGACACTATTATTTTCTGCATTTGCTGAATTTCTAAGATGATATATCAGATAGTATTTTTCAGATAAATATTTTAAGTGCTAACGTCTATGTATAAAAAGAAATGTGAACTTAAATGAAGTTTTGCAAGCAATTTTACAAGTACTGTACACAGTACAGTGTACTTGTAAAATTGCTTGCAAAATTTCATTTTACACAGCCTAGCTCTGCCATAGTTCTTGACAAGTTCCTGTATTGTGTAGAATTGTCCAGGCAATATTTTGGTACAACCGGTCCATGAATACTTGTATAAATCTAACCTTTAGCTCCAAAAACAAAAAGCAAATGTTATGCACTTTATATGCTGTACATAACTGCTGTGGAAATTACTTGCATAAATGTAAATTTTTACAAAACTATCCTCCACTCTAAACTAATACATTGCCTACTCTTACATGTATACAAGCTATCTTTTCCTTTATATAAACTAATACATTGCCTACTCTTACATGTACACAAGCTATCTTTTCCTTTATATAAACTAATACATTGCCTACTCTTACATGTATACAAGCTATCTTTTCCTCTATCCACATGCTGTTTAGTTATTGTTCACTCTTATAACTTAATTGGTCTGGGATTTCTTAAAGCTATAAAACTGGAAGCTCCCACTGATGCACTACTGCATGCACGCTCTCTTCTCTCTAAACTTTAAATAATATTTCAACACTGTTATTTATTCTAGACACTGCTTAATGCATGACCCATTAACCATCGTATTTCTGTAACTGAATTTTCTGTTTAAGCAGAAACCAATATAACATTCATACCTGCTATGTGATGTAAAAACAATGATGCATTTCAAGGAAGAATTAGAAAAATAACTAAAGAGAGAAAAACAAGACGAGCAATTTTTAAGAGAAAGAAATATTTGTAAAGCCCATAGATGAATTATGTTTCTTCTATAATGGTGAAAAAAATTACAAAAACATTTATAAAAAAAATAGCAGAAAGAATAATAAAGAGGAATGTGTGCACCAGCAAAGGGATACAAGCAAATAAATCTCCACTGTACAAGTCCACTCACAAATGTTGTGTTGTCTAGCACCTGGCGGGAAGTGTTTGTGCTGCAGTTAAACATGTGTAGAGCACCTTCTTCGTTGCGGTACAAAAACCGATCACCTGCAAATAGAAATCCCAGAGCTCACCGGATACACAACAGTCCATGAATAATATATTTGAAACGACATTGTGAAGGATCAGTGCCTTAACAAATACAGACAAAGAAAACAGCAGTTCAAAACGTAAGACAAAGAACTCAACTGCACAAAACTGTTGCAAAGAACATGTCACACAACCAACAGAGTATACAGAGGGAATTCTTAGACTACTTAAAGAATACAGGTATTTTAACAAACATGTCACACAACTAACAGAGTATGAAGATGGAATTCTTAGACTACTTAAAGAATACAGGTATTTTAACAAACATGCAGAAGGAATAAAGACACTTTGAAAAAAGTACATAACAGTTAACACAGAAGCATTTCACTGACATTCATAAGCCATAAAGTGCATTCATAATCCTTCATCAAGAACAGAAACATGTTGACAAAAGCACACGACACAGACACATTCATACCCAATATTATTGCCATATAAAAATTCATAGAAACCCCAATATACTGATAAGTGCAAGAAACACAAACCACATTAACCAAATATCATTATGTACACAGATATAAAAGAACACAACTAACACTTATAAATGGACATAACAAAATGCACAGGGTGGATCATACCAGTAACCAAAACCACTGACAAGAAGGTACCCCTCACACACATTGATAACTACACAAAGAGCACCAAAAGGGCAAAAAGAACACAGCAAAACTTTTGCTGACATTTTAAAAATGCAATACCAGAATCATAAAGTGCAAAAAAAAAAAATCCTAACACATGGACAAAAATACATAACAACTCTCACATTAATAAAAGAACAGAATTATACAAGAGAGCAACAAAATTTTTTTACTGGCATTTACGAATGTGATAACAGTCATAAAGTACATAAAGAACAGAAATGCACCAGAAGTACATTAACACTGATAAAATTATATAAAGAATACAACAAAAGAATAAAAAAACACAAACTGACAAAACTACATAAAGAACACTGTGGTTGAGTAAATTTGTTCTGTTTGAGGAAACTAATATGGTGAAGGAGCACCCAGGTTAGCCTTGAGAGAATAGCAGCTGATCAGTGCTCTACAACATGAGAAGGGAAACATATGAAATTGACAGTAATAACATGTACAATAAACCTGTGGCTTTGTTACGAAAAGTGCACAAAAAGACCATTGTGGCTTCGCTTAAACAAGGATGCATTGAAACTATTATTGCTTATCTCTAATAACTCTATTTTTGTTCTCTGATAAGAACTATCTTTTGCTGTGTATTGACACTAATCTGTTGCAGTGTATTTTAGGATATAAGACTGTATAGGTATTAAAATTATTTGAATGTGGTTTCATGGAAATACTGGTGTCAAGTAATATTTTTCATTGTCATTGGTATATGTATATTTGATTGTTGATTTAAAAATGATTCAAATAAATTTTTTGTTAAATTTATTGACCTTACATATATTGATAACCATATGTTGGAAAGACAGTGTAATTTCGCTAAATATAGATTAAAGACAAATTTGTCTTCTCGTTTAGTAAGACGTTTTCCACTTATGGAAATATTGTATGATAGTAAATGTTTGTCTTTAATGATGTGGAAGAGAGACAACGTTTACAATGCATGTCCACCGAATGAGAGACAAGTGGTGTCTGCTGGAGAATTATTAATAACAAAAATTAAGATTTTCATCACTTGTAATTAGCTATGGATGATTAATTAATAATAATCATCATAACCATTAATCAGGTGGCATTGGCATCACAAACAAACTGAAAAAAGTACACAAAGAGCACAGATGTAATCATATTCTTAGAAACAGTTTACAAAGTAATGGAACTTCACTAGTAAGAAAATTCATTTTTATAAAACACAGTTTCTCTCTTTCCAAGAAGTGAGACTCTGTACTATGACTTTCCATGACTTAATGATATAGAAAGTTGGAAGCTAGTATGCTTTCAGATCCATCATAAGGGCATTCATTTACATTTTAGCAATGTATGAAAATTATTCTATTGCTTATACATGTATCAATAATATTCTTCTAATTTACAGGGCATCTTTTCTTTTAAAAAAATAATGCAGTTATTATTATTTTATTTTTACAAATTCCTTTCATAATCACTGATTTAGTCATTCTCTTAACCAATTAAGAGAAATTTTTCTGATTTTTTAAAAAAGACCTTACTTTTATTAATTTATTTTATAAATAAAACTGTCAATCAAAATTTAAAATTAATAATAATTAATATCACTTATAATGATCAACACTGGACATTCTTCAAGTCTATCAGCTTCAGACTTTGGGTTACAAGTCAAAGAGCAAAAAAAAATGAAAATGCATAGAAGTGACAGGCATAATTCTGTGTACTAAATTTTAAAAAAAACAGACATATTTAAGTGCTCCAAGAAAAGTGTAATAAATAAAAAATGACAATGTGTTCTCCCATTAAGTGCTAATTCCCGCCTAAAGGAGCAAACTATGAAGGTGTGTTTATTCCTGGGATAGGTATGAGGGATATATCAGGTCTCTCTTTCCCAGCCATAGGGGTGCTCCTCCAACCACATATATAACTTTATAAGATGGGAGATTACTCTGATTCATGGCTATATGTATGTATAAGTATGTGACACACACACACACACACACACAACACAACACAACACAACACAACACACAACACACACACACACACACACACACACACACACAATTTCAATTTTGCCAAACACAAAATTATATTTAATTTGTTTCAAAACAACATCTGCAAATAACAATCATTAGTTCAAACAAACAGCTGTTTCCAGCTCATTAAAAAAACAAAGAAATCTGCCAAAGTGTTGCATATCAAACACTTTTTACTTGTAAAATTTGGAAAGCAAAAATGTAGGAGTAATAGAAATATAACTGGCTCATCTATGTGTTTGTGCACGTGCATGAATGCATGAGCTTGCATACATGTAAAACATCAAAGTTCCATACCTTTAAGCCATGTTATAACAAATGGTTTTGGCTTTAGGGTCTTGTCCAGGTAGTCTTCTAATGTAAATTTTTCTCCAAAATAGTCTTCTTGTACCTCTGAAAAAATAAAGAAAAAAAAGAAAATGACTAGATGGTAGGGTGTATATTAATGCTGCATGTACAAATGCTCAAGACCGAACATCAAATGTATTCCTTCTAAAGAAAATTGAGTTTAGATTCAAGTTTTCATTTTTGGATATGTTTACACATAACAAGACAGATTACATTGTACACATAAGCATATGTGTGATCATGTGTTAATAGGAATATTGTATTGACAGTTACATGCAGTTACAGTTACAATGCCAAATTGGTTTTATCCATACACTTTTCTTCTAGTGTGTGTGTATATGTGTGAATGTGTGTGCATGTATTTTTTGTAGGGTTAGACATTTATAATGACATACAATTGTCACATATTGAAACATTCAGTGTTCTCTTACAAACTCACTTATAGTTCACTCATGTGAACAAACCAAATTATTACAGTGCCATAGGACTGAAAATGAGCATTCTCTTATGACACTGTATGGTTGTGATTATGAAGGATATCCATTTATAACTCTAATTCTAACTGATGAACTATACGCTATATGTAACCATGCTGTCTTCTGTTATTTCTGAATACATTTATTGTTGATACTTAGACCAATTGTGTTAGCGTGACTCACTTACATGTAATATGTTGTAGTCTGTCACCTGTATTTACTTACTGTCCTGGCTCTATATATAAGGGGGCTCAAGCTATCTTACGCGGAAGCCGAAAGCGCCCCCTACATTAGCAAGCTATCTTCTAGAATAGTGGTTCCCAACCTATTTGTGGCCAAGAGCACTGTCGCAGGAAAGGATGGATCCAAAATAATATTTTATTTCACGAATAAAAATCGCTAACAGACTAGGGGAAGTAACCCGAGTTTTGTTATTATGCATTATTATGCATTATACATATATTATGTAACTCCAGAAACAGTCACGTAAGATCTCTTTAGTCCGACAGACGTCGTAGGAGATTACTCTTTCAATATTACTAGGTGGATTTGCTCTTTTTGTATCTATTTGGAAGATGAAGTAAGTAGCTTTTCAAAATAAATATCATAGCAGGCGTTTTCATTTTATGTATTTTTAAGAGTACAATATTGTTGAACTAGTGGCTGAAATATATTTATTATTTTTAATTTAACATAGAAGCCAATTATGGTTAATTAAAATATTATTTCCTTTTTTACTTATGTCAGGATTTCATCAAGTAATCATACAAATGTTTAAAAAGTTAAGCACAGATTTTATTATTACATGTATCCAGATTTCTGTAAGCAAACAAATATGAATATTCATTAGCGCCTGCCAGAACTGAAAGGAGAAAAGGTATTATTAATTTAAGTGATTTTAGTGTAATAAATCAGTATGATTTTTAGCACTGCATTTCATTAGCAGCTTTCACCAGTTGCATGAGTAAAATTATATTCATGTTTGTAAGCAATTCTCAAAGTCAAGATCTGTATTTTGACTTTATTAATGCTCATCGTTAAAAACAGTTCACATATATAAATGGAAATGAATTAAGATTTATTGTGTACACTATAAATTCCAAAAATTATTTTCTGTTGCATTCGATTTGAGAACAATATAATTTTGAAGGTCCAAAATCTCAAGTTCCACTTCTTACTAGAATGAGACTTGCAGATGATATACCTATTTTGTTACCTCTAGGTGGCAAGTAAAAGGATTTCCAGATAAGGCAATTACAGATGTTTTGTTACCTCTAGTTGGCAAGTAAAAGGATTTCTAGGTAAGGCAATTGCATACTTTTTGTTACCTCTAGTTGGCAAGTAAAAGGATTTCCAGGTAAGGTAATCACAGACTAGGTGATGATGAACTGCTGAAGTATCTTTTCAAACAGCGCATAAGGTCTTTGAGTACAGTGAAGAGTTAAAATCACTGTCACATACCATTTACTTCATACTTGGAAAATGTACAAGAGATTTCCACAAGATCAGTTCTGCTTTGAGTGATTTTACAGAACCTAAAATGAATGATGTGAGGTTGGATAGAACAACCTATATCTGCACTATTTTTCATGTACATGCCTTGGCAGGCACCATGGCACACACCAGACACCGTGCTGGGAACCACTATTCTAGAACAATCACTTTTATTCTACATTATCTATCATTCATCTTTCTAACACATGTGGCCAGCCAGCAGGGGATTTAGGGGATTAGCCTGAGGTTATGGACAGCCCTGGGTGGTGAATAATTAACATCTTGCCTGTCTCTCAGCGCAAAACAAAACAACAACAAAACAGATTATGTTCATATATGTTTTTGTACACCCATTTAGTGTGAGTGTGTGAGTGAATGTGCTATGCATGTGTGTGTGTGTGTGTAGGTATGGATTTTTTGTCAGTAGGATTAGATATACATGTATTTATAATTTCAAACTAGATAGGTAATATGTATACACTTTTCTCCACTCACTTGGTGTAGCAAGAATAACAGCGGTAATGATGAGGGAACAGACGATGATGATAACAAGTAAAGCAATAGCAATCCCTCTCCAGTTGCGTTGTTGTGAAGCACCGCCCACTAGCTCCTGAAAGCAGAAAAGTCTGATGCTGCATATCTTCTTTAAAATATAATCCCCAATTATTAAATTATAACTGAATCAATATTTTCAAAAAACTTTGCCTTAAATAAGTATAAGCTGTACCTCTCACTTAAGAATAACCTTATTACAGCAAAGGCACAGAGATAATAAACAATGATAACTTTAAACTTTGCTGGTGGAAAATAGAATAACCTTTACAGCAAAAGCACAGAGATAATAAACAATGATAACTTTAAACTTTGCTGGTGGAAAATAGAATAACCTTTACAGCAAAAGCACGGAGATAATAAACAATGATAACTTTGCTGAGGGAAAATAGAATGGAACAATGAAATAAAAAAAATACAGAGGATTAAATATACAGTGAATGCTTCACATTCTTGCAATCTTTTGCTACATTCATAATTTCCTGTATGGAGTAATCCAAGACATCAGGGAATTCCAGACATAGGGTATAAAACCATTAATATATTTAAAAAAATAATAAAAATAATAATAATTAAAAATATTACTAGCTTTATTAAGCATACACTGAATATAAAGGACTGTGAGTGGAGGGGGGGGGGAGACTGACTATATGACTAAAGTAAAAAGAACTCATGACCAGCTATGACATTTATGCCCCTATTAGTATTACTGACTAGCATCCTAACACAATGCATTAGCTTCAAAACTAGGTACAGTGTACCTTGCTTTAAGGTGCTTTACTTCAGAGTGCTTCACTAACAATGCTTTTCAATTCAATATATTCATGTTTATTATTTTTGGCACTTGCCTTGCTATTAAGGGTGCTATTAAGTTAAGGTTTTCCCCCCTGAAAATACAATAAGATTAGCACTACAGAATTTTAGCAGTTCTTGTTTATTATTTTTACTTTTGCATCACTGCTTAGCACTATTAAGCACTTAATAAATGAAAGTGTGAACATGCTTTAGTCTTTTATATGCACTAGCAAGTGAAAAATGGCTGTGATTCACCTGAAGGTGATATTAATTGCACAGAGGTGGTGTAGAACCTACATACAGTATTAGTGAGGTATGTCTGCCTGTAGAGCAAGAACATTCACTCTGAAATGTATTCTAGAGACCCTCTGCTGCTATGCTGGACTCATATTACTGGTAATAATGGCCAATGAAACAGAGCACTGAGAATTATGTCCAGAGTGAAACAGCATGTTATTGCTAAGTAGGAATATTGGGAGCTCAGAACAACACTACAACTACAAGAAAAAAACACCTCCACAATTTTCCAGTTATTGAATAAATTACCACTCAGTAGCACTTGTCTGCCTGAAGAAAAGATTTTAAAACCACTAAATACTCATCAATAAACCAGACTGCCTGTGTAAAAGACAACCATACTAAATAATAAGTCAGCCTAAATAAGGAAAACATTTAAATACAAACCAATCTGTCTGTTTAAAGGACAACCATACTAAACAAGTCAGCCTAATTGAATAAAGGGAAACATTTAAAAACAAACCAACATGTCTGAATAAAGGACAGACAACCAAACACTTCACAAGCCAACCTGCCTGAGCTGAGTGAAGAACAACATATTTAACAATAAACCAGCCTGCCTGAGTAAAAGACAACTAAATATTAAACAACAAACCAACCTACCTGAATATGGGACAACTTATTCAACAATAAGCCAACCTTCCTGAGCTAAAGGACAACATACTTAACAACAAATTAATTTGCCTGAGTAAACAAAACTAAATGCAAACAAGCCAGCCTGCCTGAATAAGAGACAACTTACTTAACAATTTAATGAGGCCTACTTCTCACTCTTTAAGTCAGATTTAATGAGGGGTATTGCTCACAGTATCAGATATAAAGCAGCTTTTAAATAAGCATCAAAATCTGAAAGAAATGTGAATGACTAAAACAAAATATCCTGTCACATTACAGATTCAGGGTAAGGAAAATATTTTCCCTTTCTGCTGCAGTGTGGCTATCTAGTTTGCTTTCTTACTAATGAAGTGAGAAACTGACCATTACAGATCGATTTCCAGGGTAAAGAAAGATCTTTCCCTTTCTGCTGCAGTGCGGCTATCTAGTTTGCTTTCTCCTAATGAGGTGAGACACTAATTAGTTTGGTCTTTCACTAATGAGGTGAAGATCTGGTTATCTAGTTTGCTCACTCTCCATTGAGCTGACAATTGGCTATTTAGTTTACTTGAATTTTACTGAGGCAAGAATCTAACTATCTAGTTCACAACCTTTCCATTATGGTAGGGAATTGAGTATCTAGTTTATTCCACATAGAGCTAGCCAGTTTATTCAATGGAGTAATATCTAGTTATCTAGGTAAGGACATGACTATCTAGTTTATTTAATGGAGTAATATCTAGTTATCTAGGTAAAGACATGACTATCTACTTTATTCAATGGAGGAATGTCTAGTTAACTCGCTTTCCAGTGAGCTAAGAAATTGACTATTTTGTTCAACTGCTTTCCACCTAGGTAAGGAACTGGCTATCCAGTTCTCTCGCTCTCCAAAGGGATAAGGAATTGACTAAGTTCAACTGCTTTCCACCTAGGTAAGGAACTGGCTATCCAGTTCTCTCGCTCTCCAATGGGATAAGGAATTGACTAAGTTCAACTGCTTTCCACCTAGGTAAGGAACTGGCTATCCAGTTCTCTCGCTCTCCAATGGGATAAGGAATTGACTAAGTTCAACTGCTGTCCACTGAGGTAAGAAACTGGCTATCCAGTTCGCTCGCTTTACACTGAGGAAAGAAACTGACTATTTTGTCTACTGCCTGTCTCGTGAGGTAAGGAACTGACTATTTTGTTTACTGCCTCTCTCGTGAGGTAAGGAACTGACTATTTTGTTTACTGCCTCTCTCGTGAGGTAAGGAACTGACTATTTTGTTTACTGCCTGTCTCGTGAGGTAAGGAACTGACCATTTTGTTTACTCGAATTCTACTGAGGTGAGAACCGAACTATCTAATTAACGCGCTAAACTTCAAAGCTGAGAAAGTCGAAATTTCGCTCAATCTAAATTCCTGAAAAATTTTAGTTGCCCACACTTAGATGGAGATTACCACAACCTAGATCCAGAAGGGATTGAGCGATACAGTAAAATCTAAACACACTGATCAAAGCCAAGCACGGGTTTAGTCCCTACATACGTGAGCGGACACGGCGCGTGATGCCAGGGTTATCTCCCCGTCATCACACACGCTCCATTCATCTGCACGCTCTGTAAACAATCCCAGCACAGCTCAATTCTCCCCACCCCCATCCAAGAACGCCTTCCACTGAAAGATGACCCATCCATCCACACTGGAACGTTTTAGAAAATCAACTGAAGTTTTGGGATTATTTTTTGTGCCACCCCCCACCCCCTTTACCCCACGACGTATACACGTTTCAGTCACACACTTTTTGTCAAATCAATATTATGTACAAGTACATATATGGGGCCGTTTACATATAACATCACGCAGGGAGGGGGGTCAAAATTTTGTAACGAATTGTGACGATGTGTGTGAAGAAATGTGACTTGACACAATATATATATATATGAGCGTGGAATACTTCTTTCAAAAATAATATCAGAACAAAAAATGATTTTATTACCGCATCCTCACTCCATTCTTATTCATAATACATAACAACCCTCTCGCAGACGTCTTATATATTAATATTATCTCACTGCAATATTGTTTAATTTTTACACGTGTATTAATATTATATCTCACTGCAATATTGTTTAATTTTTACATGTGTATTAATATTATCTCACTGCAATATTGTTTAATTTTACTTGTGTATTAATATGATCTCATTGCAATATTGGTTAATTTTTACATGTGTATTAATATTATCTCACTGCAGTATTGTTTAATTTTACTTGTGTATTAATATTATCTCACTGCAATATTGGTTAATTTTTACTTGTGTATTATTAATATGATCTCGTTGCAATATTAGTTAATTTTTATAACCTTTAAGTGGTTTTAATGTTTTGTATTTAAATTATGTATTTCTTTCTTTTTTAAAATAATATAATGTAATACACACTTTAAAAAAACAAAGCTTTTAGACTAACTAAACTGTAAGCTTTCTGATGATTAAACTTAGAGTTTAGAAAAGTAAAACAATAGACAAACAAGTTATCGCCATCCGGACAAAGATCAAAGACACACAGGAGTTGAGCAAGTTGAAAGACGATATTTGGTCCTCAGTATCTTTTAATCTTTCAATATTTTATGAGAGAGAGAGAGAGAGAGAGAGAGAGAGAGAGAGAGAGAGAGAGAGAGAGAGAGAGAGAGAGAGAGAGAGAGAGAGAGAGAGAGAGAGAGAGAGAGAACAAATGTAATTAGATGTTTGCGCAAAGGTTGGGCCACGTGTCGTGCTGGGATGCCGTACATTAAAAGGATTATATTAAACGTTAGTAGTATTTCTTTCTTCTGACAATCTAACTGAAAACGTGTTGACACCACACAATTGCTAGATTATAAGCGGTCCTTGGAGAAAAATAAATAAATAAGGGGGATTGAGTCAGCGTGCAGCACATTTATGCTTTTGAAACCATACAAAATAAGGTTCCAGTGTTACGTCAGTTTGAATTTTCATGACTTTTCGGCAACCCATTGCAAGGGATAAAAACAAATTATAATTTAACGCTTATGTGCTAGCACATCTTCTTAATTAGCCAATCAGTTCTTGTAAAGCGCGATTAATTAAATACTATTTTACATAAAAGAGAGTTGTTTTGTCTGTATTTCCTGTATAGTTAACTTACTTATAGTATTACAAAAAAAAAGTTTTTTAAAAAAGGGGGATGGATAAGAGATTTGTGAAGTCATATGGGGGGGGGGGGGTCTGGGTTTTATGACGGTGTGAGGGGTGTGTCAAAAACGGCGAAACCTGCGTGATGTCATATGTGGACGACTCCTAAGAAACTATTTAATTTAATTTAATTTTTTTAAAAATATAAAACAGCATATATACACACGTGATAAATCAATGTCACATGCAGAAGATGCTGAGAATGTCCATCTATCCAAACGAGAAAATTATGAGAATACGAGAAGGAAGGAGGGATAAAACACGACAATATCCGCAAAATTAGTTCTACCTGGGGTGGTCGTTAACTCCAAAATCATCACATCAGAGTCCTAGGCTGAACTCCACTCGGGGCGAAATTTTTGAGAGTTATTTAACCGCTCGATCCCAAGCCGAAGGTGACAATAAAACATACCGACAATAGACTGTGTTTCGTGCGCTGAGACAATAAAACACACCGACAATAGAGAGAGTTTCGTGCGCTGAGACAATAAAACACACCGACAATAGAGAGAGTTTCGTGCGCTGAGACAATAAAACACACCGACAATAGAGAGAGTTTCGTGGGCTGAGACAATAAAACACACCGACAATAGAGAGTGTTTCGTGCGCTGAGACAATAAAACACACCGACAATAGAGAGAGTTTCGTGCGCTGAGACAATAAAACACACCGACAATAGAGAGAGTTTCGTGGGCTGAGACAATAAAACACACCGACAATAGAGAGTGTTTCGTGCGCTGAGACAATAAAACACACTGACAATAGAGAGAGTTTCGTGCTCTAAAGATTACGGGAGCTACTTCTCTCTCCTCCCCCCCACCACACACAAAAATGACAGTTCAAAATTGCAAAGATCAAGATCGTCTGATGTCGCTGCATGTAGAACATTTTTTGCACACCAACAAACAAATTCCTTCTACCTATGACATTATATTGATATTTAAAAAAAAAAACTAACACGGAAAATTCATCCTTGTTAGCTGATTGAATCCGTCTGTGAAGTCAAAAATGGTTGCGGGTGCAGTACACATTCTTATAAATATGTAAAAGACAGAGAGAAAAGGAAAAAAAAAAGGATGCATATATTAAATAAATAAGAATAGAACGGTTACAAAATGTTGTCATCTGATAGGCGAAGCCATGGACTGTAAACGTAATCGGTTTGGGAAAACGTTTTGTGCAAAACTGCAGTCGGGACAAAGCGGGAATGATTTCCTGGTCGGATGACGCAAAACAAAGTAACGAATCATGCGTAACGTCTGGGCTGTTGTCAGCTGTTCAACAAATATTACTAAGTATGGGACCAGAGAGATGATTTGATCTGAACTGAATTGTTTTGATATCGAGTACCAGTTGCTGAAAAGTGATAAGCAGTCAATTACTGATTAGGAAACTGCTAAAACCGATATATGTGTATGTGTGTGTTACCCCCCCCCGCACACACACACACTTTTCTTCTTAAACTAACGTTAGAAAAGATCAAATCGAAGTCAGAACATCGACTATGTATATTATTTTTTCTTCTCTAACGATTTGACACAACTTTAGTATCCATATATTGGTGTGCTTGAGAAGGATGTGAACACATATTGTAGAGCGACTCTGCATTCGGCGCTTGCTTCACCACCATCCTCTCACCCCACCCCATCCCCAAAACCACTACTTTGGTCCTCCTTCCTTTCCTGAAATTACTTCCTGTTCAATGCCATGTCGTGAACTGGTGTATCGCTTGCGCTGCTATTTACATTTTAAACACACAAAACAACGATTTTTTTTGTAACGCGTACGTACCGGACATTAAGTTTGGTTTTGTATTACAAGGGTGCTGGGATTTATTTTTTAATTTATTTTTGTACTGACTTTTAAAAAATGTTTTACGCACAGGCACCAGATATGCAGTGTGCTTAACACATCTGCACCGGATATTAGATATTACCGGATATTAGACATCGGCACCGGATATTAGACATAATCGAAAACATGGACACCGATGTTTAACACACAGATACCGAATATTTAATTTGTAAACTGGTTTCAACTGATTGGCTTTAAACCCAGACATACTGTATACCTAGATTGTAACACACACACCCCATTCCCCAGCACGAAATGGGGTCCAGGCCGGAAGCGCTCCCTCTAATTTTATCATCATCACATGTTTGTTATTCTATCAGTATCAGGTATTTCGTTTGTTGCACCTATTCTTAGTCAACCCTGGAAAATCTCACTCGCAAGCTCGCAATTTGCGAACCTCAGAATATGACAAGTAGGCTTTCACAAGGCAATATATTTTTTTCACAAAAATCTACTTATAAAAATTGTTAATTACTGGCAATCAAATTGATTCGTTAGACGAGAGTTGAGATTGTAGAGATGATAGAATGAGAATAACAATACTAATGTACTGAAATGTTTTGGATACGTTTTAGGTTAGACGAGAGTTGCGATTGTAGAGGTGATAGAATGAGAATAACAATACTAATGTACTTATATGTCTTGGATACGTGCCATGTGTGGGCGGGAGGCATATTCGGCAGCACAGATACCCACCCCCTTCCAGCTTATTGTCAACTGCGCATCTGCACCGAAGTAACCCAGCAATATTCGGATCAGTTCGGATTCAGAAGCAGGACTGTGGAGTCATTTTTTTTTTTAAAAACCCTTTGGACCCTGTTAGACATCATGGGGGTATCATATGTTGTGTGTCACTTTCCGTGGGATTGGATTTTAGATTAATTATTTTTTCATTTTGTGTTCGACTAAATCTTCAGTATTCATCACCCACTTCTACAGGAAGTTAAAAAGAATCTAAATGATCAAAACCTTCAAGATAATAAGTGACAATGAAACAGTCATATATATTTTTGTTTAATTTTTAAAAGTGATGCTGAAACCAAGTGCGTGGAACAATCATTGCACAGTACATCGCAGCCAATCAGACCAGTCTATTGTTACCGAATAGAGTGTGTTGTGCAGAAATTAACTCTTCATGTGCAAATAAAACTAAAAAAGCACAGTGGTATTGACTGATTTATAGTTTCTTAAAATGTTTTTATAAAAATTGCAATGCTTATGTTAAAAGAAAAAGTAATAAAACAGAAGCATTTCTTACTATTACTACAAGAAAATATATAGTCAACAGCTGATTAGGAAACTGCTAAATCCGATATGTATATCTATGTGTGTGTGCCCCCCCCCAACACACATTTCTTCTACTAATGTTAGAGAAGATTAAATTGAAGTAAGAACATGTATAGCTTATCGACTGTGTGTATATTATTTTTTCTTCTCTGATGATTTGACGCAACTTTAGTATCCATATATTGGTGTGCTTGAGAAGGATGGGAACACATACTGTAGAGTGTAGACTGTATTTGGCGCTTGCTTCGCCACCATCCTCCCACCCCTCTTGTCAAATGAACAGGTGTGATGCTTGGAAGTCACTCTTGCCTAATAGACACAGATGTGTTGATAGTCATTTAATTTTTAACGCTCCTTGCAAGCCTAATTCCGATGATGGAAGGGGATGATTTCCACTTGGATCATTAGATATGTAGTCACCAAGCACAGCTGATTGTGGAAAACAGTCACAAGCAGATAAGGGGCTCGAAGGGGGGACGCGGGTGATATCTGTTTGAAATAGGATAAGTCCTTATCGAAATCTAGGTACACAGTTGTGGATGAAGAACACGGGTGTAAATGAATGGTTCCAGTTAGTTGACACATGGAGTTTACTGAATGAATGGTTCCGATTATCTGACACATGGAGTCTATTGAATGAATGGTTCCAGTTAGTTGACTCATGACGTTTATTGAATGAATGGTTCTGATTAGTTGACACATGGAGTTTATATAAACGCAGTCAAGCCTTTTTACAATTACTTGTGACAAATATTCGAGAAGTCTGGTAGAGGCGACTGAAAGCCAGTGGTAATATATCTGATCAATAGTGCAAGAATGGACTTAGAATAATTTAATGTTAAATTTATTGTTCATGCATTGATTCGATACATGTTAGATTTTGATTGCTTCATTAATATGTATATGTTAGAAATTATGTATTAGTGAATGAATTATGTATGATAATAATTCTGACATGTAAGTTGAATGACTGGAGAGAAAACAAGAGAGAGTGTAGGAAACTATGAAATTGAATCTAAGCATCGTGCTCAAATGTTTTTCAGGGCGTGCCTTTTTAGCTTCAGCTTCAACTTTCGGTGTTCAGCTGTCAGCTTTCTCTTTTGGCTTTGGCTTCTTGTTTACTCCACCTCAGTGTTTGAAGTCGTTGACGGCTGTCTCTGAATCTACGTGTGGGCCATCTCATCAAAATACTGTCTACCACGGAATTCCAGGGTGGTGCAAGTGCAGACAACAATTGTCATTGCCGTCCTATTTCCAGATGATCCTAGTGTGCTTAACAGACTGTACACGAGCGAAGTGGGTCCCAGGTGTTGTGCTGACTGTTATAAACTTTCTTCATATGATTTCTCTACAATGTGACATATACAGAACATGTCATGAACTCAATTAATTATCTCTACCTTTCCCTTTTCCAAACTTGTGATAGATTTAAACCTCTGATTAGAGATTGTTCCCTCAGATAGTCATTGTTGAATATCGATTGTGAAATAGAAGAACATGAACACTGCTTAGTAATGTAAATATGTGAACTGTTTCAAACTTAGTTGTGTTTTGTTATATATTATTTTATAATATTTTTTTTAAAAAAATTTGTTAAATTCTTCTTACGCATGTCAGCTGATACATGTCTGGAGTAGTCAGTGGGTGGAGGGGGGTTTGATGAGTCAATTGTTTGGATGAAAGTTAATAAATTGTTAAATTACATTACTCCTTAAGTAGGAAGTTCTATCTCAAACAGATAAATTATGTGTCAGTAGTACGTTACTTATAGTGGTATGTGAGTGTGGAATTCGTGTTGGAAACAAATCCTAAATTTAACCTCTGATAAGTGATTATGCTTATTAATTGATAAAGGAATTCATAATAATAATAACCATAATAGAGGCCAAACGTACTATAGCGGCCACAGCAGGTATGTAACAATAGTAATATCTTTTCACAAGTGTCAGTACATTTACGCCATACTATGTTCTTTTCTTTAAAAAAAAATATATATCCCCATAAACCTAAACAAAATAAAACAAATGAACGTAAAAGAAACCGCCGCATCTGTTATTTAAAACTTCTCTTGTTGCCTGAAAGCGAGAAGAATTCACCAAACAGGTGAATTTAGCATTAAGACGCATCATCTCCCTCCCTCCTTCCCCACTCTCTCACACCCACCCATGCTGAAGGATATGTAGTTAAACATCTCAACAAAGAAACATTATTCGCTGTTTTAACGACAAATCGATGCCGTGTTCATTGCGCGGGGCACTGTTGGCGGGTGAATTACACGTTGTCAAGTCAACACATTGCAATTACTTGAACTGACTGTCGTTATCTGTGACCAGAGAACAGCTGTGCACAATCGTGCAATGACAATTCATCGCCGAGCTTGAAAAACATCGCTCAATCGCTCGGCTTTCAGATGTACCATTAATTTTACCCCGTCCTTTTTTTTTTTTTTAAACTTCGTGAATCTGATTTTAGACAGTTAGATAATGATGCGAGTATTGTCTTTTCTTTTAGCCCAACCTTTCCACCTTCATTACAAATTGCACATTTATTGATCAATCAAACATAATAAGAATATTAATACACTTGCATAATTTTTTCAAAGCTGATGTTTTAAATGAATTCTAGGACGAGGATGACTGATTTTTACTTTCATATAATCGGGTGATGGTGGGTGGGATGGAAGTCGACTTCTCAATCAAAAGGTCTGCGGTTTTGTGCACGAAATCAGCTAAATTAAGTAGAGGGGAAGTAACTCATCCCTACACTCTCGTATCTCATTAAGCCCTAGTTAGGTCAGCAACCTTCTTTTTTTGCTTCTTCAATAGCTTGGCTTTGACGTTATGAGCTCGCTGCACTTTATCAAACAACTACGGACGTGGGCCTTCCACGCACTTCCGGTTCTGAAAGCGTCGAGGACAACTACTGCTGACGTTTGCCGCGCGCCTTTTTGTCACCATGCTGCATCTCTCGCTTCTTTAGACTGCATCAAAACGCATTGGCTTCTGTATAACGGTTGGGAGAAAATAGCCTTCCACAGTTATCGAGATATATTGGCTTCTTTCAGTTATCTAAAACTGGTTTCTCGTGCAGTTATCAAGATATACTGGTTTTATCGAAGTTATCTAGACATACTAGTTTCTCTCGAAATTATCAAAATATTCCGGCTTCTCTTCCAGTTATCAAGATACTAGCTTCTTTCAGTTATCCAGACATACTGGTTTCTCCTGCAGATATCAAGACATACTGGCTTCTCTCAGTTATCAAGAAATACTGGTTTCTTTCGCATTTATTAAAACATACTGGTTTCTCTCGCGGTTTGGATTACTGGCTTCTTTCAGTTATCTAGACAAAACTTGTTTATCTTGTAGTTATCAAAATATATTGGCTTCTTTCACAGTTATCAAGATATACTAGTTTCTTTTGCAGTTATCAAAGCATAATGGTTTCTCTCTCAGTTATCAAGATATAATGATTTCAATGTAGTTATCAAGATATACTGGTTTCTTTCACATATATCAAAACATACTGGTTTCTCTTGCAGTTTCATGATCTACTGGCTTCATGTGCATTTATCAAGACAATGATTAATTTCGCAATTACCAAGATGCAGTGCCATCAGTAGCACTTCACGATAAACTGGTTTCTTTCGTAGTTATCATGAAATACTGGCTTTTCTCACAGTTATCACGATGTACATTATTGGTTCTAAAATGGCTTTCCTGAATGACATCACCGGCAGTTGATGTCATTCTGGCATTTTTCTAGTCAGTATTGCTAGATACTGTATTTCTTGACAGGAATTTAAATGTGATGGCTTTTCTAAAATTAAACTGAACATTCTGAATGCCACTAACGTGTAGCAAGACCTATGATACTTTAACAAAAAGCGTTCTACATCTTATTGCTTCTTTTCATGTCCTGCCCCGCCCCACTGTTACACTCCTGAAAGATACCTCTGCATCGCTACTAGTCAGGACAAAATTGACCCACTAGCTGGCTCTAATTACGTCAACTCATATCACCTCACCTGCCCCAACGTGTCTGGAACCTTTAAGGTGTTTACCTAAACTCTTCCATTCTGGGCAGTTTCTGAACAATGGCGTAAGCAAAAAAGATGTCAGGTGCAAGTACTCTTGTGTTCTGAAAGCGCCGTAAGCAAAGGATGACAGGAGAAATAGCTCTCCGCGTTATCAAACCAGAAGAGGAACAAACACTCCCTCCGGCAAAGCAGATCGTACTTTTGAAACCAATGTTTGGTTTAGATTCTCTTTACGGGTATTGGTGTGTTTTTTTTAATTTTAAAAAAACATGGTTTTTTTTGTTTGAAATTTTAATTTTTGAAAGGAAAGGCTGCTTTTAAATATGCATCGACTTTGTGATTAGCTCTTTTGGCACAGGCTTGAACCACAATCATGTGATTTTATATATATAAACAATATAAGTATCATATGATTGCGATTTCAAGCCTTTGCCAAGGGAGACAACTATGAAGTTGGTGCACATCTACATAAAGGTAATTTTAAAGGTCACCTGCGGGAAGGATTTATTCCATGTCGCTGCCAACACTTGGCGCAGTCTGAAAAAGCTGTCTGGTGCAATCAAGTGTCCTGAACACACAAGCGCGTGAAGTCTGTTTTCAGCAAGCCAGCTTTAGTGCGCTCGACTGTAAACATCAGGCAAGTCTGTATCACGCGATCCAGTCTTCTATAATCATTCATGTTTAACAGTAAACACAGCATATACTCAAGTATACACTGGATCTTCAGATGCCGACCACAAAACTAAACGTGTTAATCGTTTAAGACTGCTATTTTTAGAAAACAGCAAGACGCCATGCTCAGCTTTTCTGAAGGTGAATTCATGTTCTTCAGTACACGTGCACACATACTGGAAATCCCTCAATTTAAATCCGATATACCATCTGATTACTTGTCTTGCATGCGACCGAGTAAAAAAAAAAGTGCTTTCATTTACACACAATAAAACGAACAAACTAACCAATATTAAAAACTTCCCACAGTGCTCCAAGGAAATTCGACTGTTATGTAAATGTTATATTTGTATATTTATGAAAAAACAAACAAGCTCCATTCACAAGTGTCCTCTCACAAACTTCAACCAGCCAGAGCAACAGAACTGTTTGACTTAACTAGCCACTGTGGTATGGTTTGAGTCTCCTAGGGCAAATATGAGAGAAAGAGAATATACCCATTTAGGATAATGTCCTTCAATTAAGGGGAGATCAACGAGGGACAAACATCTGGATCCGATGCATTACTTTTCTCCGATATAACCTGCCTAAAGGAAATTCGGAAATAAAAGCACAAAACAAAACAACAAATTTTCGGGCAACGATCTTGACATCATATTGCCACCTTTTACACTGCGTTACGCCATAGCAACGAGGATTTCAATGCATCCATGGCAACGGGTTGCTGGACTTTTCCTCGGCCTTTCACAAAATCCAACAAAGACACAACAGAATGGCTTGACTGAACTGGCACAACACATTCGACTCCAACACAGCTACAGCAATCGAACTGATTTTGACCCAAAACTAAAAATCCAACAGATATTTGGCAACCTGCTTGCTTCACTTAACCGTGTAACTACAACGACTGCATTTATTTACAAATATTAAGTTATTTGCCTGGCAAGAAAACATTAAGAAAACGCAACAGTATAATTGAAGATGTCTAGCATTTCTTTTATTAATGAATGCATATAAATTATTCGTCACACATTATTATTATTATTATTACTGTCTTACATTTGCCATTAACTGCCCGGAATACAGTCAACAAAGATATATGCTCATATTGCAATAAATGTACAATATATTCATTAAAGTTGTTGTAATTCTTTTACCTCCTTCTTGTTAATAATTTGATCATTCACTCAACAACAAAAGCCGTACAATCTCGAAAAGGTGGTCTGAGAAAGAAAGAAAAACAGAGACAAACATAAAGGAGGTCTGAGAAAGAAAGAAAAACAGAGACAAACATAAAGGAGGTCTGAGAAAGAAAGAAAATCAGAGACAAACACAAAGACTACAGTATAGCATGGAAAATAATTTTCCTTTTACTTCGCTGGGGTTTTTTTTTGTAACTCTAAAGCACAGCTGAACAATTACAGCAATTTTTCACTACATATACAAGCAAAGGGATTAATTTGTCTGGGGTAGAGGGCGGGTAACTTGTGTTTCAGGCTCTCTCAAGGTACTGACAAGATTACAGACTTTTGTGTTCAATACTTCTGACTGCGTGCGAGTGGTGAAACAACCCAACCCAAGATTCATTAAGGAGCAGGATTGCGGGACTGAGAAGAAGAGTATGATAGAAGAGTGAGAGTAGCAAAAGGGATATATATATATTACGTATACAAAGGGAAGAGTAGAAAGCCGTAAGGGGGGGGGGGGGGGCTGTAGAGAGAGAAGGGTCTGAATGAAGAAGAAATTAGAGAATGAGTTTCAGTGATGAAGGTGGTGAGGTAGAGATAACGGCGGTGAGGGTATAGACTTGTAGGAAAGCGGCGAGTGAGTTGTAGAGTGGGTGAGAAGACAGGACAAGCAGTGAGCGGATAGTCATAGATGGAGGGACAGTGCAGGGAAGAAAGTGAGTGAGGGTAGAAACAAACGAAAAGGACGGCTGATAGAAGAGAGAGTCGGAAGAACAAATGTTTTTGGTAGAAATGCGGCTAAAAGAGAGGATAGGAAGATCAAGTGCAAAAGGTAAAAAATGCGGGTGAAAGAACGGGTAAAGGAGAATGAGGGTGGGTAGGAAAGTGGGTGAGAGAGATGACAGGAGAGAAGTAGAGGGTAAGAGAACGGGTAGGATATATGCATGCATAAAGACGGCAACAGAACGGAAGAAAGAAAGTTTGGAGAGCTGAAGGGAAAATGTAGGAGAGAATTATAACAAGGAGGTAAAAAGAGCAGATAGAAGAGAGATTTAAAAAGCGTATGACAGAGATTAAAGAGTGTAATTGAGCGTGTGCGACAGAGATTAAAGAGTGTATTTGAGCGTGTGCGACAGAGGTTAAAGAGTGTAATTGAGCGTGTGCGGCAGAGATTAAAGAGTGTATGTGAGCGTGTGCGACAGAGGTTAAAGAGTGTAATTGAGCGTGTGCGGCAGAGATTAAAGAGTGTATTTGAGCCTGTGCGACAGAGATTAAAGAGTGTATTTGAGCGTGTGCGACAGAGGTTAAAGAGCATAGGAGAGCATGTGCTACAGCTACAGAGGTTAAAGAGCCTAGGAGAGCGTGTGCTACAGCTACAGAGGTTAAAGAGCCCATGAGAGCATGTGCCACAGCTACAGAGGTTAAAGAGCCCAGGAGAGCGTGTGCTACAGCTACAGAGGTTAAAGAGCCTAGGAGAGCGTGCGCTACTGAGGTTAAAGAGCATAGGAGAGCATGTGTTACAGAGGTTAAAGAGCATAGGAGAGCGTGTGCTACTGAGGTTAAAGAGCACAGATGGGAAGAATAGCAAAAGATAGCAGCATGGTTAAGAGAACAGATGAGAGAGAAAGCTGGGATGAAAATCAAAAAGGAAATAAAGAAGGCTGAGAGTGAGACAGGTGAAAGAAAAGAGCAAGAGAGAGACAGCGGACACAGGATAGGAAAACAAAATCACGAGAGCGTGAAAGCGAGAGACGAGAGTGAAATAACATTGATTAATTAGTGACTACGGTTGACCAGGTTGACCAACCAGGCATGGCAAATATATTTTTCTCCCAACTCAGAACGCCCCAGGACTTCGCAGCCTCGTTCGCTCTGAGTATAAGTAACAACAACAACAACAACTGTAAACGCTGAAGCAGGAAGGACAGAAAAATCAATACACTGTACTTTAATGTTGAAGATCTTTTGTATCCTAGACTAGACGAAGGCAATTTTTACTAGGGTTTGGAAATAGAACTCAACTCAATAGCTATTTAAAAAAATGTATTCGTCATCTTATTTTTGTTTTCAACTTGTTAGCAGCTTTCATATTTCTTTTCCTTCTTCATTCACATCATTTCACTCCAGGTTTAAATTTATTTTTCTCTTACTTCCTTTTTTTTTTTTAAAAACCTATTCAACCTATTAGTTGCTTTTAATGTCATTGCTATCTTACTTTTGTTTTCAACTTGTTAGGAGCTTTTTACATTTTTAAAAAAAATCTTCTTACATTTTTTTTGTGTGTGCAACTTGTTAGGTGCCTTTAAATTTCTTTGTCGCTTGCTTCCTTTTCACCCATTCAAGCTATTAACTGCTTTTAAATGTCTTTGTCATTTTAATTTTTTTTCCTCCCACCTATTCAACTGGAGAGCTTTAAAAAAAAAATCATCTTATTTTTTTTTTGTTTTCCCCTCGAGTACCTAACACACTGGCCATTGAACTGTTGCAGCATTTTATTTTCATTTTAATGTGGATTTCTGAGAGCAACCAGACTGGCAACAGCAATGTGAATGGATCGTGACACATTATCTAAATACAGCAACTGATGAAAACAACATTCGTAAGCCTGGAAACAGGAAAATGATAATTGGCTTGAAAGAAATTTGTAGAACTAAACTACTACTGCTATTACCACCACCATCACCATTATCAACCATTTTCCCAAACAAATAATTCCTTTCTTCTTTCAACTGATGTGCGTGAGTGCAACATATCTTAACATAATATGTATCACATGTTCCTTCCTGTGGAAGCCTTTCGAAAGTCTGTCTCTGAGTAATTCCAGCCAAACACAAATGACTGATTCCTGTTAAAAGTCCCTTATAAACATAATCTTTGAGTTCTTCGAGACAAGCACACTACATGTGACAAACTAATGTTAAAAGCATTTCTTAATGTTATCCTTGGGTTCTTGGTGACAAACACATGTGACAAACTAATGTTAAAAGCATTTCTTAATGTTATCCTTGGGTTCTTGATGACAAGCACATGTGACAAACTAAGGTTAAAAGCCTAGACATTCTTGACGGTCCGAAGACGTCTCTAGTCCTGTATCACATTTCCTGTGCAAAAAATAGGCAGTTCCAGGAAATGGCACACATCAGCAGTATCTAACAACGTGACTCGCACTCATCAACACCGCCACTTGTCATGCCTATTGAAGTGTATTTAATATTCAACACCGCCACTTGTCATGCCTATAGAAGAATATTTAATAAGTGAACATCGCCACTTGCCATGGTCAATAAAGGGTATTTAATATTCAAATCAACACTTACCATGCCTACAAGTAGTATTTAAAAGAGAATACCACCACTTGCCATGCCGATTACACAGAAGTGTATTCAATATTGAACACCGCCACTTACCATGCCTATAAAAGGGTTAATATTAAACACCATCACTTGCAATGTCGACTATAAATAACTAACACGTGCCATATCTACAGTTGGTTATATTGTAATACCGCCATTTGTGACATCTACAGCTGGTTATATTGTAATACCGCAACTTGTCACGTCTACGGTTGGTTATATTGCAATACCACCTTTAACCCTGCCTGCAACTTTACGAGAGGCATTCTCCTCATAATTTATTTTATTCTCTTATTTCAAAGATCAAACCACTAGTAAACACAGATGAGAAGTCAGTTCTCTTTGTTCCTTTTGTCTAGGTATTGCTGTTCATTCGAAAAGAGGCTTGGCAGAAAAGGAATCGATTTCTTTAATATCAGATTCAGCACCCCATGCCGCAACAGCGACCTATTTCCTGACGACGGAAGTGTACAGGCGATGGTCGTCGTGCACTCTTTTCCAGACTGACCGACCAACCCCGTCGATAAGATGGCATCACGTTTAAAACACACCCTTCAACTCAATGGCAAAATATTCATGGGCACTTCTACAACACTTTTCGTGCCTATGCTCTGTATGCTTGTGCTCCAATAAAGTGCTTCTATAATTACTATGAAATCCCTACAACGTTCTCAGTGTGTTGTTCTGTTGTTATAGTTTTATTTTATTCTTTGTTATTTATCCTTTGTAGGAAGTGAACTGGTACTACAGGTCATCAGCTATCTATTGGTCATTAGATTCTACAGCATACACGATTAGACTTTGAATGTGTGGTGGACTGCCACGTCAGGATAATTAATTAATAATTTTATTAATTAACAGGGACACCTGTTTTTCCCCTTCCAAACGCAATGGTGCCCTACCTGTAGGATGGTATTCATCAACACCGCCCCTGGCCACGCCTACGTGTATGGATGCTAATCATTGTCACTTGCCTCGCCTACAGGTGAATTCTCAGCACTACCGCTACACGCATTGGCTACAGGTGGGGTGCTTAGCAATGTCACCATTTTGCTTGCCCACAAATGGGTTACAGTGTCCTTCATGCACTAGGACACGCGCATGCACGTGCAGCAATTAAGCACAGATTGTAAGCGTGTTTTGTTTGGTTTAGTGCATACTATAATCACTTAAAGCTGTACACTTTCATCGAGGGCGACTCTACAGTCACACGAACGTGAAAACCATCCCAAGAATGATACCCACACATTAGAGAGCGCTAGAAACTGCCTCGCTCAAATATAAAGGAAAATTAAAGGGACAACATAATCCGATTAAAAAGCAAATAAACAAACAACCCAGCATACAATCGTGAACTGACGACCAGAACTCTAGAAGGCCTATACTCGATTTTTTTTTTTTTTTGACGTCCATGATGCTTACATACTTGACTTTATAACTACTACTGTGTGATGACGCTCACGACACTAACATGCTCGACCTCGTAAAGACAACTGTGTGATGACGCTCACGACACTAACATGCTCGACCTCGTAAAGACAACTGTGTGATGACGCTCACGACACTAACATGCTCGACCTCGTAAAGACAACTGTGTGATGACGCTCACGACACTAACGTGCTCGACCTCGTAAAGACAACTGTGTGATGACGCTCACGACACTAACGTGCTCGACCTCGTAAAGACAACTGTGTGATGACGCTCACGACACTAACGTGCTCGACCTCGTAAAGACAACTGTGTGGTGACGCTCACGACATTAACATGCTCGACCTCGTAAAGACAACTGTGTGATGACGCTCACGACATTAACATGCTCGACCTCGTAAAGACAATCCTGCTTTGAAAGTACCTGCATAACAAGTATAGAAGAAAAAAGGTGTTAAATATACTTGAATTCAAAAGTACCATGAGGTCCAGCTGTTTTATTCATTTAATTTCGGTATAATAACACAGCGCTCAACATCGAAATCTTAGCAGTAACAAATTGTCGCACAACTCAGTTTCTCTTCTCAAGTTAAGATGGAAACAAAAAAGTGGAGACAACTGCTAACCGATTCGTTGTACAATTTTAAAACTATCATTGCCGTCATCATTTGCAAAGAACAAGCGACGAATGGTGTTTGTCAGTGACAAGGTCCTTTATGGATTTGTCTCATACACACGTAACCTGCTGGATTTGTCTCATACACACGTAACCTGCTGGATTTGTCTCATACACACGTAACCTGCTGGATTTGTCTCATACACACGTAACATGTTGGATTTGTTTCATACACACGTAATATACTGGATTTGTCTCATACACACGTAACCTGCTGGATTTGTCTCATACACACGTAATATACTGGATTTGTTTCATACACACGTAACCTGCTGGATTTGTCTCATACACACGTAACATGTTGGATTTGTTTCATACACACGTAATATACTGGATTTGTCTCATACACACGTAATATACTGGATTTGTTTCATACACACGTAACATGATGGATTTGTTTCATA
Organism: Sinotaia quadrata; assembly: GCA_028829895.1. NCBI lineage: Eukaryota > Metazoa > Mollusca > Gastropoda > Architaenioglossa > Viviparidae > Sinotaia > Sinotaia quadrata. The sequence goes on from CM054182.1 coordinate 69,551,929, forward strand.
CACACGTAATATACTGGATTTGTCTCATACACACGTAATATACTGGATTCAGTGTGATACCAGTGTGACCGTTCGTTATGTATCACCCACAATTAACGGATGAAAGGCTCTCCCCGCTGTTTACATTAAATTAATAGCTCGATGACTGAAATTTGACAACTAAATACCATTTGCCCGTAAAATAACAGACACTTTTTGAGATGTCAAGAAAAGCACTGAAATAAGTCGCACAGCTGTCACCGTAAAGAGGGTGCGCTATTTATAGCACTGCCAATAACGTCGCCCAAAGTGACAAAGGAAATAATGCACGACGGGAAGAAGCTTCCCACGGACCTCGCTGAGTATTAATGAGCAAGAAAGAAATCGAAAGTAATAAAGTCATAAAAAATACTGAATTATACATATACATACGCGAAAATGCAAAATGCCGTTGGAAATAATAATCCGATTTATATTTGCAATATTTCCAGCTGCTCTGTAATTATACAAACAACATTGCACATAGTGTCAAGATATGATATGCTATCAATGAGGGAAGCGCGAAATCCAAAGAATGAACACTAAATCGTTAATGAATATGCTATCGACGGTGTGTGTGTGTGTGTGTGTGTGTGTGTGTGTGTGTGTGTGTGTGTGTGTGTGTGTGTGTGTGTGTGTGCGTGTGTGTGTGCGTGTGTGAGCGTACATGTTTGGGGTTTTGTGTTTGTTGATTTTTTTTTTTTGGGGGGGGAGGGCAATTTTGCAACTAATTTTCATATGTTTACACACCCAAATTGTTTTCAAAGTAAAGCTGTTATAATTACGACACAGCTGTACTTGGGGGGAAACTATATAAACTTTCCAAAAGCTATACAGCGTTAAGTAACCTTAGACCCAATCTTTATGGAAAAGTCAGAAAACACTAATGTCAACCCCAAATGTCGGTTAGCTCGTTTCTGTCGCAAATAAACAACTTCGATAAATTACAAGCAAGTATTTACCATAGTGTGGATGCGAGCTGGGGGTAATACAGAGTACTGCTTTGTCAGCTAGTTCAACCCCCATCTACCCCTCCTCCCCTTAAAACGCGTTGCTTCCAGGGAGTCATTGTGCCTTGAAAAACAGCAGACACTATTTTCTGTACTTAAGAAGGTCATTGGTCAATCTGAATGCTGGATGTGTCCGACCGTGTTTTCTTTCTCTCTCTCTTACACACACACACACACACCCAACGCGCAGTGGATTAGACTCTCATTGAATTTGCACGAAAATTGACAGAGCCTGAAGGTGGAGAATGAAAATAATGTTTTCAAGAACAAACAAACAAGGACATAACCTGGGGAAGTTGGGGGTGGTTGGGGGAGACAAACGACCCTCTGTCACACATAGAGTGGCCTCAGTTAAAAGTTCCATTTATTTCCACAAGTTTTAGTTGCACTAACACACTGCGTCAATTTCATGTACATTAATTTAATATACCTTAAGAACACGTTAATACAGAACAGTCCATGTACATTAATTTAATATACCTTATCAACACGTTAATACAGAACAACAGTCCATGTACATTAATTTAATATACCTTATCAACACGTTAATACAGAACAACAGTCCATGTACTTAATTTAATATACCTTATCAACACGTTAATACAGAACAACAGTCCATGTACATTAATTTAATATGCCTTATCAACACGTTAATACAGAAAAACAGTCCACAATGCCATGGTTGTCAAGAAGTTAATTAGCACTAAGAAGTTAGGATCGAGCTTCAAAGACGGTCACGATAACAGCAGGTCTGATCAGGGTGCGAAAACTAATTCAAATAAATAATTAAACAAATAAATTAAAAACAGTCTCTATAGAGCTTATTCAAGGAAACAGTGACTATATAATGCTCTAAAATCAGGTCAAGGGCAATGAGAGCAGAATTTTAATATGACGTAGGCAATAGCGGAACAAAACCTTATAAAAAGTAAGACTCGAGATTTCCAGAAAGAAGTCTCTTCCCTCCCCCCCCCCCCATCAAATTGAGTGCAAATTAACTTGTGCTGAGTGTTACAGTGTTGTATTAAACATAAGTCAACAGTTAAAAAAGTGCAACTTTCAGAGGAATTGTACATAAGCGCATATTACTTTATCTGAGCTTTGTTGTACTACATACTGTTTATGCACTGCCTTAGTTACTCATTTCAATAGCCTGTTACCAGTGCTATAGTATTACCCTTGTGTACTCATTTCAAAAGCCTGTTACCAGTGCTATAGTATTACCCTTGTGTACTCATTTCAATAGCCTGTTACCACTGCTATAGTATTACCTTTGTGTACTAATTTAAATAGCCTGTTACCAGTGCTATAGTATTACCATTATGACTTTTAGTAACTTCTCTTACCATTGCTAAAGCATTACCATTATGACTTTTATTTTAGTAACTTCTCTTAACACTGCTCTAGCACTTTTGCTTTGACATTCACTTCATATTACTCTTTATAGACGGGTTGTGCCTTGGCACTGGTTTCCTTTATCTGTCGCATTTTTGGAGAACGTTTTCTTTTTTTAAAAAAATTCTTTTTAATTGCTGTTAGTTTGGTCTGCTTTTGTACCGCACTGTTCAGTGTTTTTGTCCCGAAGACTCGTATCTGTCACCTGACATTCAAGCGTTGTTGCTGTACTCGAAGTCTGGAGGTGATCAGAGACTACATAAATAGCCTTCGTCGGGGTGCAAGAAATCCACTGTACCGCTTGTCTTTCACGATGAAGCAACTCACACCTGTCTGAGTGTGTTGTGTTGTTCTTGTTGCATTTTAGTCTCCTTTAACGAGTACGTCAACACACCTGTCTGAATGTGTTGTGTTTTGTTGTGTTTTGTTGTGTTGTGTTTTGTTGTGTTATGTTGTGTTTTGTTGTGTTTTGTTGTGTTTTGTTGTGTTTCAGATCCCCTTGACGTACGACAATACACGCGGGGATGTAAAATTCTTGGAATTAAATAGTTACCTCCATATTTTTAATACCAAGCTCCATGATGAATGAAGAACATACGTGAAGGCACGAGAGGGCGTCATCAGAATGATTTCCCTTTGTGTCGTGTTCTTAGGCACCAAGTGGTACTTATAGCAGTATTAGTAGGCAAGAAGTAATGTTTATAGCAGTGTTCGTAGGCACCAAGAAGGAGTATTTATAATAGTGTTCGTAGTGTCCAAGAAGCAGTATTTATAACAGTCAAGTTCCTTTCTTTTAGTTTAAACAAATTAAAGTGATCAAAATACGGATAGGATGTGTGTTTATATAACAATCAGAAATTCTTGAGTAACTTATTCATGGATCAAAACAGAAGTACTATGTATGGAAACCAGAATTTATTTAGTTTGTTCTAGTCGAATTTACACACGATCTGTAGTGATCACATCAAAACCTGTATACATAATAAACCCTAACATTATAGGGATTGTTGATACGCATCTTTTGTGATCAAAATTTAAAAAAAACAACAAAAACCTGTATTTAAGAAAACTCCCGAACTCCAAAGTCATGTCTACATACATCGAAGAAATAAAGTGTGTGTTTGTGTGTGTGTGTGTGTGTGTGTGTGTGTGTGTGTGTTGTTGGTACATGATCTTTAGTAATCACAACAAAATAGTATTTATTAAGAAATCCCTAAACTGCAAGGCTTGTTTACACGCGATCAATAATGATCAAAACACAAATCTTATTTATAATAAACTAAAAGTATAAGACTTACGATCTATAGTGATCGAATCAGAAATAGTATTAAAAGTACACAAAACTGTAGGACTTTGATCTCCAGTGATGAAATCACAAATGTTATATTATATATATTTTAAACCTCTACAAACAAATCACAATTAAAAATGCAGGTCTTGTCTATACACACGGCAAGAAGTGATCAAAACATGATACGTATGATTTGAAGTTTTATTACAAATGTATAGAAAATGAATCGGGAATAGCAAGTCCTATTAAAAGGAGTATTCTTTGTAAGAACCATAAATTATTTGTTTCTCTTGCTAACGCAGGAGTATTCGTGTTTTGTAACAGGATTCGAACCAGGAGCATTTCTTATACTAATTATAAATCGTTTGTTTTTTGTTATTTGCAAAGTAAGGGCGTACTTTATAACCATAAATTACTTGCAGTATTTTTTAAAAAAATCATTAATATGATTCAAAGCAGGAATATTCTTTGTAACAACAATACATTATTGGTTTATCTTGTTAACAGAATCAAAGGCGGGGGTGTTCTTTATAACAACCAGAAATGGTTCCTCTGTCTTATCAATAGGATCGAAAGCACGAGTGTTTTTGTAACAACCGCAAATGGTTTGTTTGTCTTGTTAACAGGACCAAAAAGCAGAAGTGTAGCAGTCTTTGTTTGTAGCAATCAATGTAGGGACAGTATTCGTGTGCCATCCTGTTTGTAGCAATCAAAGTAGGGACAGTATTCGTGTGCCATCCTGTTTGTAGCAATCAAAGTAGGGACAGTATTCGTGTGCCATCCTGTTTGTAGCAATCAAAGTAGGGACAGTATTCGTGTGCCATCCTGTTTGTAGCAATCAAAGTAGGAACACTATTCGTGTGCCATTCGGTGTCGGGACACAAGCACTGACACACTGACTTCCAAAGGTCCATGCAAAAAATCACGAGCGCAAGCAAGTAAGTATCGCAAGTCCAAGGCTAACTAATACGTCACCACACATGTGGTTGGTGTACAGTTTACGTCAGATTGGATGAATTATGTGTGGGGGTGGAAGGGGGCAGAGAGAGAGAGAGGGACGTAATAGCATGGACTTGGTAGGCTATGTTACAGTTTATGATTAATCTTGAAATAATGTTATGAATTTGTCTGATTTGAGTAAGGTAGTTGGGGGAACCTTATAAATAATTAAATTTTTTAAAAGAGGAAGAAATTAACACGTACACCAAGACTACAACCATAAACAACACGAATGCATCAATAAAAGTATACGTCTATACAATTATACATATAAAAATATACGCCTAAAATGAGTGTCCTCTGTTCCAAGATGACTGTCCAGATAATTTTTAGAATATTTATAATCGACTACTATTTAAAACATACATTAAAATGAAAACTAATTTTTAAAAAAAACAACAACCGGAAAATGTGTAATTTAATGTGCGAAGAATACTATAGTTGTAACGAACCTCAAACCTCCACCAACGGTACATTTCAAAATAAACCTTTCTCTTAAAGCGTAGCTAGGGGAGGCGGGTAAACAGACATGAAACTATAATCAAATAAGTGAACAAACCTCGAACAAATGGCGGGCACTTGGCAGTTTCCTGCGGGCAAATTGGATGCTTCATCAGTGACAGTTACACAACAGCTAGAGACACACAAGTCGCACCAGGATGACAGTTATAGCAGCATCTAGACAAAATTACTCAGCACTGAGCAGGCCTATCCAAAAATGACAGCTATAACAACTAGAGACAAAATATTCATCAGGGAGGCATTTGCAACGGCAGCTATAGAAAAAAAAATACTCAGCCTACCGCTCAGTAGCAGTTAAAAATGCTAGAAACAAAATACTCAGCCTACCCCTCAGTGGCAGTTACAACTGCTAGAAACAAAATACTCAGTCTATACCTAAGTGGCAGTTACAACTGCTAGAAACCTAATACTAAGCCTGCCCCTAAATGGCAGTTACAACTGCTAGAAACAAAATATTCACCTACCCCTCAGTGGCAGTTACAAATGCTAGAAACAAAATATTCAGCCTACCCCTCAGTGGCAGTTACAACTGCTAGAAACAAAATATTTAGCAGACCTACCCATCCATCAGGGACAGTTACAAAAGCGGACATAGACAAAATGCTCAGAAGGCCTACCCACCCATCAGTGACAGTTACAGAAGCGAACAGAGATAAATTTTACTAAAAAAGGCCTACCCACCCATCAGTGACAGTTACAGAAGTGAATAGAGATAAATTGTACTCAATAAGGCCTACCCACCCATGAGTGACAGTTACAGAAGTGAATAGAGATAAATTTTACTAAAAAAGGCCTACCCACCCATCAGTGACAGTTACAGAAGCGGACAGAGATAAAAATACTCCGACATGAATTTATTTTTTAAAAAGAACTCACCACAAACTGCAATTAGAGTACAACGAACGCCAGAGCATAATGCAAAATGAAGGAACATTTCTCATTTAAACCATGCTTATCTGTTCTTCCTTGACTCCCCTTTGTTTCAACATGCGTACAAAACAATCCTCTTTTCTTCTCCATACTTTGCACACACACAAAAAGGCGTAAATAAATAAACAGAATGACGTCAATAAAAAACAAAAGAAGTAGTCTTTTAAGAAAATATGGTTGTTTTGGTGAATTTAACTGTAATATTTTTTTAAAAGGCGGATGAATATGTGCTTCGTATTATAACTAATTAAAAAATATATATTTCAATGTAAAAGTTATTGACTAAAAGCGAAAGGGCAAATAGTTTATTTTCTCCTCAGAAGGAAAAAACAACAACAAACAAGAATGGGATTTATTATTATCTGTTCATATAAGACAATTTAAATAAATAAGTACACGTACAAAAATATGGTGTCAGAAAATAAGTACAACACAGCAACAACAGTAATAATACTAATTCTGACAAGTACTGCTTGAAGAAGAAAATGGAGACTTTATGAGTGGTCAACACCACTCCTACCAACTACGTGAAGTGAAATATCAAAATAGCGTTCACTCTATAAACAAAGATGAGTGGGACTTGAAAGGGGGACGGGGGAGGGCTACCCGCACGGCAACGAAGGCATCGATTTCCAGTAGATGACTTCGCATGACAACAGACTTAAGAAACCACCAGTTAAGAAAACGGGCAAGCACGACAGAAAATTTGCAAAATCACTTTACTTGGTCGAGGTCGGCATTGCTGGAGTTCGCTTTGGACGATGTAGGTTTGCGATCCATGGTCGCTGCTGTCAGTCAGTGACGTCCTCTCGACGTGTCCTCGTGCAGCAGCAGCAACAGCACCCTGGTCAAAACGACCACCGTGCTGCTTCTCGCCGACGACGCGAGCACACACCGCCCTTTCGCCAGTTGACGCGGCCACAATGGCTTCGCAGCATGAAAGGCCCCCCTGACGCGCGCCACGCAGTCGCACAACCGACTTTTTTAGCGACACACCAACAACACACTCTTGGAGGGTGCCAAAGAATCCGCCGTATGAATATACTGACTGACTGGCACCGCAGGAATACCGTCTTGCTATTTACTAGTACTGTGTCAAACCGCGCAGCTACCAAAAAAAATCCCCTACCCAGTACACGCGCAAGTGCCGCTGCGACTAAATTTAGCAGCCGCAAGCCTCACCAACTTCTCTTCTCATGCGCGTGCAAAGATGCTTGTAGATTCCGAAAACTGGAAGAAGGGTTTTGCAGCGCTTGCCCGACAGTGGAGAATCTCGGAAGCCAGCAGTGTTTCACCTACATTAGTAGGTTCCCAATTCAGAGGCGGTACAAATAATAATTAACAGGGGAACTTTTCCACTGCAATGGAAATCAGACATGCGCACCGCACCCAATCCTATTCCACCCAGCGCGCATACCATTACGCAAAGAAATCTCGCCTGTGAAAAATCTCACTTCATCTTGATATGACTAAGAGTTACTTTCCCTGATCAGATCAGTGTAGCACTCACAAACTATAGGAAATCTTCCCCTCTGAAGAAATCAATTCACAAGCCACACCCGCCCAACAAAACAAAAACCTCGATAAGAAAATTTCATAAATAGTTCATGACATAAAAATACTAAAATAAATAATAACAATGCGGACGCGCCTTAACCTTAAAATTGCGCAATCTTTAATAATAATAATAAAATATACAATACTAAAAAAAACACACAATAACACACGGCACAAATTATAATAACAGCACATAACAATAAACACATAATGTAACATGAAGTAAGGGTAAAAATTACGCACTAAGACATATTAATATTTATGCACGTCATGCATTTTGGAAGTGGACAAGATGTGAAAACAAGAAAAATAATTAAAGATTATACAAGTAAAGTTCGGCGTTGTAGATTTTATAAAGGTAAGTGTTCGAAGAACTTTGATGAAAGACAATTTTAGGTGTGACTATGCCTGAGTTCTAAAGGCAGTTCATTCCAGGTGACAGGACCCTTGACGTGAGAAAGAATGCCGACCATATGTTTCGGTTGTCGTGATGAATACAGTAAGAATTTACGAATGCCAGAAGCATACATGTGGAGATCTATTGCATGCAAGAGTGAGATGAGACAGGCACTCTGGGCTGGAAGTCAGTTAACCACAGGAGAGAGAGGAGACCTTGTGTAGGAAACGGAGAAGAGGAGCAGAGTGCTGAATTCATTTGCTCTTAAAGTGATCCGAACTTTCCGAAAATTTTCTGCAGCACGTAATGTAACGAAAGTAGGCGAAGGAGAGTTGCAGTAGTCAAGTCTCGATAGCACCAATGAACACAAGAGAGAGAGAGAGAGAGAGAGAGAGAGAGAGAGAGAGAGAGAGAGAGAGAGAGAGAGAGGTTTTGTTCCTTTAATTGACAGAAAAGGCTGTGAACAGACTTTGTTCGTCTTCAACTCTAGCTATGCTGCCCTGCGCGTATTCATGACACGTGCCGGTGAAGCGAGAGAACCTGTCGGGGACAGGCCCACATATCTCAGTGATCGGCTAACACTGCAGCGTCAGTGGTGGCTACTGATTGTAGAAACGAATGTGAAGATAATCTTCGTTTTGAAGTGACATGCGTGGCCGTATCATCATTCATCTGGAACTTGTTACGACAATGTGTTTTTGAGGCATCCGTCACTTTCCTGCAGACTGCTAGCCATATATCTGATAGTAGGGTCACTTTCCTGCAGACTGCTAGCCATATTTCTGATAGTAGGGTCACTTTCCTGCAGGTAGTAGTCATGCATCTGAGCGCCATCAGCAAAGGACTTACGTGACGAAGGATGACGCTCTGGAGAAGTTGTGTGATGAAAATGCGAAAATGTGGTTCAAGAACAGAACCCTGAGGAACACACAATGCAAACAAGAAATCCATCTTTCTATTAAAAAAATGAAGTGATCATACATAAGAAATCATTTAATGCTCAAATCAGCTGACCGCGCAAATATAACTCTTATCACGAAATCGATTCAGTGAAACTTGTGATTCCATCAAATTTTTATTTTTATTTGAGGAAGGAAGCTTGCTGAGAAATCTGCAAACAAAATCAAAGGGAGGAGGAGGAGGGGGTGTCATGTGAACTCGACATACAAATCTATAACACATTTCCATGAGTACAAGGCCGCTTCAATGAGTAGTTTTTGTTTTTAAACTGTGCTTTCGCGAACATCATGCAATAAATCCATTTTATTACCTTTTATTTTCTTTCTTAAAATTGGAGAAATAAAGAATTGCCATCTCTTGAAAAATATATGCAAACATCTCGACAATTTCCTATGCCAGATGAAAAACAAAAAAACCATAGGAAATCAGAATGATATAAAGAGACATGAAATAAAGCAGATAATAGTGGCATTCTGTTGCTGTGATTAGCGACTTGTACAGCATTGTCTTGTAGCAAACTAAAACAGTGCAACACACGGCAATCACATATAGGTACGGAATTTCCCTTTCCCAAACTGATGAAATTAACGCTAATATATTAATTACTCGACATCATCTCAATCAACAGTGAACCCGTAAAATCAAAATATAACTTGAGCTCGACCAAAATTACAAGGGGAAAAAAAACGCGTGCATTTTAGCACAAGTGGTAATGTATGAAATCAATGGTGATCGATTGGAATGCATGTAAATCAGGCACTTTCAACCTCTCATTATCAAATGCTGCCAGGGGCGAAACGCTATATCACTATGAACAAGGATAGTCAACTCTAAACAAACGGAAAGAGGAACAAAAGAATTCGTGACAGGGTTTAATGAACGAATGTCAACCGGAAAAGTGTCAGCCGTTTCAAACTCCACCTAAAAGCAGTTTATTTCACATACAGGTCTCGGTCAAAGTACCTTGCTCCACAAACAAGTCGCGGCCACAGTGACTTAATCCACAAACAGGTCTCGTTCAACTTTTCTTCTGAAAATAGCATCGGCCTTCTAATGTGAAAACTATGATACCTGCAAAACAGTCACGTACTTCAATTTTTTTTTTTTTAATGGGGAAAATTTTAGGTGCTAAGAAATTCTCGGGCGCCAAGGCAAAGTTCAACGAAAAAAAGCCTGCTATAATTAAAGTAAAATTGAATCAAATTTAGTCAGCCCAACTGACTTTTCGTGGACATATAGAAGCAAAAACCAAATTTCGAAGTCGGCGATTCGTTCTGGACACTGTTGGAAAATAGCATCTCCCCAGTAGGAGCAATTTAAATTGTCTGAATTTAGCATGAATTTTGGCTAGTTTCACAGCGACAAAAATACCTATAACTGACTATCACCAGCACTATCATCCAAATATCTACGACTGACTGTCACCAGCACTATCATCCAAATATCTACGACTGTCACCAGCACTATCATCCAAATATCTACGACTGTCACCAGCACTATCATCCAAATATCTACTACTGTCACCAGCACTATCATCCAAATATCTACGACTGTCACCAGCACTATCATCCAAATATCTACGACTGACTGTCACCAGCACTATCATCCAAATATCTACAACTATCATCCTGTGGCGCAGTAAATTTGTATATCCCTATTTTAAAATTTAACCGTTATTTAAATTGTTAAATTGTCAGACTAACCCGACCTTGGGCGCTCCTGTGATGGTATTTTTTGAAAATGTCTGAGTTGAAGTAAACGCTCGAGGCGAGAATATGCTAGAATTGCTGATGTCATGCAAACTAGTGAGTAGTTTTTATTATCCAATGGTTATGAGAACGACACCAGTCAATGGGTTGAGATTAAAAAGTTTACCTGCTGTAGAAAAGTCTATTCTCTGATCACTTTGAATATAGGGTGGCAAGAAGTCCGGTCTTGAAAGGCTTGATGGTGAGTTAGCTTACATGTTGAAAGAGAATGGACTAAGAAATAGTTCATGAATCTTCGCTACTGATATGTTATACTCGTGCTTTATGTAGAAATGTACTGTGTGAGTTGACTTTTATTTCTACAAGTGTTTGAGCTAAGCTACTGATATGTTATACTCGTGCTTTATGTAGAGATGTACTGTGTGAATTGACTTTTATTCCTACAAGTGTTTGAGCTAAGCTACTCACATATAGTTTGCAGAACACTTGACATTGTTTTGAAAAGCTGTATTTATTATGCTGTGTACAGGTATCAGGTTAGTAAATACCATTGCAGGAAACTCCAAGTTGAGACTGGAATGTAAGAAAGAATGGAGTTATAAAAGTGATAAACTTGAAGCAAAGCATTTGTTCCCTGATTGTATTTTGCAGAGATAAGTAGGTTTCTCTATTTTAATTTCATTTGAATCTCCTCATTTACTGTTTGTAAATATTTACGACTGACCATGGTAATACATTACACTCCACCAATATATGGCGGCAAGATATGCTGATTACCTGCGCAATTTCTAGTGTAGAGAAGTTGTTGGACATCGGTATGTTTGTTGTTCTGTGTGAAGGAGTTGAAATGGCAAAAAGAAGCACCTGGGTTAACCCTAAGTAGCAGAAAACTTGTTTTTCAATGTGCAAGTGAGGCACATGGAGCTGACGTAAGAACTGCTGACCATAACTTGTATCTTTGTTGCAAAAGCTCTTGGAAGGACTATTGAGACTGTACTATCATAAAAACAATGACGATTACTGAACTTCACTGGGAGTGATGACAAACAGCTGAAGTAAAATCATTAATTTATTATTAATAATGACAATAATTCTACAAGTCTCGAATAACAAATAGCAAAAGAAGATAAATGATTTTTCTTAAATGATAAGAGCTACTTCAAACTACAAAGCTGTGTGAAATAATATAACTATGAGAAAAGATAACACATTATAGTAAGCATTATATATATGAGACATAACCTGATCAGGAGAAACAATTGAAATTTAAGGATAAGGGCTATGTAAAATTTTAAAAGCACACTAATAATAAGAATTACAAGGTAAGAAGAAATAGAAATTGAGGTGAAATGATAGTAAAGGTAATATGAGCATAAACAGCTCTGTTAAAAGAAATTGATAACAATAGTTTTCAGTAACTTCGTTAACAGTTTGATCGATGAGAGGCAACTATCAATCAGTTGCGGGTACAGGATGTGCTTCAAACGTAATGTGGAAAACAGATGCATTATGGGAAATTATTGGTGGTGGTGTCAATCTTTCATTGCTGCATGAATAGTTGATCCCACTCTCTGATATATTTATATATATATATATAGTATAAACAGACACATATAGCTGCAAATAATAATAGCAATTCATTATAATAATAAATTACACTTTTTCCATTTATCTATTTTAAAGTGAACTATGTCACAAAGCTATCAATTCTTACGATGGATCATTCTTGACCAGATGCAAAGCACAGAGTGACCAACCAGAAAAGTATACAAGAAATCTACCCGTTCTTAAAAACAGGTGAAAGGATAACAAAGCACTTGTTATTGCTAATACTGTCAAACAATTTGCTATGGTGCTTGGTATCTGTCACATAGTTTTCGCTGCTTCTTTTCTTTTCTTTTTTGTTTTGTTAATGCTTGTTGTATTTGTAAAAAAAAAAAAAAGAAAAAAAAGCAGCAATGTCATTCCGGATAGAGAGCGTTGTTTCTGTGTCTTCGGATGCATTTAATATCCATTTATTAGAAATCCTACTAAATAAAATGCTAGGTCGTCCACTGGTTCTGAAGCCTCATCATGAACACTGGCTCGTGGGAAGCTGCCACATGACACATGTATTGTTCAACTCGGTTTACTCCATTTCTAATTGCGACTCAAGGGGTACCACTCTGAATACACCATTGTTCAACCAGGCTTACACATAGGTCAGTTTGACATTTCCAAATAGGTTGGAATATATCTCCCTGAACCTGTTTTTAGCCATGGCCAATTATGTTTCAAAGGGAGTGAAATGTCAAACTTAAAAATTACTGACGGATCTCAACAAGGAAAACTGGTGAATGATAACAATTTAACATTTGATTTAACATGGCAATTGATCCCATATAATATATTTGTCAAGGGCTTATTACTATAAAATGTTTTGTTTTGCATAAGTACATGTAAAGAAATTATAGTTTTTTTTGTGACTTTTAAGAAAAAAATCAGATTATGGCTCTACTGACCTTTGTCTTAAGGGAAAGGATTATGCCCGTCGTGTTTGCTAGTTCTCTTTTAGTGAGTTCAAAGTGCAGAAACATGTAATACCACATTCTAAAAGATATCTAATCCCTTAAAATAACATCATAGATAATAAATATCGCTATATCCATAGAGAGATTTTAAAGATAATAATTTTATTAAACTATTTAACCATGCATTGTAACCTGTTGTATACGACAATTCTGTTTCTTCCCATTATGGGGTCACAACTTGCTAAAGAATTTTGTGCAGCAATTTTTTTCTTCTCAAAATGTGTAACATAATGGCTTATGTAGCCCACATCCACCCCTCCCCTAAAAAACAGATTACACATAAACCTACCTTCTAGAAAGGCTTACCGTTATCCCCAGGATGGAAAAATACCTGAATGTTCCAGAAAACTAACTACACTAACCAATCAAAGTGCAGCTCAGCCACATGAATGAATGTACCAGAAACTCACCTGTAAATCATTAGTCGAATGTCAGCCATTGAGGAACGTGTATTTTGGCCCCCAGTGTTAACAAAGTATAATCATACTACTAACCTTATTGCCAGTTATCAACACAGCAGAAAATCATCATCTGCATACCTTCGTCATGTTTATAAACATGTTCATGTTTATCTCTTGACATTAACTGTATTTTATATTGTTATATTTTGCTTATGATATTTAAATGTATGATGACCAAATAAGTATGAGTGTTCTGATGATTTCTTAGCCCATGTGTATTTTATTGACAGATTGGCACTGTGTCTTGAATCTTGAATCTTGGTTTGATGAGTACTGAGATGCAAGCCACACCAGAACAGAATGACCCACAAGCCAAAGAAAGTTCAATGGACCATGTGTGTGTCTGCTAATGACATTCACTAAGACCCTAGGATACACATCAGGTGATCTAAAGCTATGTATTTATAAAGTCAACTACACAGCTAGTTGTAGACAAACTCTACCAAAGTACTCTAGAGTTCACTCAGCGTTCTCTTATAAACTCATTTATAGTTCACTCATAGGAATAAACCAAATAACCACTACAGTACAGCTGGCTGTGAATTGATTAGGTAGATAGGGAAAAAATAGACCTCACAGTGGGCTACAACAATGCACACATGGGATGAGTAGGTATGTAAGATGCAATGAGCTATGACGTGTGCAAGTTACAATGACTACATACAGGTTACAAGGGCTACAATGATGGCACATACATAAAAGTTACATAAGCTACAATGAGGACATATGCATATAAAAGTTATGATGGGTTATGATGACGAACACACACAAACACAAAGTTATGATGGGTTATGATGACGAACACACACAAACACAAAGTTATGATGGGTTATGATGACGAACACACACATACACAAAGTTATGATGACGAATACACACAAACACAAAGTTATGATGGGTTATGATGACGAACACACACAAACACAAAGTTATGATGGGTTATGATGACGGACACACACATACACAAAGTTATGATGGTACCCGATGATGAAAACATGGTAAAATCATCCTAAAATGTGAGATATGATGATGTAGGACCATCCATTTAACAGATGTACCCATACTAATTTTGTATCTTTTCAGACAGAGAGAGAGAAGGAGGGAGAGAGAGAGTTAAAGTAAGAGTGAGAGGGAAGTAAAAGTTCGTGAGGGAAAGTAGAGGAGACAAAATTAAATGGACTGCAACAGAGGTCTGGACGATAGTAGAATATCCGGTCAATAAACCCATTATTTCTTGTACCTGGTATTTCTCAATCTTGTATTTTCTGACACCAAAGCCTGTATTTCCTTTTACCATTTACCATGTTGAGTGCGTGTACCATTTACTCAAGTTGAGTGCAAGTATTATTAATTCGCGGTGGCCGCGTGTGACGGTTTCTCGCGTTGAGTGCGTGTACCATTAACTAATATTTAGTGCGTGGGGATAATTTATTATTCTTTTAATCGAAAATAAGAAAAATATTACACACACACACACAACACCCCCCCCCCCAACTCAATGACAGAAAGGATTTCCCCAGAAATAAAAAAAAAATGTATACAAACTTGGGGTTGAGAAATGAGAAGATAGATTAATGCTACTAATAAACGACACCAAGCCGCGTCCTCAGAATTAACGAAGGCTGGAAGCAGATTTATCCAAGAACAAATACATTAGAAATAGTTATGTAAATAGCTTTCTATTTAGGAAATACACTTTCTACGGGTTATTTAGCTGTTTTCTTGAGATAATTGTAAATCTGTTCAATGTTGTATATAGTAGAAAAGATAATTGTAAATGCCATTATACGCATGAAGGGTTATTTTGATCATTCTTTAGGATATTTAGGTGAAAGCTGCAAATAATTGATCACCAGTGGCTAGTGTTGCGGGACGCGGGTGTTATTAGAGTTTGTTCGTTGAAAACTCTTTAGCAGAAATGAACTGATTTAAAATTAACAAACATTTCAATCACACGCATGTGAATCATAATGATTATTCAGAATCAAATGCTAATTCATATTCATCCACACGCACACACATTTTTGTTAAGATGACCAAATATACGTCGAAAAGGTAAGCAAATGTCCTTCACACACAATATGAGAGTTCACTGACCGCTGTAACAGTTGCTGAAGTAACAAAGTGCACAAGAATAGCAGTTACAATCAGAGCGAATCGGACTCTTGGACGCTCTCATTACTGACTGCCATTTTAAGAAAAATAACAAACAAAAAAAACTCTACACCTAATTTGGAATGGCCGACGTGGCTTGACATTGATTCAATCCATTGGTGCCTTACATATGTTGCAAATTATCGGCGAATTAGGCGTACAATAATGGGTGCAATTTCTTTCCGACTGTCATCAGGCGAGTGCTGCTAACGAGAGAACTCGCTCGATTTCACAAGAACCTGGCCAGTGATTTCACACCGGTCTTACTCTTTCATCAGCCGAAATGTTCTTTCCTCCTTCTATCAACAGTAGCAAAGTTCAGACACAGAGCAGAACTGTTCAGACGCAGAGCAGAACTGTTCAGACACAGAGCAGAACTGTTCAGACACAGAGTAGCAACTGTTCAGACACAGAGTAGCAACTGCTCAGAAAGAAAAGTAACGCACTGTTTCATCTAATAGAAGCACGGTTCAACAAAGAGCAGCACTGTACAATCTAAAAATAGCAATTGTCAGACAGTTTTGTTCAATCTAAGAGTCACCGTTCAGACAAAGAGCAGTACTGCTCAATATAAGAGTAGCACTGTTCGTACAAGATAGCACTCTTCAGGCAAAATGCAGCACTGTTCATCAAATAAAAAACAAAACAAACAACAACTACAAAAAAAAAAAGGGGGGGGGGGTAGCGAAGAGGAGCAGTTTGGCGAGGCATCCACGGACTTTCTGAGGGCAGCTTTTTCATATTTTCATGTGGCAATATAACTATTCAGTGTGTGAACAGGAACATACAACAGCTTGCGCAGAAGAAACTTCGCATGTTTGAGCATCAGAATTACTTTTTTCTCTGTATACTGTTTCTTAATGTTCATAAAGAATACATTGTTAGAGCATTAGAATTACTTTTTTCCCTGTATGCTTTCTTAGTTTTCATAAAGAGCATTAGAATTACTTTTTTCCCTGTATGCTTTCTTAGTTTTCATAAAAATACATGTTAGAGCATTAGAATTACTTTTTTCCATGTATGTTTTCTTAGTTTACATGTCGTGAAAGTGTACAGAATGCATGCCTGCTGATGTTATTCAATACTTGACAGGATGCAACTGCCTCTAATGATGTAACGAAAACAAGGCGTTCGCCTGATTTGTGTCTAAGCAGCATTTCACTTATTTCTCAGAAGAGAAAAGTGGGGTCGCATACTGACAGATGTCATCATGAACAAAGGTCACTGTAAATGATTTAAATTGTAAACGGAAACACGAAATCATATATAGCAAACTGAAAATAGTTCACCGAATTTTTTGCTTATGAAGTTGAAAATTAATTAAAGTTAAAACATTTATAATTTTGCCTTGTGAGACTTGGTAAGTTTTGCATGGTCTCTATGCTTGAGGACTCACTGAGGATTTACTGAATAAAAATTTTTTTTAAAATCGGTACACTAATTTTGTATTAGAAATATACGAGCAGCGCTACTCTTAGACTGAACAGTGTTAGGCTTTATTTGAATAGTGCTACACTTTGACTAGTGCTACACTTTGACTATACAGTTCTAGGCTTTATTTGAATAGTGCTACACTTTGACTATACAGTTCTAGGCTTTATTTGAATAGTGCTACACTTTGACTATACAGTGTTAGGCTTTATTTGAATAGTGCTACACTTTGACTATACAGTGTTAGGCTTTATTTGAATAGTGCTACACTTTGACTATACAGTTCTAGGCTTTTGTTTGAACACTGCTACACTTAGACCGTACAGTTCTAGGCTTTGTCTGAACAGTTTCTATACTTTGACTGTACAGTGCTAGATTTTGTGTGAATAGTGCTACTCTTAGACAGTAAACAGGTTTAAAATTGCAGATTTAATTATTGTAATTTTACTCATAGTCACTGTGAATAGATCTAGTCTCAGTAGTTGATTATCTCAAGGAGGAATAGCAAAATTTAATTTTTCTTTAATTAAATAAAAAGAAGAAGAAGAAATAAAGAATTATATGAGACAAGCCTGATTATAATTATTGTTTCACTGGCGAGTTCTTATATCAAGTATATAACTCTGTATTGCAGTCACTGACTTCTGATGACGTCATAACTTAGGTATCAAGATCTGTAAGATGTCTACTCCTTACAGAGTGACTAAAGCAAGTCCAGGATCGTGCAAGTTAGTGTGATCGGAGTGCTAAACATTACATCTTTGGGGAGTTCTGAAACTTACTTCAAATACGCCTGAGTTATGTAGCCCACAATACAGTCAGCTTAGTTAAGAGATAATCGCTGTGCATCTTTAAATGTGAACTTAAGAAAGAACAATGAGGTCCTACACGTTTTGTTTTGCGTGGTGTAAACATCATTGATCTAACTGATGTGGTAACTGTGAGCTGACAATGAGGTCCTACAGACCTACACGTTGTTTTTTTGCGTGGTGTAGACATCATTGGTGTAACTGGTGTGGTAACTGTGAGCTTAAGTAGGAACAGTGAGGTCCTACATGTTTTGTTTTGCGTGCGTTTGAGTCATTAACATAATTGGTGTGGCAACTGTGAAACTGTGACAACTTTCTTAAGAGAAACAATAGGATGTCATATGTGTTTCGTGTGACATTTGAATCATTATTAAAATAGGTGTGGCAATTATAAACTTAAAATGACTAGAGAGGTCCTACACATGTTTGGTTTTGTGTAGCATTTGAGTCACTAATTGGTGAGGCAACTAAATTACAGACATACCTCTTAAGGATTATCGCTTGGACAGCTAATGCATACAATTTTATTATTTTATTTCCAGGTTTTTACATTCGTCACTCCAATGTGTCAGGTTTTTTTTACGATTAACTGGTTTATAAACAACCAGCAATGCTCTGGTGAGAATAGAGCGGTGTGAAAAATAACAAACTACGACGCAATTCGAGAAGCGAAACTAAGCCGCACTGTGTAGATTTTCCAGAATACATCAGCCGTTTTCAAATCTAGGCTTTGCTTACGTCACTTTCCCTTTGCCGGACTTTATTGATTGGCCATAGTAATAGGAACACCAATGTGCACAACAGAAACTACTTAGGTCAATCAGAGATTTATAATGTAAATTTATAATCTCTCTATATATACGTGTGTGTGTGTGTGTGTGTGTGTGTGTGTGTGTGTGTGTGTGTGTGTGTGTGTGTGTGATATACTGTATATTTTAATAAGCATATACATAATAAAAAATATATACTTCTTTTTCTCAGACTAGGTTTCATACATTGTACGTCACTTCACGTTTAACAGTTGTCAGTGGTTAATGGCATCCAACCACCACCACCATCACCCCCTACCGTCACCGTCTTATAACTTAGCTGTTAGCACAATGCCAGCCAGCACAAGTCTGTACAATTGCACTTTGGAAAAGAAAAATGCCAGCCAGCACAAGTCTGTACAATTGCACTTTGGAAAAGAAAAATGCCGTCGTGCTGATGCATATTAACGACACCCCCCCCCCTTCTCCATCCCAAATCCTGCTGTAAGCAAGTAAAATCACCGCTGAAAAAGCGGATGACGTCTCACTTCTCTCTAACTGCACAATCACGGGAGTCAGTTTTAGTTCTGTCATTTGCAAATGAAGGACCCCGGTGACACCGACAATCGGTAATACCAAAATCCCAGTTACGGTTCTCAGTGAACGACGCCATGCAGTAACGACAGCCAGCAGTGTGTGTGGACGTTGTTGACAGGAGTATAATTATGACCAGGCTCGAAACGCGATCTCAACAACGTGTGGGTTAAAAAGGCTGCTCTAAAGAGCATTTGGAGTTGGATGCTGGTGAGAGAACACACGCGCACACATACAAAATGAAGGTCAAACTAAAGTAAAATGTGGTCGGGGTTGAAACAACGAGCTTGTTTCACACGTGATGTCCCTGTTGTGAATGAGATGCGTTGGTAAGGATGAAGAGAGATGAAGGGGCGTGGTGGGGTGGAGTGGAGGGGGAGGGGTAGAGGGAGGAAGAACAAAAAAAACAAATGCCATGAAATAAAGCAGAAAATTTAATTCGAAAAGTAACAACTCCTTTTTAAAAAATAAAAAAAAACTAGAACGCGCGCTTAAAAGCTAACGTTTGTTTCGGACCCGTCATTTCACAAAGCACGCGCGCTTGTTTGATACACCCTTCATTACGGTTGTAGGCATTCAAAATTCTTGAGTAGGGTGTATTACACTTACACACTGCCTTTCTTCTGTAGACTATTACACCCATAGACACTAGTAATATTGTGTGGACTAGTACACTTACAGACTAACTTCCTTTTGTAGACAATTACACTTATACTATAGAGTATAGACACTGGTAATCTTGTGCTGACTATGATGCTGGTTTTCTTGCAAAGTAACAGATAAGCTCTCTACTCTGACCAATCAAAAACTACCAAAGAACGTCTAGATAGAACCCGCAAAATCAGTGAAGTGCAAAATAACAATAAAAATATTAACATTTCGCAAGATATGTAGCCCTCATAAATATAAAAAATAAAACACAATACCGAAGAAAAATTACACGCAGAAATAAAAACCACCAGTTAACCATGTGAAAGAAAACAAAAATGTCTATAAAGAGTGACAGTAATGTGTCCAGTAATACGGCCTTCCAAGTGACCTATTATGACGTCACTACCGTGTTTGCTGAAAGAGCTGTGGGCTTTTAAAATGCAAAAATCGTGGGACAGTTTGTAAAACAATTAAGCTAGAGAAACACTTTCATTCAAGATAATATACTTCTGTACATTAGGAAGCTAGAGAGAGAGAGAGAGAGAGAGAGAGAGAGAGAGAGAGAGAGAGAGAGAGAGAGAGAGAGAGAGAGAGTTGTATTGAAGGAAAACGTAGTTATCTAGACCACACGACAACTCACACCTTGTACTAGACTTAATATCACACCATCCGTTATCGTTTTATTTTTCAAGTAACTTTTCATTTCTATGCATACAGTTTTTTAAAAAAATTGTTATTAATGTAAAGATCTTGAATATTTCACAGGTCTGTTACGAGTGTGCTAATCTGATCTAAAGTGAACACCATGATATAGTTTTTAAAAAGAAAGAATGTGTTGTTATGAATTGAATTACTTTCTCTTAGCACTGTACATTATTTGTAAGAACAAATTCATTAGATTTTGTTTAAAATAACAAATCTCAAATATCTTTTAAAAATAACAAAACAAACATACACCTGAATTATTATTTAGAAATTACTTTTTTTCAAAAAAGGAAAAGTATGTCCAGAATGATATATGTACATATACAGTAAGGTGATTAGAGTGGGGAAGAACCACAACAAACACACAAAGGTAATACTGAGGTAATTAGAATTAGGGACGAACCAAAGTAATGAAATAAATTAATATGATCACTGCACATCTATTAAAGATAACGGCCCTATGAAGACTATTTTGCTAGAGCGATGGCATTAGCCAGCCATCCTTCAACAGAATATTAGCAGTTTACCTCACTAAATACCGTTATTTATATTGCTCTAATTTGTTTCAGTGGAAAGTAATTTAGCGCTGCTTAAATTTCTAGCTGACAGCTTATTCATCCCCAGATACAAGGACGAATTTATTATTTATGCCTGCGGAAATGCACGGCAGATAACTCGAATGCCCATGCTAAAGCAGATGTTCTGAATTCCGTGCCCTTTGTACGCTGAAACGAACAAGTCTGAGTAACAATTGACTGTTTACTAACAATAATAAATAACACAAAATGACAGTACATAAGCGTATTAAACCACACATTATAATTCTCACACCAATTGGGATTATAATTGTGACTGGCCGAAACTATCGCATGGATGTCTACTTCAAGAATCGATTAGGGAACTGTGACAGCTGGGCTATCCATAAGGCTGCTTTTATAGAAACTAGAAAAATTCTGAGACCAATTGTGATCCCCAAAAAACAACATCTAATGGCACACACATAGTGGCGCACACATAATGGCACACACATAGTGGCGCACACATAATGGCACACACATAATGGCGCGTTTTCATAGTACGATAATGTTTGGAATCAACTGCGAACTCAAAAGACCTCACTGAAAGAATATCTAATGACCTGTGCAGAGAATCGCTGTTTTACAGAAGTACGATAATGTCTGGGCCCACCTGAGAACCCAAAAGACATAATTCAAAGAGAATCAATGGGGAAGTAATTAAGAAATACTTATAGGAAGAAACGTCATAGGCGTAGGTTTCCTGATTATACGTTCAGGCTGGAAAAGCAGACCGGGGGAAAATACTAACATTAATGAAATTTACGTATTTCTTTCTTTTTTCTTTCCTTTTTTTTTTTTTGGTGGGGTGGTGGTGGTAATATTAGTACTATTTTAGCATTTTATTTTATTTTGTTATTTTTGAAAGTTGAGAATTAGAGAATACCGTTTGGAATGAAAGTACGTTACAATATTCTGATGAAAACCGGTGCTGTTTTCATTTCAATGGACGTTCGCTGATACGACTAATATATATATATATATTTTTTAATAAATGGTTATGCTAATGAAGAAAAAGTCAGCAGGAAAAATTATCTGTGCAACAGAAAAATAAAAATGGAGCTGATCGACCACAATAAAAATAATGAAAGTAATATGAGTAATAATAACTCAATCGAGAAGATAAGAGACTGTGTGTATGTGTGTGTATGTGTGTGTGTGCGCGCGCGTGAGAGAGAGAGAAAGAGAGAGGGAAAAAAGAGAGGAGAAAAAGGAGAGACAGAAAGAAAAAGGAGAGACAGAAAGAGAGAGGAGAGACAGAAAGAGAGAGGAGGGAAAGGAGAGGATAGAAAGGAGAGAGAGAAAGGGGAGAGAGAGAGGAGAGAGTGACGAGAGAGGAGAGAGAAAAAGGAGAGAGAAAGAGCGGAGAGAAAGGAGAGAGAAAAAAGAGAGAGGAGAGAGAGAAAGAGGAAAGAAAAGAGAGGGTGAGAGAAAAAGTGAGAGGAGAGAGAGAAAGAGGAGAGAGATGGGAAGGCTAGGAAACAACATACAATCGGAAGATGAAGTGCTTCGCGTTCATTAAACAATTCTGCGTGTGGCTAGACGTTTTAAATCCATCATGTCGACCTGTTCTGTCGTTTGCAGTCTCTCACTCACTACATCTCTAAGTACAAGTTTGTCAATTAAAAAAAAGATTGACGTTGTGGTTTTTTTCGTTTCTGTACTGCCAATGTAAATAGGCGAGATGTACTTTTGTTGGAAGGGGATGGGGAGAAAAATTCAATTAAATCAATTATGGAGTGAGAGTGGAGAATGAACAAATAAATGGAAAAATAAACAAGAACAAAGAACATATAGAACAAAGAACACAGTGTTGATTGTTGTTTCATTCTCAGAGAAAAAGAAATAAACTAGTTCAAAGTAGTAAAGAAATTTTTTAAAAAGTGAAATGCTTCTTTGAGAAATTAAAATAAAAACTCAAAATGCCTTACACACACACACACACATACATGCAAGTAAGCCTACACATACGCACACACACGCATTCATGCACGCAAGGATTGAATGTAGAAGCTATCAGCAACAACAAAAAATAATAATTAAATGCTTAATCGAACATGCCAAACTCATAACTTCTTTACATCAAAATATACATGATCCGTAAATAAGTGTAAAGTAAATGTTGAAAACACGATCATTCCTATAGGGATACAAATAGTCTGTGAATTATAATAACAGGCGGAATGGGTCCTCCATGAAATCGTATGAAGTCACGTGATTTGGTTCAAGGAACTATGCAAAAGTGCATAGTCAAAAAAGTAAATCGTCACCAACCAAAAATCTGTCCCAAATGCATCTTGTGTCTTCCATCTGCATTTATATGCAAGTGTGTGTACACGAATGTATGTGCATGTTTTTGTATAAGAGGTTTATTAGAAATCAACACACACACACACACACACACACACACACACACACACACACACACACACTATATATATATATATATATAACACAGAAAACTGGACATCTTTGGATTGTGATGATGATTAGGCGAAATCATCTATGCACATTTAGACAATAAATCACCACCCACCAATTACTCATTTACTCTATGCATAAAATGATCAAAATGCAATGCTTACCAAAAATACCATCTATTTCAAGGTATACTCAAATGAATTACTAGCCACACATAGCAAATTTCTTTTTTGCCAGCATTAACAAGCACATTCGGTGTTTAAACTTTTTCAGTCCTATTTTCAAAACTTGTGTCCGAATGATCGGGAGTTATGTACCTTTAGGAAACTTTGTTTGGTAAGAATTCCGTGCACATCTCCCACTAAAAAAAGCAAACTAGGATAAACGTAAACATATTACTGAAGAGATATTAATAAATAGTGAGAATCAAATTTTATTAGCACAGATTATTCAACACTAACCTATAAAATATAAGATATGGAACTCTTATACTCTATGTTTTACTGACGCAAATGCTACAGAGAACGTTTGTGCAGATTAATGCCAAAAGTACACTTGCCCAACCCAATGGGCTCAATTGACGTCATAAGGCATTAAATAGCACCCTTTCAGGCGAGCCGTATGATCCAGGGACCCAGTGTAAACTCAGTTTTTTTGCCTATTAATGAGTGCCAAGTCCAATATATCGACAGTGGTGGTGGAAGTGAAACCAACGCCTACATTAACTGCTCTGACATTTCTATGTTCAAGATCAATAAAGTAATCGTAATGATCGGTTCTCGAATTAAATCAATTGTTATTGTCTTCTTTATTTTAATTGTATGTTTTTAATGAAAAAAAAAATATCTCCGGCAGACTCATGCCAGCAGCGTCACAAAACATATAGGAAAAGACGTCACCCAAAATTTAGCCCCGGATCAAGGACTGAATGTGTGTGTGTGTGTGTGTGTGTGTGTGTGTCAATGGAAGCGGTGGGATCATTCATTACCAAAACAAGTTCTCGTGTACTATGTGTGTGTGTGTGTGTGTGTGTGTCGGTGTGTGTGTGTGTCGGTGTGTGTGTGTGTGTGTGTGTGTGTGTGTGTGTGTGTCAATGGAAGCGGTGGGATCACTCATTACCAAAACAAGTTCTCGTGTACTATGTGTGTGTGTGTGTGTGTGTGTGTGTGTGTGTGTGTCGGTGTGTGTGTGTGTCGGTGTGTGTGTGTGTGTGTGTGTGTGTGTGTGTGTGTGTGTGTGTCAATGGAAGCGGTGGGATCATTCATTACCAAAACATTCTGCAAGTTCTCGTGTACTATGTGTGTGTGTGTGTGTGTGTGTGTGTGTGTGTGTGTGTGTCAATGGAAGCGGTGGGATCACTCATTACCAAAACATTCTGCAAGTTCTCGTGTACTGTGTGTGTGTGTGTGTGTGTGTGTGTGTGTGTGTGTGTGTGTGTGTCAATGGAAGCGGTGGGATCACTCATTACCAAAACAAGTTCTCGTGTACTATGCTTTAATGGAACATGTTCAAGTCTTTGTCGTGCATCTTAACCCCTAAAGGCCGATAACCTAGGTCAATGTCAATAGCCTTTGAGTTGTTTTCCGATCCGTCCGTCTGTCTGCCCACGTATCTATTTATTTGTCTGTGATACGTCCTGCACATTCATCTCCCAAGGCCGATAACCAACTACAGTCTCTGAAAAGTCCTCCGACAATATTTCCAGCAGGTCAGCAAAGTCAGTCCAACCACAGGCTACATTCTTCGCCATCAAATGAATACACAAATATATACACGATGAATATATACAAACAGTATATCGACTATAAAAAAAAAACAACAAAGGTAATTTATTCGTTCAAGAGCTCATAATTAAATATTCAGTTTTGGTAAGCACATCCATGTTGGAACTATTTCTGTCTGAATCTTGTAGACAGTCTAAATACTTTTCAGTAGTGTGGCGGAGTAAATTTACTTATCCCTATCTTAAAACTTAATTCTTAAATAGTTTGTTAAATGCCAACATGACATGACCTTTATGTACTGCACATGGTGATATTTTTGTAAGTGCCAGAGTTAAAATAACAACTCTGGTAAAGAATATGCAAGAACTTGTTCATGTAATCCAAACCAGTGCAGAGTGGATGAGTAATTTTTGCTATCCAATAGTTTAAGGCTTATGAATGATGAACTAGCCAATGGGTAAAGACCGAAACTTACCTTTGAAGAAAGTTCTATATTCTAATCAACTTGATTTTGACGTAACTCAAGCCCAGTCTTGAAAAGGCAATTGTTAAGCTTAATGGTGAGTTAACTGATTGATTGGGAGAGAGAATGGACTTAGAAATATTTCGTACACTTGTTACTGACATATTATATTTGTAATTTAATGTAAAGATTATTATGTAACAAGTCTATTATTTCTACAGTTGTGAATTAGATTACTTGTATGTATTATGTTAAACACATGACATTGTTTCTAACAGAAACACATTCGTAATTGATTTTGTTGTATTTATTACATCACACAGTAAACATTTGTCAGTATATATCCCATTCACGAGTGGATCCCCAGTGTGTACAATCATATTACTAAACAATATAAACAGTCTGACTAACAAGCATTATAAACAGTCTGACTAACATAAACAGGCTAACAAGCATTATAAACAGTCTGACTAGCATAAACAGTCTGACTAACAAGCATTATAAACAGTTTGACTAATATAAACAGTCTTACTAACATAAACAGTTTGACTAACAAGCATTAGAACAGTCTGACTAGCATAAACAGTCTTACTAACAAACATTAACGTCTGACTAACAAACATTAAAAACAATCTGACTAACAAACATAAACAGTGTGACTAACAAACATTAAATCTAGTCTAACTAACAAGCATTATAAACAGTGTGTCTAACAAGCATTATAAACAGTCTGTCTAACAAGCATTATAAATAGTCTGAATAACAAAAATTATAAACAGTCTGAATAACAAATTATAAAACACTCTAAATATCAAATTATAAAGTCTGAATAACAAAAATTATAAACAGTCTGTATAACAAAAATTATAAACAGTATGTATAGTAAACATTGGAAAAATCTCACTAATAAATATAATAAACTGTCCCAATAAATATTATAAACTATCTGAGTCAACAAAGAGTACGATTAATTAACCATTAAATATTATAAACAGTCCAATGAATATTATTAACAGTCTGAAGAATAGATATTATAAACAGTCTTATGAACATATACTATAACAGTCTAATGAATAGCTAGTACAGTCTGATGAATAGATAGTATGAACAGTCTGATGAATAGAGAGTAAAAACAGTCTGGTGAATAGATAAACAGTCTGGTAAACAGACAGTATAGACTATAGACACTAAGACAGTCTGATGAATAGACAGCACAATCTAATGAATAGACAGTATAGACAGTCTGATGAAAAGATAGTACAGACTGATGAATAGACAGTATAAACAGATGAATAGATGGTACAAACAGTCTGATAAATAAAATATAAACAGTCTGATGAATAGATGGTACAATCAGTCTGAGAGCGAATAAGCCTAATAATAAAAACTACGGTGTCTGGTTCCTGAGTTAGAGAGTATTATATCATTTTCACTATGAGTACGAATCAAAAGTCGGACGGAAAAATCCTCAGTGAGTAGAAATCAAAAGTCGGACGAAAAATCCTCAGTGAGTAGAAATCAAAAGTTGGACGAACAATCCTCAGTGAGTAGGAAAAATTCGGACGAAAAATCCTCAGTGAATAGGAATCAAAATTCGGAAGAAAAATCCTCAGTGAGTAGGAATCAAAATTCGGAAGAAAAATCCTCAGTGAGTCGGAATCACAAGTCGGACGACTGAGCAAGAAACTGGAGAAACCGACTCGGTTGCTGCCGCTGTACCGCCGGTGACTACTAATCCCTCCCAAACCCACCAGTGTGTCCGCCACGATCGAAAACAAATACGATATCTACCGAACATCCGGCGGACAGAAAAGATTGTTATCGAGGGGAGTTTAAATATTCCATCGATACCTGATCGATCGAGTGACTGGTCCCGGCCCGGTCTCGCCAACAAATTCTCCACACGTGCGGAAGTTAGGCTGAGATAGGCAGATCGCCTCTATCAAGTCGGTTACATATTCGGTTGCTTGGTAACGAGCAAGAAGTGAAAAACGATCTGGGGGGTGTTTATTTTTTTTCTTTCTCCCCCCTCAAATAGTATCAGTGGTATGCAAAGTGTATCACATATGCTTTCTTTGTTTCCCTCCCCCCCTCCCCCTTACACCCTTCAAATTCCGTAAGCAACTGCCGAGGTAACAATAATCCACTAGACAAATGTCCTCAAAAAATGAAGTTTAATAGACTTCGGGAGGTGAGTAACGCCATTCTGTAGTTCACTTGTTCCAGCATTTTGGCCAAAAACATGATACTGCACAGGGCTAATAGATTATTATTAATGTAAGACATAAGAAAGAAAGGAGTGCGGTAAAAATAATGTGAGTGGGAAAAATGACAGGGAGAAAAAGAAAGAAGAAGATAAAATGTGACAGTAAGTCTGAGAAAAGGAGAGACAGGAAATAGTACAATTTGCTCCAGTCAAAAAATGTTGGATGTAGCATAAAGTTTATTTTTTGTTCAACTTCCACCCTTTCCCCATCCATCTTTCTAGCTAAAACACACACACACACACACACACACACACACACACACACACACACACACACATGCAGAAACACATGCATGCACACACAATAAAGCAACGGGAACTTCATGAGCTTGGTACAAGCAAGCTGTCCAGATTAACCTGCACTCTTATTTCATTTACTTGAATAGTTCAGGTTAGGAGGCATAATAACTTAAAGTACCAATAATATATGAAGGGCATTTAAAAGCAATTAATTGTAAGATTGTAAAATACAGCTATGTATGTCTGTGACAAAATTATCCTCCTGCAATATTTTTCTAGTATAATTATTAAGTTAACATTGTCAATATTTATAATGACCAACAGAAAATATCACATTTTGTAATGTTTGTGTATTTTCGAAAAACTTTAAACTATAATCGTATTTTTTCATGTCAGGGAGTTGAGGGCATTTAGTACACACAAGCTGACCTTTGTACTTGTACTACCTGTGTAGTCTTTGTTTCCATGCACCAAGAGGCATGAATTGGTTTACGTCACAGTCCACGGTCCGATGCAGTGTCATTTATTAGAGTCTGAACTAGGTTCTGGACGTGAGTGGGTGGTCGATCCTGGCATGTGTATATATACCCCAGCGATCATGGATCATGGCGGCCAGCAAACCCCTCCTTGCCTGTCTTAAGGCTAATGGTTGAAGGCTTAAGAAGTCTCACTGCTCGTTTGGATAGCAGTGCAGCTTAACTCAGAGTTGGATTAGAGTAGAAATTTCAGATTTTTTGGTATCAGGTGATATTCTGAAAGGATTGTGGTTCATTTTGGTTTGAAGAAATTGTGACGCAGCCTTGGTCCTGAGTTTCAGACCAAGAGTGGTCAGCGGTGGAGAACTGAGAGGAATCAGTTGTAAGGTACTGTGTTAAATTTTGATTTCTGTATCGGAAGATTAGTTTGTGAAGAGCTGTGTGTCAGAAGTTTTGTTTGCCTGTAACGACAGATTTTCAGTCTTGATCCTTGTGTACTGTGGACAGTGCAGAAATAAATCTCGATCTCAATATCAGAAGGTTAACTTGTGGAGGCAGTAGTTGTGTGTTGCATGCAACGATAGCTCGCAGTTTTTATCCTTGAATAGTGTTGGCATGAAATTCCGATTTCGGTATCGGAAGGTTATTTTGTGGAGAACTGAGAGTCAGCGGTTGTGTTTGCTCGTATCTGTCTCGTCCGTTCGTCATGTCACTGCTGCCATGTCTACTTATAGTTTAAATATTATTAATTAATAAAGGGGTTATAGTTATTACAGGATTTTTAGCACCGCTGTATCAATGAATAATCTTTAAATGTATTTTGTTTTGATGATCTTTTTACTCTAGATTTTGCTTGAAAATATTATTCAAGTTACCTTTTCTTCTTCTGCCTGTATTTTGTAAATGCTGTTTCATTTTAAAATTTCATTAAATTGTTTTTCTTATTTAAAGGTCGCGTTAAAGTCGTTTCAATGTTTCGGTGACCCTCTTGTAACGTCTCCTTGTGATTATCTCTGACTGTGTTTGTGATGTCAGGGTAATGTTGTGTTTGTGACGTCCGGGTAGTGTTGTGTTTGTGACGTCAGAGTAGTGTCTGCCTCCCCAGCGTGATGAACCACAGTCTGTCATGAGGTGGGGTTCAAACCAGGAAGCAGAGTAGATGCAGTGAATGGGAAGACTGTTCCTTGGATTATGGGAAGAAGGTACTATTAGCAAACTTAACCTCACCGTGAGTAGCCTTGTTGCAATACTATTAGCAAACTTAACCTCACCGTGAGTAGCCTTGCTGCAATACTATTAGCAAACTTAACCTCACCGTGAGTAGCCTTGATGCAATGTCATTCATAATTTTAACCATATTGATTCTAATGCATACGTACACACCCATACGTAATTATCTTTCTGTTAAAGCTTGAGTACTAGACTAGTCCAACTGTCATGTATAATTATCAGGAAGCACACACACACACACACACACACACACACACACACACACACACACACACACACACACACACACACACACACACACGAGTTTATTTACATACTTATGATTTCATATAATCTTTTAATGCTTAATAAGTACGGAACTGATCACCTTAGCTAAGAGACACTCTTTTGATCTAGATCACAATTATATCTCATTAATTATAACATCTTTCCGACATCCATCAATTATAATTATATCTAGTAAAATATATATATAAACTTATACAATACATATGCATCTAATTATATGGTCTCTCAGTAATCAGATTTTGGCTGGCTGTACGTATGATATATGTGCATATCTATGTACCTACTTACCTACCTACCCACCAATCCATCCATCTATTTAAATACCTATGTAAACTCAGTGTTTGCATGCTAACAAATCATTTATCCTCCGTTGTCTCAGACCCCGCAAGTCGTGCCTTTGCTATCGGTTCAAGCAAACAAAAGTTACCTCCCTTGCTTCCAGGGATTTCGTATTCATTTCTTATATATATATATATATATATAAACGCCATCTGACGCAAGAATAATGGAGAAGTGAAACTGTTTATATATTAAATCTCTGTAAAAGACAACTGTTGCTTACTTTTTTTTAAAAGTGCAACCGTAACGACTTGGACAGAAAACCGCTAGCTCAGTGGTAATATATTCACAGGAAATAGGCTCTTGCAAGACTGGCAAAAGCGCTTGCAGTTAATTGCGTTAAAATCAATAATGATAAGACATTCAATTATTTAAAGCTTAGTTCGCCACAGCTTGCTTGCATAAGAGAGAGAGAGAGAGAGAGAGAGAGAGAGAGAGAGAGAGAGAGAGAGAGAGAGAACGCGTCAGAGCCGTTAGCAGTCTCTCTCTCACAATTCCAGTGTCATCTGGACCAACCGAAAGACAGGCAGATAGATAGATAGATGATAGATAGAATTTTAAAAAATACAGAAACAGAGTCAGTGAGAGAGAGTTTGGAGCTAATGTCAGAGACACAGAGAAGTCTAACTTGAGACTTCCGCAGTGATGTGTCTTTAGTTTTCATTACACCGTTAAGGAAATAGAGTAATTTCCCATGTCTTGTGGCCGCTGTTATTTTTCGAGAGGCAACTTTGGCAGAGAATAACTCTCATTCGGACAGTCCACTAATATGCAGAATTCCCTTCTAAATACTAAATACTGTTTATTCCACAATTCAATGTCCACTAGGAAAGATACAAGTATTTACATTTCACAGTTCATTGCCCACAAAGAAGGATAAAAGAGTTTACATTTCAGTTACCAGCCCACTAGGAAGGATACAAGAGTATTTACATTTCACAGTTACCAGCCCGCTAGGAAGGATACAACAGTATTTACATTTCACAGTTACCAGCCCACTAGGAAGGATATAAGAGTATTTACATTTCACAGTTACCAGCCCACTAGGAAGGATACAAGAGTATTTACATTTCAAAAGCTCATTGCCCATTACGAGGACTACAATAGTGTTTACATTTCACAGTTCATAGGAAGGTTACAACAGTAGTACATAATACAGCTCACTGCAAAATAAGAGATACACAATAGTGCGTCAACAATTTTCACACCAATGTGTCCACTTTGTCTTCATTTGTTTTTACTTTCTTTTTTTTCCTAGTTTTTAAAGTTATATGCATGTTGAGCAGGAAAAACTGAACGCGGGGTAGGGTTAGTGGATATAATTAGCTAAGGAGTGAAAGCAAAAAGAAGAAAATCAGAAACAGAATCAATGGCTTCATTTTCAAAATGTGGTGTTCCGATTTTGAAATCAAATGCTCAAAAGTTTAGAGTGAGTAGCGTTCAACCTGCTGAATAGATTGTAAGGCAATCGAGCGAGTAACATACTGAAGAAATTCTAATGAAATCAAGCGATCGATCAAAAGACGTACTGAAAAAAATTCTATTTGAAAATCGTGGGCAGACAACTAACTGATCATGCAAAGCACAATACTGCCAAAATAAATAAATAAACAAGAAAGAGAAAACAATGCGAGACACTTTGTTCTTACAGTATATCTGTAAGCTAAAAATATCAATTTAGTGACTACTGAATGGATATATATAAAACATGTAATGAATCTGGATTGTTGCCTGCGAGTAAAAATATCAATTTAGTGACTACTGAATGGATATATATATATATAAAAAACATGTAATAAATCGGGATTGTTGCTTGCGAGTGACCAGTACAGTATTGTGTTAATACTGCCATATATAATTCGTGTGGCCTGACAGAAAGGCAGATAAGTATAGTCAGATTTACAGCGATAGACAAGTAGATAGATAGACAGACAGATAGATAGATAGATAGATAGACAGATAGATAGACAGACAGATAAATAGATAGACAGACAGATAGATAGATAGATAGATAGATAGACAGATCTGCCATCAGAGAGACTACCAGAGATAGCCATCTAAAACGAAGGATAGTCAGACATATCATAACAATTGTTTGCTTCTCCTTGTCTTTTCAAGTTAACCCTCCAGGGCTTGTGGTAATTGCATTCTCGATGGGCAATTCAAGTATGGTGACGGCCTATTGCGAAACATTCATCAAGAGAACATTACCAGTCGGTCAGGTCCGCGCACAATATTGCAGTCTATGTCTCAATGCCGATCGAACAAGCAGTGAGGGCAGATAACATGGCTGCTGACCAAGGTAAACAGCGGGATGCGCGCGCGCACACACACAAACACACCTCTACAAACAGAGCAATATTCTCACAATTGCACATGCATACATACACATATTTATTAATTATGGCTTTATTTCCTTTTCCAACTTTCTCCGACTTTCAAATTAAAGCAAGGAGGGACAGATATGTGTTCTCAAAAAGAGAGGCAAAGTGATTTTCATCTTACAAGGAATCTTTAACGATGGCAGTACGGTCCGATTTCTTGGACCATCCGAAGGAGTGGACACACCCTCTTGGGCTAGACTGAATTTAAGAATAGCCAGGAAGTGTGTTTGCTTCTTTTTCGCTCGGATCGAATTCGAACCAGGGCCAGCTGAGCGAGACGCTGTTGCTTCACCTGTTGCGTTACCGCCTGTTCTGAATCCACGCAGATCTATAAATGCCTGTTGCGTTACCAACATCACCGCACAGTTCAATATATATATAGCTGCGTTATATTTTGTCCTGAATCTATGCAGTTCAAAATCTGCTGCATTAATATGTCTTCAATCCACGCAATTCGACACGCCTGTTACATTACTGCCTGTTCTAAATCACGCAGTTCAATATGCCTGTTTCGTTACCGACAATCGTGAATCCACGCAATTTAATGTACGTGAAAAAACAACAAAAAACATGCGCTCAAACCTACTCCCCCCTCTCCCCCCTGTCTTTCTTAGATGCAAAGCAAACGCCTACAAATAACTGCATTGGCTGTAACCTATACTGCTCTCTAATTATCGACACAAACTACGGAAACATATAACAGATGGTGAAGCCATTATTTTAAGTCATAAAACAAGAGACAGCCGGTAACATGGAAACATGTTCCCTTTACAGATGACAATGTCATTATTCATAAGGCATAAAACTAGAGGAAAATGTTCTCCCTTTACAGAAGATGATGTCAGTAACAGACTACGATATCATTACTCAAAAGAGTTGTAACAGACTATGATATCATTACTCAAAAGAGATAAAACTACAGAACAGCGGGAACATGATGCCTAACAGATGGCCATGCTTTACTCACACTGTAATCATCGAGTAACAAGAACTTCGATCATCACATCACCAAGAGAATTGGGAGACGTGATATAAGTATTAGAGACGTGATATAAGTATTAGGGACGTGATATAAGTATTAGAGACGTGATATAAGTATTAGAGACGTGATATAAGTATTAGGGACGTGATATAAGTATTAGAGACGCGATGATATTTGTACTTAACAAAAACTTCGATCATCACATCACCACGAGAATGGGGAGACGTGATATAAGTATTAGGGACGTGATATAAGTATTAGAGACGCGATGATATTTGTACTTAACAAAAACTTCGATTATCACAACATCAAAAAGAGAGTAGGGAGATGTGATATTAAGTATTAGAGATGTGATATTAAATATTAGACCTGATATTAAGTATTAGA
Source organism: Sinotaia quadrata (assembly GCA_028829895.1). NCBI lineage: Eukaryota > Metazoa > Mollusca > Gastropoda > Architaenioglossa > Viviparidae > Sinotaia > Sinotaia quadrata. Next base: position 69,586,616 of record CM054182.1, read on the forward strand.
GACGTGATATTAAGCATTACATACGTGATATTAAGTATTAAAGACGTGATATTATTAGAGACGTGATATTAAGTATTAGAGACGTGATATTAAGTATTACTACATACGTGATATTAAGTATTAAAGACGTGATATTATTAGAGACCTGATATTAAGTATTAGAGACGTGATATTAAGTATTAACTTAAAGACGTGATATTATTAGAGACCTGATATTAAGTATTAAAGACGCGGTGATATTTGTACTAAAGAAAAAATAGTAGTAGTGCAGAGTGTTAGAAGTTCAAGAAGCAAATGAGAAAAAAAAAAGAAAAGAAAAAAAAAAGGTAAGAGAAACAGAAGCAACAGCAGCGGTAAACTCAACAAAACCAGAATTATTTCAAGTCGACGAACGTCAAAGTGCTTGTACAAGTGCGTGCTGGTGTTTGGGTGGTAGTGACTGGGGTGCCTTTAACAACAAGTGGTTGCTAGAGTAAACACTTAATATCTCAAGCCACACGAGACGGGCAAACCTGATGGCGCTACTGACCGCGCTCATGTTGATCCCGGGGGCACCACACTCGCGGACAGCAGAAGCATTAATCAGCGGCCTGCTGCACAGGTGAAACGGTTCCTAACGGACAACACACCCTGGACTCCAGCAACCCGAGTCGAGTAGGTTCCTTAAAACTGTTGAATGCCGTGTTGTGATTTCGCAGAGAAATCCTGCAGTCCTTTCTGTCTACCCGAGAAAACCTTCCAGTAATCCACGTGTCTTGCTTGGCATACAGTAAGGCAGTCACACCAAGGACAGCTACAACAAGCACAGTATCAACACACACACACACGACAGCAAACCATCGCCACCGCGCGCGCGCAAGCACGCCATGCTGTGGCTGTGTGTGTGGGGGGGGGGGGGGAGGGAGGAAAACCCACCCTAGAAATAAAAAAAATTCTAATCGATGTCCGTTATTGTTAAAGGGGGTTGGTAATGGGGGGAGGGGGAGAAGATGTGCTAGAGAGAAAGGATGTTTATATAGCATTTAATTTGTCCGATGGTGCGCAGTTTTTGCTGGAATCTATTATTATGCACGTCTTGGGGGGGGGAGGGGGAGGGGAATTGGGATGCGAGTGGCGGAACTCGTTCAGGCTACTAATGAAGCCAAGAGATATCAAATCACACACAGAAGGGGGTGAGGGGATGGAGGGAGATGCGCGCTGTTCCAATTAGAGCGTGGCCATGCAGGACTCCGGCCAGCGTTGCATTCAGCGCTCTTGGCAAAGTGTTTTCCGACTCATTAATTACCGCTGCAAAGTTTAGTGGGCGAAGTCTGGCTTGCTGCTACCACACTTTTCCTACGCAGAATTAAATTCTGCTGGACCCACCCCACCCCTCACGTGAGGCGCCATGTGAGTGCGAATGGTTATCATTTCATATCGCCTCGCCTGCTTTAGTTTGCAGCAGGGCTGAGTCGGAATCGCGGTTCGCGGTTTTTATTTTTATTTAAAAAGGGGAGTCGGCAAAAATGTCCCGACTCCGACTCCAAATTTTACGTGACTTAGGCAGATCCACGTTTGAATCATGCAGGGGTAAATTTGTTTTCCAAATATTGAAATAACATATCTGGATTGATTTTATTATTATAAAATTACTATATTGTAAGCAACGGAAGTACTTTTTGAAGTAAATGAAATATTGAGCTGATAACAAAAAGAAATCTTGTACTGTATAATTTAGAAATTCGTAAGAAAGGAACAGGCCGACAGAAGGGAGAGGAAGCGGAAGCTGGGTCGCTACATGACAGCATTCAATTGCCTTCTTCAACAGTAACTATGAAGATTTTGAAAAATATCTAGACATGTAGGATTGGTCAAAACTTCGGTGCCTAAATTTGGAAAATTTTGGAGAAAGAAAACCTCCTTTATATATCTTAACTAAATTCTATTTTTTTTTAAATTAAAAAACTAGGCACTGATATCGGTTGAATTTTTACTTCTGAATTGAGCGCTAAAAATACAACACCCTGCTACCCCGAGATTACTCAAGATGCCACTTTGATTGTCGTAGCGTGACAACCGACTCAAACCACTGGGGAACGATTGTTTTCTGCCACAGAAACATCAAATCCGGTATGTGTGTAGGCAGATCTTGCAACAATTGACGCCATCCATTCTATGTTTTAGACAGATCTTGCAACAATTGACGCCATCCATTCTATGTTTTAGACAGATCTTGCAACAACTGACGCCATCCATTCTATGTTTTAGACAGATCTTGCAACAATTGACGCCATCCATTCTATGCTATAGGCAGATCTTGTAACATTTGACGTCATCCATTCTATGTTTTAGATAGATCTTGTAACATTTGGCATAATCCATTCTATGTTTTAGGCAGATCTTGTAACATATGATGTCATCCTTTTAATTTTTTTTTATAGACAGATCTTGTAACATTTGACGTCATTCGGTCTATGTTTCAGACAAATCCTATAACATTTTATGTTATCCGTTCTATACTTAAGGCAGATCTTGCAACATTTGGATACATCTTTTTCAAAGCCTTGTAAATTTGCTCTTCACCCATTTGATGCTACAGGCAAACTCAAACATAGAACAGTTGGCGTCAGTTGTTGAAAGTATCTGTCTACGACACCGAACGGGTAACATAAATATAAAGTAGCGAAGTAGGGAACAGATTACATAAATATAACGTGGCGAAGTAGGGAACGGATGACATAAATATAACACGGCGAAGTAGGGAACAGATTACATAAATATAACGTGGCGAAGTAGGGAACGGATGACATAAATATAACACGGCGAAGTAGGGAACGGATGACATAAATATAACGTTGCGAAGTAGGGAACCGATGACATAAATATAACGTTGCGAAGTAGGGAACCGATGACATAAATATAACGTTGCGAAGTAGGGAACGGATGGCTTAAAGTATAACGCCGCGAAACAGCGACTATATTGGACGGGTAGCGTCTTACATTTCAAGAGTGACACGACAACACCGCAACAAAATGCACTCTTTTATTTAGCAGATGTAGGCCAACAGGGGTCTTCGATTATGCTGGCTCTCAGACACGCTTGCGTTTTCCAACATGCAATTTAGATGCTTTATAACTTAATTAGCTAGTCACGAATAAACTGGTCTGAAAAAAAAAAAAAAGTAATTTGAAACAGTGGCCAAAGTTCTACTGCCATGTACCGAGCTTGAAATAAATTTTAAAAGCAGCTCCATGAACGCTTGAGAACATCATTTTATGTGAACAGCACTCTTATGCACATGGAGACAGGCAGAGGAAAAGAAACACACACAGGGAGAGGGAGAAATGTATAAATTAATCAGTACTTGTAGATCTCAGCTGAGGGAAATAAACATGGAAAATTTTAAAATAATATCTGACATTCTCTTCATTTTGTTTCTTGATGTGTTTGTTTCAACTCTCAATTAATATGTGCCATAAATAACAGCAGACCCTTGAACAGTAAGTAAAATGGAACAAGAGAGTGGGGGGGGGGGAAGAAAGAGTGAGAGAAGGGAAGAAGAAATAAATACAAGGAAAAGAACCCTTAGTCCCACAGAGAAAACACAGGCGTTTGTTAACAGGCTTACTATCGCACTTTCGCAACAAAAATCGCTGTACATGCTCTTCAATTATGCAGATAATGATCAAGACATGTAACATTTACCTGGCACCTCTATTTAATATGATAAACAACACAGAATTATTTTCTGTCACCTGTTGGTCCATTTGGCAAAGGTAAAATTGCACACATAATTCTGCACTGTCACCTGTAGGTGTGTGTGTATGTATATAAAAAAAAAAGAAATAAAAAGCATGCTTGACTAATGTACTATCCAACTGGGCTGGCTTCTTGGATTAAAAAAAAAAAATGTGGGTTAAACCATTTACTTTGAGCAATACTGAATTAATAACACAACTAACCCTGGAAACATCTTTCACTAGGTAAAGTTGTGGCCACTGAAGTAAGTGCAGCAAGAGCTCTGTTCCATTCTGGTCAGATTCCCAAAATACCGCTACCACAAGTCTGTCCTACAACTTCCACAGTCTCAAGCATAACAGAAACATTCCTAATGTCATTTTAATAACTATCAGCCCTCCTGACAACACCAGGCTTCCGGCAGTAGGTCACCACAAACAGTCATCACCAGGCTTCTGGCAGTAGGTTACCACAAACAGTCAACACCAGGCTTCCGGCAGTAGGTCACCACAAACAGTACAACACCAGTCTTTACTGTTCTCAAAAGAAATAAGTTTGTAAGTGTTTTAGCATCTACCATCACCATCATCCAGAGTACAGGGAAATCCAATGCAATACAAAGTACAATAAAAGGATCACTTTCAAAGTAAATGAATGATTCCTTTTGTGTACATGTGTGTATGTGTGTGTGAGAGAGTGTGTGCATATGCACGCATAAAAAGAAAACTTTGATAATACAATTCAAAGGGTGTCACTACATCCAATGTTTTAAAAACAGTCCATTTAAAGCTATCTGATGCTGGCTAGGAAAATCAACAACAAACAGCATCAAGCCAAAGCCTTGTGCTCCCTTGGGTATCTTAAAGTGTAACATTTCAGTGATGCTAGACAATGAACAGAGCTCCATCAGCGATTGAATGGTGGAGATCACCATATAAAACTGCCATTAAAGTACTGCAGTTATTTTTTTTTCTTTTCTATTTTTAACTCCAAATAGTCTCAAAAGTTTTATAAAATGTTTCCCAAATCTTCCAATACAGTGTACGTCATTATTAAACACACAAAAAGAATTTAATGCTGACAATATTTTTCTTATAAAATCAGCACTGACAAAGATTCCATTACAAAGCAAAACAACTTATTTTTTTATAATTTACAACCCAGCTTATTTCAACTGACTGACAATGACATAATGTTTATTTTAATGTTATGAGGGGGTAAAATGTAAAAGTTTTTAGAAACTCAAGGCTAGGAAACATATATCAATGGTGAGCATCCTTATACTGTTATAGTTACTAAGTTACACTATAATTGTAATACAAAATGCAGATTAATTTACACTGTGCCTTTACTAAGTAATCATATTAAATGGAAAAAATAAAAACTGTGAATAAAGCAACTTTACATGATAATAAACTATTTGTACTGGACATTCTTCAGGAAGTATTTAACTGAAAGAATCTTGTCAATAAAAATACTACAGGCTGGGTTTGACTGAAAGAATCTTGTCAATAAAAATATTACAGGCTGGGTTTGACTGAAAGAATCTTGTCAATAAAAATATTACAGGCTGGGTTTGACTGAAAGAATCTTGTCAATAAAAATATTACAGGCTGGGTTTGACTGAAAGAATCTTGTCAATAAAAATATTACAGGCTGGGTTTCTCAACTAGAAAAGTTTTTTTTAAAATTTCAATAAGAGGAATCTGTGGTTATCACATTTTCAAATGCTTGAACCATTGCTAAGAAAGTTCTTCTGAATTTCACTTATTTGACTAATAAAAGATGTGATTGAACTCAGTCAATAACAATTAAGGGCCAAAATGCTCACAAAAATGCCATAAAAATACCAGCATTCACTTGACTTTAAAATTAACATTATGTATACAGCAAATGAATAAGACAGACAAATAGGGAGAGAAGTTGAAAGATGTGAAATAAGTGGGAAGGAAAAAAAAAAATAGAAAGAAAAAAATAGTATTGAAAGATTTACATCTAAGCCCAATTCTCTCTCACACACACATACACATGCCATACACACATCGATATATACAGTTTTAAAATCAATATAAAGAAAAAAAACATTACATATAATATTTATTAAAATAAAGGTGCATGATTGTTTATTTAAATAAGATTACATTGATGTATATAAAAGATGACTATTGCCATATCAAAACCATCACTATTATTGGGATGAGGTTAATTAAACTAAGGAAAATGTTTAAAATCATGTGTATGAGTGAGAAATAAGACACAATTATCACAATAACCTATTTATAAAAATAAAATACCGAACAGTCGTTGTTTTGAAAAAAAGATAAAGAAGACATAGTAATGTACTATTAACAATTATAGGTTAAGTACAATAACAGATAATCAATAAAAAGTTAATGAAAAACAATATTTAATTATTTTGCTGTATATGAAAACTATACTGCAGGATAGATTTTCAATTTGTCTTAAAAATTCAAACCTCACCCAAGCTAAGTAAAAGTGAGGCAGGGGAATGCTTGAGTTGCTCCCCTTTGACCAGGCTCAAATAAATAAGTTACTGGTAATTAATAAACGCAACTGCTAAACATCTCTTATCCTCCATCTTGGTTTATCTAGAGTATGTAATATTCAAATTTTCTTATGATTATAGTGTTGATAAAGCATGATTGCAAAACATCACTACATTATAATCTAAAGTGACTAAATCTGTAATAAGAAATGCTTGTCCTCAGATGACATACACTAAGCAATAAATAATTAATTACAATAATACAAAGTCCTTTGTCATGTGTAATTCTACTAATTTTGTAAATATACCAAACACATGTAATGATGTATATGAATCTACACAAGACAGCTGTGCATTTTAACTAAGTTCTTCAACTTCTTGTTCTGCTATGTTTGCTATAAAAAATATGGAAGTGTTACTGTTAGTGCTGAACTATAGCTAGTTCAGTGTACATAGGAGTTACAAAGCCTGAAATTAGTACAAGTGCACAGCAACATATTTTACATTTTAATTTATATAATTAAAAACAACAGCTAACACTAGTCCAATGTTCCAATGGAGGACAGTGGTTGATCAAACCTTTAGGCTTTATTACTTAAACTTTACTAATGTCAGTTGTTACTTTACATTAAATTAAAACTACACCAAAATCCACAGTAGTGGAAACAGTTGGAGAAATGTTAGTCTTCAAATAAAATGTACATCCAACAAATGCAAATATATAATAATAATAATAATAATAAAATATTATTATTATTATTTTTAAAACTTTAACAAACAACCAAATGTTGGCCAAAGGAAGTGAGAAAAGTCTGACATGAATTTATGAAAATAATTACATTATTAACATTTTATGAGTATTATCTGAAATAGAAACAATTAACTTTGGTAGACCCTGTTTCTCACAAGCAGAAATCAAGCTTGAGAGAGAGTGAATAAAATAATTTCACTCACTCAGGTGTGCACACACACACACATTTGTCTGTTCAAAGTTTCAGATATCTATAATCTATTAGTATTACCAGCACCACTGATCCCATTCATAATAACAGGATTTTTTTTTGCAAGTGCACACAAGAATTCTGTCACTGTCAAAAAAACAGCGGATATAATTGCTCAATTACATGTTTCAGTCTTTTCTGACACTCAGATCACTTTCTCTGCATCAGATTGAGAGTAAAAGGCTGCATCATAATCTTTTTTGCTACAATTAATGTAGCAATACTTTAATCATAATCAAATTTGCATCAATGAGTTCACTTCAATCAAATATTAATAATTAATTTCATTAACCATTAATCACCACTGTTATCACAGGAAACTTTGTTTAAGTTTACATGACTGCTAAATCAGTTTCTGATGGCTAATATTTCATAAGCATCAAGGGTTAGGGTCCCAAAGTAAGACCTTTGAATGATCATTGGTGAATTTAAAGTTTTTTCAGTGAAAATGTAATAAATTATTCCAACATTAACCATCTATATCCAGTACAAGTAGAAGGAGTAGTAATACTGACCTGTGTAATGTTGCAAATATTTCTCAATACATTAAGAAAATAAAAGGAAAAAAACTTACCTAAATCTCAACAGCCTACAAAATATCCTATTAAAGTATTATGGTGATTGGACTGTCAGTGAATAAGTGTTATGCTGATAATTAATTCTACAAATAGCAAGAGTGGAAAAAGTACCTATACACTATTTTGTAGTTTATTTTTTTATATTATTATTATTTCTTCAGTCCTACATATTTACATGATATATATTTATTATATTTTGTAAAAAAGGAAATTGATTTCTTTATGGCAACTGATTATATATATATGTGTGTGTGTGTGTGTGTGTGTGTGTGTGTGTGTGTGTGTGTGTGTGTGTGTGTGTGTGTGTGTGTGTGTAGCTCATTCTTTGGGAAGTGTAACATTTTGTTACAGGAAGTGCTGAAAAATGAAATGGATTAAATCTAATTCTTTTACATGTTAAAGTGTACAACAGGGCCTAATGCTCACATAAAAGCATATGAAAAGGTAAAAATTATAAACTGTTGATGTTATTGGAGCCTGAAATCTGTACAAAATACATGTTTCTGTTCAAAACTTAGAAAATAATATTTTACCTGAAATAAGCAATATAATTGTTTCATTAACAGTACCACCATTATATTTTCTTTATTAACCTAAATTATTAATTTAATCTAGATACATTTTAATTTAAAATAGGGTGTAAAACTACAACTTCGCAAAGTGGAAACCATATTAACAAAATTATGAGCCATCATAAAAGAAGTTCTATTTTTTTCAACTAAACATAAAACAGGCTAAGTTATTATGCTGCAAAGATAATGTTAGGTATCTATTTAAATATAATGTTTTTAACATAATAATAAGCCTAATCACAATATTTCTATGCTTGAATGTAATTCACAGGCTTTTCTACCCTAACTAGCTCATATGCTCACACACACTCACAGCTATGTGAAACTTTAGATGCAAAAGAAACCACAAGGATATATACAAAAATATGTAAGCTATTTATGATGTTAATTAATTTATCAAAATCTATCAAGATTATCAGAAATTGTAGCGGTTTTGAAATGTAGATAATTCTGAAAACTTTCCCACCTCCATTGTTGCAACTAGGTGATCTGAATCAGTGAATGGGAAACAAAAGTTATTTTTCTTATTTGGTACTTATACTCATCACACCAAGACAAATTGAAAACTGTAACTAGTGTAAGTAGTTCACAGTAGTAATTATTATTGTCATTATTTTATATTTACAAATGTATTAGTTCCATTGTATTGTGATAAAAGAGGAAATTAAGTCAAATTAGCTTTCCTAAAGCTAAATATAATGAATAAATTTGAAAAAACATTAGGATATGAATACTTCCAAATTAAAAAGCCAAATTAAATCCTCATGGTGCTTCTTTAAGTTCTTGTGATATATTCTGGTTTAGAAAAAGTAAAAGTTTTGGATAGGATTTATGTACTAAGCGCTGCAAAACATCTGTCTTTTAAAAATATTATTTCTTCACAAAATTCACTGTTTGCAGATAAAAGAAATATTGTATATTACTTTAATGTATCATTGCTTCTAAGAAAATCTTGATACAGTAAGCCATTTAAAAAAATTTTTTATTGTTATAAATAATCCTTTAAAATGGCTATGTGTAACAAAAAAGAGGTGCCATTTTTCAATTCAAAATTACATTGTTTTACAAATAATTCCAAAATAAATAAACACATATTCATGCAAATAACTTTCACATCAATTCTGAACATACAGAATATAAATATATGATATTTCAATGCTTTACTTTTAAGAAAACACATTTCAAATGGACCCACACCCTTCATGTGGTACATTTCCCTGAGAATGAGCCATATATTACTACTATTACTTAGGTATCATTTTAAACCAAGAAAAGTCAAAAGTCCACAAAATCTCCTATAATGGAGCTTGGATTGGTAGTGAATAAATGTTAAGTTGATACTTCTAGAAAAGTTCTACAAGTTGCATGAGGCCAAATAGAAAAAGAGTTGTACACTACTTCATAGTTTATTACCTCTTCAGTACTGCATCATTGCATGGTTATAAAACTTATATATATTTACTTTGTTTTTAAGGACTTTGCTTAATTCTTTTAGCTTTTGTGACTGATTATAAATCTAAGAAAAAATTTACTCCATGAAAAGAGGATATACTACATGTAGAACAGTGATTATATTATTAAAAATAAAATACACAAAGTACTAATTTTTTACTATAAATGGTAAAATTATGAATAACACTCTTGACTGAAATTACACTCAAGTGCATAAATTTATAATGTTAAACAGTAAAGAAACATAACAATGTTTAATTATAATAACAATGATAGTACAACACACATGCACAGACACAAAATATTATTTGTTATTGTTAATATAAAATATTAATCAGCTCAAGAAAGGTAATAAAGTAAAATACTTAAAACTGTTTGAAAACAATATACTATTATTTAGATACAAATACACTCTATGAACATTGTAACAAAGTAAAAATTTACTGAAAAATTAATTATTTTAAATGTGCTCAGGGAATTTTCTTTTTTTTTACTTCTTTAATAATATACCCTAAGAATTAAGATATAAAAATTTTCATTTACTAAATTTCTGGAGCATGCAGGAGTGATTAGGCATAAATAACAATACAATTAACAAAACAAGAAAAATGGTGTATACTTAAAAGATCTACTTAGCAACCTTATTTTTAAAAAGTGTAATGTTCTTTGAATAATAATTAATAATTCCTACTTTCTAGGTCAAAAACATTAAATGCAAATAAATGACAAACAAAAAAAAACAATGTCTGGCTACTTTCTGTTTCATTGGTTACATTTATACTGTTACTTAGAGTTACACTTATATTGTCAAATTATCAAATTATGGCATATTTGTTTTTGTGAACACTATACTAATTACTATTTATAGATGCATATACAATTCATGCATGTGGCAAAAGATTCTTGGCAATGTAAATGTAAAGGCAGTATACCTATACTTTCTAATTAGTAAATTAGCAGAACTATAAATCTAAAGTTACAAAATTAATCTCCTGAGTAAAAACATAACTTTAGTTAATTAATATTCAGTGTGCATAAAACCTGTAACCATATACATAAACTGTCTGCTTCAGAGGGATAAACAAAATTCACTAAGATACATGTCAGTTAAATTACAAAATTTGCAAATATAAGCAATAAATTTGTTTTCATCCATGACAGAATGATAGATGTTCGAGAACAAATAATTGTATTTAATATTTTTAAACATTAAAAATATAAGAAGTCATGTGATTCAAACTTTTCTTGTCTAGAGTTTGTTATAACTATCCAAAAGTTTGCTTTCTTATCAATGACAAGAGACAACAGTTATTTATAGAAACAAAGAAATGGTTTAATTACATTAGTACTTAAAGAAACCATAGGTCTACAGTATCTTCAACAAATTCTTGCACAAGATTTCAAAATCTAAAGAGACATCACATTCTGAGTAGTAACCTTTATTACTTATGACATATAAACTTTACTCCCCATAAAGGCCTATACCTTATTCTTTTTTTTTTTTAAAAACCCAAACACATTCAGTAATAATAAATATCTTGTCATAGTTGCCAAGAAATCATTTTATTTATATACTAATAATTTTTTTTTTAATCAGTGAATCTTACAAAGGAAATTCTTACACTAGCAAACATAAAACTGATGAGGTCTGAACAGAGCTGTAGGCCTATATTACATATTGTGAGCACAGAGTGTGTTGTGATATACCGCCTGAACTCAATACATTGTTTACATCATCGAGCAATACAAGTGCACTCACACAATGTGAGAAAGATAGCGGTATGACTACAAGCCGTTGAGCATTTCTGTCTAGGATCAACTGTGTAAATAGCGTTATATTAATGTTGTGTAATAGTTTGTGCTTAGTGATTTGTGATTTTGTTAAAAGTGCCTTCGAGTGTGAGGTGTGCCCTCTTACTTGGTTATTGTCAGCCGTAAAGCGGGTAGACACTGAGGTATCGTCTTCGTCCATTTTAAGCGGCAGGTAGTTGCTTACTTCAGGCCTAGATTTCTGGGCCATGAACTGTTCTTGTCATAATAAACAACCGTCTTCACTGACTAGACCAACACGTGGCACGCACCTAGTTGTTACGTTGATACTTTACGTTCGCCATCTGTTTCCTTCGCGTCGTTCCGTTTTGGCAAACCAAGGCGACGCAATGAAACCACTTCCTTCAACGTTTGGGATCCCCCTGATAAGAGATCACGATTCGAGCGCGCTAATTAAATGGAGTGCATTTATTGGTCTATGATCAAGGTACGGTAATGGAAAGGCGCTGAGCGTGAGTGAGATGGCGTATGACGCACTTGCTAGGAATGTTCGGCTCCAGATTCTAGCGCTTACTTCTTTTCTCTCACTATATCTCTCCTCTCTCTCTCTCTTCTTTGCCCTTTAATTCTTTTTGCTTCTGGCAAGATTGCAAAACTGGTTTCCTAGTCGCTGCAAGACCAAGCTACGGTTGTGCCAGACATGCTGAAACTCACCTATATAACATCATGCTGCGTTGCCATATGATTTATTTATAGAACAATATACATATACATAAATAGATATGTAAGAAGACAGAACAACAGCTATATAAGACACAAATAATAAATTAGAAAGTAGTTCGTGTACAGCAAACCGAAAATTAAAAACCAGTCGGAGAGTTCACGCGTCAGTTGTGGAGCAGTGCCGACTTTAACCGAAACGAGCAGTGTTGATGTGCGTGTGCCTACACGGCTGCTTCCGTTCAGCCGAATACCGAAATTGTAGTTAAATGTAAATAAAACAGCGTCTTGCCCCTCCAAACAAACACACATTCTCTCTCGATCGAGTCGATCTCCCGCCATCTGTTTACCTGCTGTCTGTTTACCGGCAGGCATTCTGGGCAGTCCCAGTAAAGATATTGTCGGGTACAAACAATAACCTCCGTATAGATTTGGGTCAAATAGTTTCTGACTGTTTAAAATTGTCTGACAATCCAGGTAAGCCCCATTCTAAAAAGCCATCTGATGCCGATGCCTTTGGCTAAGGATATTCACAAATACATCATATATAAATATCACGGTAAGCAGGTCGATCACATTGGAGCCACAGTGAATGTACTCAGTTCAATGTTTCCCAGGCATTGCGAGCACTTCATTTTATGACATTTAAAAAAAAAAAAACACGACAATTATTTATAGCATATACTTAACACAATTAGATCGTGCAGCCGTGTTTTGCACCAGCGGGTGGCAACGACCATCAAGCTAGTGACGCCTAACCCTTTTGTTAGAAGGGGCACATAAATCGAATATTGACAGCCGATACAGGATTATGCTTTAATTAGTAACATTAGCTTATAAAGTATTACATTTTTAAAATAATGTAAACTTCTTCAGCTTCTCAAATTTTAGCGTTCGTTGCTGCCTTCTGTTCAATTTACTTTCTGCTGATTTAAAAGGAAAGTGTTTATATTTATTTATTTATTTATTTATTTTTTTTTTTTAAGTTTTCCTTTCCTGACCGACATGACCGTCGATCAGATATACACCAGTTTATCTTTTATTTAAAATGAGGAAACAAAAAAATTTACTATTTTTTTCTTCCAAAGAACATGGTGATGGTGGAACTCACTTCGAAAGTCTTTTGTTCCGTAAAATGACTAATAACAGATAGTTCACTCGAAATTTAATTTTTAAAAACACACACAACAAAACTAGCCTTCTCCTAAGCAGTCAACCCAAACAGCGCCTCAGTACATTTGGACCAATGAAACAAGACGGTGCCACTCCATGCCTGTCTCGACCAGTTCGTCTCCAGTGATCATTTCTTCAATAATAACAGTGCATTTTATGCCTCGTGAGCTAGCTGGTGTCTGCTTAAATTCCTTTCGTTGATAATGTGTATTTCTCCTATTCATATCATAATGATGATGATGACAGATATTTATTTGCAATAATTCTGGAGGAAGCTCTAATCATTTCAATATTCATGAGTTAGGAAGTGTGTTTGGAGCGATTGAGAAAAAGTCCCAGAATGACCAAGGTATTTAACAAGAAACGACTAAAGTGTTATCACAATGAACCAGTAGCGTATGGTCAATGAACTGAATAACACGTGATCAATAAACTCTATACAAATGTAAATGTTCGTGTATGAGGCGGTAGCAGTTGGGGGATGAGGTTTATTCTGTCTGGTGAATGGTGAAGGTTGTGTATCAGCAGACTGGTGCTGCAGCTGTGTGAGACACCGAATGAGTTTATTTGTCTGTGAACTGGTGCTGCAGCTGTGTAACGCACCGAAAGAGTTTATTTTGCCTGTGAACTGGTGCTGCAGCTGTGTAACGCACCGAAAGAGTTTATTTTGCCTGTGAACTGGTGCTGCAGCTGTGTAACGCATCGACAGAGTTTATTTTGCCTGTGTGTAAATGTAGAATTTTCTAAATGCATCTTAGATTTAAAAAATATTTCAGCTGCCCACTTATAAGGTCTCTTTCAAAAAACCTGCAGTTTTCTTTCAAATGTTTTGATATCGCAAAACATCATTTTTGCAGTTTTCCTAAACCTTGTAGTTGTTCAGTACATTGAAATGTAGTGTAAAATCTGTAAAAAAAATATGAGGTTATTAGGCCAGGCCATATCAGTGAGCTGTGGCTAATCCTGCCCCTTTTCATTCATAAATAGCCTAATTTCAGCTAAGCAGCCTACAAATACCTCCAAAACTCGTCCTCTGCTCAACCACCAAACATTATTGTACATAAGCAAAGTATTATACTGTGCTTGAACCTCATCAAGAAGTGCTTGAAACTGTCAGAAATTAAGAGCACGAGCCATGATGTAATTCACCATTTTTGTGAATCTTTGAGGATGTCATCTAATTTTTTGCAGTTGTCCCTGGCACGAGGGCTTCTTGATGAATAATACAATGAAACTGAATGGCTGGATGTTTTGCTGTTTGAAATCAGAACTGTATGAAATCAGATGTTGCTCCCACCATGCAAGGTGCACCATCACTAGTAATTGAAACTATTTTTCTGGTCTTATGTCTTGTTGCAAAAAAGTTTCCATCACAGCATTGCAGATATCTATTCCTTGTGTAATTTCAGGCAAAGACACCAGTTTAACCAGCACTTGTCTCATGATGTCACCAACAGCATAACACAAAATTATTGATAGCCTTGCATGGCTATTTATATCCGTGCTTTCATGGTTGAGCTGCTGACCAGCATCACTTGCCTTCCACAGGACTCGATCTTTAACAGTATTTCTGCTAAGTGGCATCTCAGAGATGGGTTGCATAATTTTATCCTTATTTGTAAAATAAAAAAAAGGGAATTACTCCCAGACAACATGGCCTCTTTGATAAAATCCCCATTGGAGAGCAGTTTACCATGTTTTGCCAGGCACAGTGAAATTTGAAAGCTGACAGCTGTCAGATGATTTGTTTTAGATAGATAGTTGCAAAAACTATCCTTATGGTAATGGTATTTCCTCAATTTCCCTTCAAGAAACGCTTTCAGCTTCATCAAGTTCGGCAACAATCTTATGGTTGGTGTCAAAGTGCCGTCTGACACTTGATGTGCGACACACAATACTTCCACTGCACAGAATACATAATGCTTTCCCATTGCATTCAAAAACGCCAAATGACTCAGTCCAGGTCTCTTGGAATAATCTTCCAAGATTTGTTTTCAGTTTTGCTGTAGTCATTTGTGAGGGTTCTGACTTGGAGTATACAAAAACACAAAATTAAAAAAAATGGAGCACCCAATATAAACCTATCCCTATACCAAAAATGGCTAACACTATTACTTAACAGTAAAGAATTGGATATTCCCCTAATCAACAAATTGTGGCTGCAGATTCAAATATGCCAAGGGGACAGCACTAAAAAAAAGAATATGTCTCATAATAGCTAACTGGAACATCTCTTTGCTAAACCTCTAACTTTAGACTTCCTTTCGGCTTTATTGGACTTATTTTGGCTGAGCGCATGTGAAAAGGCTTGGTTTTCCTATCTAGCTTTCGTGTTTTTGCCCTATTATGAAATTGCATGTTTTTTCATTATGTCTTAGATATTAAATGTCAATTATTCATAAGGAACCTCAATGCTAAAATCTGGAAACTGAAAGCTAAATTTGTATTTTAAAATGAAGGTATTAAAACTCACAGGCAGTCTGCATAAAATTTGAACTAGTGTAGCCTTGCCAAATAACAAGGAATCTGATTGGCCCAAACTTTTGGAATTTGGAACATCATAAATTGTGTAAATAATATGTATACTATTTCTGTTTGTATCTTAAAATCTTAAAGGGAGATAAGTAAGTAAGGGAAATGTACATGTATAGATGAAAAGACTTATTTAAATTATATAGTATCGTGTTCACTGTGATTATTGATAAGGGAAACCACTCTTTAATACATTTTAGTTATGTGCCGGCAGAAGAGGCTATGCGTGTGGCTACAGCACGTGTGTCATAGGTTCGCCATCACGGCACTAGCAGAAGGTAGTGTTCCCAGGGAACAACTGTGTGTGTGGGGGGGGGGAATGTTATTAGGAACCCTTTTATGAAGGTAAATGAGTGACTGTGAATGAATGCAAGTAGAATTTAAGTTGTAATTTTTATATTGCATTTTGTAATATTGAAATGATGAATTGTAGTCAGAGATCAGTAGTGTGAATAGGACAAATCTACTTAGTTCTGAAGAAGGGACATAAGACTGGCCAACCGTCTATATTTCAGGGACTTGGTGTACAACAGATATGCATGCTGTATGGTTTGAGGCTTGCAGTCAAAGTGACATTGAGACATGCTGGTATGTGCATGGCCAGAGCTTCAATAAGCGACATGAAAGTTGAGTTGTGCTAAAGGAGAAAGTTGCGGCCCTTGTCTTCCTAGAAACAACTCTTCAAAAAATATTGTACACATTAATTCTATCTGTGACTTGGAATAGTCGTCCAGTATCTCTGACACTTACAAAAATACCATCATAAGGAGTGCCCAAGGTGGGGTCACTTTGACAATTTAACAGTTTATATAACAATTAAGTTTAGAAATAGGGATAGGCAAATTTACTTTGCCACAAGCGGTATGGGTAGTTGTGTGCAGTGGCATGGCTAGTTGTGTGCAGTGGTATGGCTGGCTAGTTTTGTGTAAAAATATACAAAGTTTATAAAATATGTAAAACTATAGTTAATTATATCTAAAGGTACAGTTGTTCTGTATACAAGCATAGCTAATATAACAAAGGATTAGCTGGTTTATAGCTTATATGAAGGTACGGTTAATCTATAGTTCATTTGGATATATATTCATTTAAAAGTGCATGTAAGGAATAGCTCATTTCTAGAATATGCAAAATAACAGCTAGTTTCTAGCATGTATGTAAACGTACATTATAGCTAGTGTAAAGGGTATGTAAAGGTATAGCATGAGTTCCTGTACACTTAGTTTGTAGCCTGTGTAAATATATATGTGCATAGCTAATGTATGACATATGTAATGTTATCGGTAATTTATAGCATATGTAAATATATTAAAAGTTTATAGCATATGCAAAAATATAGATATTTTAAAACATAGGAAAATCTAGGTTAAAGACAATGAAAAAATACAGCTAATTATAAAATACTTTAATGTATAATTTATTTATAGTGTACGTGATAATACAAGATAATATATCACGGTATTGCCAGTTTAGACAAATGTAAACATATAGCTAGATTACAGTTTATAATTTGTTGTTAGTTTATAACTTATATAATTGGAAGCGTTTTTATAGCATTCGTAAACAATTACTATTGTATAGTGTTTATAAAGATGTAGTTTGTAACATATGTAAAGGTATTATAGTTTTGTTTATAGTATATGTAAAGGTATAGCTAGTTAATCTGTGTGTACAGATATCGCTACTTAATCTGCATATATAAAGATATAACTAGTTAATCTGCTATATGTAAAGGTATAGCTAGTTAATCTGTGTGTACAGATATCGTTACTTAATCTGCATATAAAGATATAACTAATTAATCTGCTATATGTAAAGATAAAGCTAGTTAATCTGCTAACGCAAAGATATAGGCAGTTAATCTGTTTTATAATGGTATAACTATTTAATCTACATATGTAAAAATGTAGCTAGTTAATCTGCATACGTAAAGATATAGCTAGTTAATATGCATGTGTAAAGATATAACTAGTTAATCAGCTTATGTAAAGGTATAGCTAGTTAATATGCATATGTAAAGTTATATCTAATTTCAAGCGTAGATAATCAATATATAGTCTGTAAGGGAGACCATTGTTTGGAAGAGTGGTGCCCGGAAGATAATTTATAAAAGAGAGACTTGAAAATTAGATTATATGTGAAAACGATATTATAATCGGGAAACTAAACTGAAATAAGGGCAGAAAATTACTGATAATTGCAGAACCTAATTAATTTCTGAGAAATTAGCTTATAGCCTGGAAGGTAGATTATGGCCTGGAAACTTGATCTTAATCCGTAACTTCAAATTAGATCTTTATCTAGTTACTCGAAGATAGATTTTAGCCGGTAACTTGAAACTAGATCTTAGTATTTAAGTCTAGAAATATGGAAACAATGTATTGCCTATAAATTAAATTATAGCTGGAAGCTAGAAAGTTTCCCATAAATTAGAAAATAAATAATCACGAAAATAGTGACTATCCTAAAAGTAATCATGAAACTACAGTCTATCCTTAAAATAGAGTCTGACCTGAAAGCTAAATTGTAGCATTTGAAACTGAGTTAAAACCCTGAAGCTAGAATAAAACCTAGCAACATCGTTATCACTACCGAAAAATTAGATTTATATCCCGCAAACCTGCATGATGTACCTTTATTAGTGAATCACAGAAGTTTAACTTAGAAAACAAATCTATGTTTAGGTAATCACATAATTTAACTAAACATACCTCTATTAGTTATTCACCTATGTTGAATTAAGGAAACACGTCACTTTTAGTTAATCACAAAGTCAAACTTAGAAAGCGTACGCCTGACAATGTTGGTTAATCAGATAGTTTAGTTTTATAAAAAGTGAATCACACATGAACGCGATATAACGAAGAACTTCGTCATCTAAAGGGACGAAGCTCTAAATTAGACGAATACTTATACGTCAATGTTAGTGTGATATGACTGGAATACTTTATACACGTTATAATATCAATGTTAGTGTGATATGACTGGAATACTTTATACACGTTATAATATCAATGTTGATATTATAGTGTGATATGACTGGAATGCTTTATACACGTTATAATATCAATGTTGATATTATAGTGTGATATGACTGGAATACTTTATACACGTTATAATATCAATGTTGATATTATAGTGTGGTATAACTGGAATACTTTATACACGTTATAATATCAATGTTAATGTGATATAACTGGAATACTTTATACACGTTATAATATCAATGTTAATGTGATATAACTGGAATACTTTATACACGTTATAATATCAATGTTAGTGTGATATAATTGGAATACTTTTATACACGTTATAATATCAATGTTAGTGTGATATGACTGGAATACTTTTATACACGTTAGCCACAGACATAACTGGAATACTTTTATACAAGTTAGCCACAGATATAACTGGAATACTTTTATACACGTTAGCCACAGATATAACTGGAATACTTTTATACACGTTAGCCACAGATATAACTGGAATACTTTATACACGTTACCCACTTAGAAATCACTTAGCACATACATCTCTAGCATTTAGCCACAGACAACTGGAACCCTTTATCAATTCACTATATGACTGTAACTTAATTACGTGAAGGCCTATTACTAGGAATAAATCAGCCACATACGTGTAATTTACGACAGGTTTCTCTGGCAATACGTTAGCCTCAGAGGAGTACCTAGGAACCCTTTATCAGTTATCCGTTTACATTTATCACTAGCAAAGATTTAAATAAGAACCACTGATAAACTATCCTCATAAAGATATTCTAGCAATTAGATACATTTAAGTAACTAAGAATACATATCTGTAGCATTTAGGCAAATAGGTGCAACTAACACACACATACACACACACACACACACACACACACACACACACACACACGCACGCACACACACACATTCCTCAGTTAGCCGCAATTATCTCTAGCAATTAGCCACGTATATTCGAGAACCCTTTGTCAGTTCAGCAGTTGTAGTTATAGCTACATAGGCGTAACCTAAAACATCTATATTAGTTGACCACTTCGATGACACTCACACAAATGATGTCTCAGTCTCATAGATGTAACTTAAAAGTTAACTGAAAAGGTGCGAGTTTCAAATACTCACACGCAATAGCATTACTATCCCACTCCCGACACCAGTAGAAGGGCGACTACTCTTTCTTCTTTCTCTCCCTGTATCACGGCCTACATTAGAATTGGCAAGCATGGCGACCAAGACTTCTTCCAAAATCAGAACCGAGGAAATGTAATCCACTGAGACAGGCACACTTGAACGACAGCACGAACTGCACTACAGCCCACGATGCACCCCGATTTCTTTAACACCTGACTCTTGTATCCGAGCATCAGTGAACAGTTTGATTAAAAACACCGCTGGTGGCACTACTTCATTTAAGGGGTTAACGATAAACACTAGTCACTCCTATTTCAGAGAATAGATTTCTTGAGGTCTGCGCCGTAATGACATGAGCAGAAGAACGAACCCCTCCCAGAGTCCTCCAGACTCGGGTGTCTCGGCTCTTCTGAAGCAAAGTGCAGATAAAACTTAATTGAAATTAATCATTTACCGCTCGAATGCCTCGCGTGCACGTTATATACTTCTCCACGGCTGTGATTTCACCAGTCTCACCTGATGACGTTTTCATGTCAACATCACCATCAGCCCAACAAACAACAACTGCAGCAATCCAAGTCTGGCAGGCAGATAAAGCGTTGTATGGATTCTGTGCCCTGAAGACACCAACCCAGCGTGTGCAAAGAAAATGGTTACCATGGAACATATGGAAAGCAAGCTCCGTGTTCACTATTAATTAATGAGAACAGACACGCTGATGGAGTGTTGGCTAACTTCCGGCCAGGCAGTAATCGGGTCTAGGTGCACATCAATATGGCGCCCCAGCCTCCGCTAGTCAATGGAGGGGGTCGTCCTATTGGTTCTGATCTGAGCGACCTTGGACGGCAAATGATCACTGATAGCTTGAATGCCAATGAAACGGCGGATTGTGGGATTTCCGTTGGAAAACAGTACGACCGACGGAGGGAGTAACGCTGAACGCTTCAGACGTTTATTAAATTATGGTGATTGGGGGGAGGAGTTGGGGGGAAAAAGAGGAGAAAATCAATCATCGGCCTGAAATTTCCTCTTGATTGAGAACCTTATGGGATAAGCGTTTGTTGCATTAAAAAAAAAACCAACAAACAAAAACGGATAACTGATGGGTGGGGGTTGGGGAGAGAAAGGGACACAGTATCACACGTAATAAAGTGCAATCAACACTAGAGTGCTAAAGCTTTGTATTTTCAATGTTATGTAGTTAATTTATTAAAAGCTAGAATGATCCATGCTTATATAGATATTTTTAAAATTTTAAAAAAGAGAGAAAATATTGATGCGTCAGAAAACAGAAAAACCTTTGGGAGCAGATTGAGAAGTGTATGCATACTAATGTTAGCTAAGGACACTCATTACGAACTTCAGTGATTATGTTCATTATAAACATTTACTATTATGTTCAATACTCATATTCGGGAATTAAGATTCGTTACGTATTTGCATACTTATACTCGTCACGGACAGAAGCAACAACGTTCATTATGTACATTCATGACATAATTCCATAGCGACATTCATCAATTACACGAATAATGTCATTCATGACGTACTTTCATAATGACATTCAGTATATACATAAGTGATTACATTCATGACGTGTACCGTCATCCTTCAGCAGATGACCAGTCACTGAGTGCACTTGTCACTAATTTCGTACAGTCATGACAAATATTCATAATGTCATTATAATAAAATTTATTACGTACGTGTGGGAAAACGCTGTAACTAGACAACAGTTTGTTTTTAACAGTTCTATACTCATGTAAGTCTCAAATATTCAACATATGATCAACATTTATTTTTTTTTATTGTTCTTTAATGAAATATTATAGTCAGTGCTATACAAGCTTCAGTTTTCGTTAGCCTTTATAAAAAAAATGATAAGCGTACATGTGCTGTTTTGATTCACAATTTAAATTCAAATGATAATCGTGGAAGTTCTTTGTATTTTCTTTTTGTCACTATTTTGAATTTAAATGTAAAATAGCTTTTTCTTGAATAACTATTATGATTTAGAAACAAAAAAAGAAGTAATTCGAGTTGACAGAGTATCTAATCCCACGGACTGAATCATTCTGTTCTATATATTAGAACAAAATACGTAATCCCACGGACTGAATCATTCTGTTCTACATATTAGAACAAAATACGTAATCCCACGGACTGAATCATTCTGTTCTACATATTAGAACAAAATACGTAATCCCACGGACTGAATCATTCTGTTCTACATATTAGAACAAAATACGTAATCCCACGGACTGAATCATTCTGTTCTATATATTAGAACAAAATACGTAATCCCACGGACTGAATCATTCTGTTCTACATATTAGAACAAAATACGTAATCCCACGGACTGAATCATTCTGTTCTACATATTAGAACAAAATACGTAATCCCACGGACTGAATCATTCTGTTCTACATATTAGAACAAAATACGTAATCCCACGGACTGAATCATTCTGTTCTACATATTAGAACAAAATACGTAATCCCACGGACTGAATCATTCTGTTCTACATATTAGAACAAAATACGTAATCCCACGGACTGAATCATTCTGTTCTATATATTAGAACAAAATACGTAATCCCACGGACTGAATCATTCTGTTCTATATATTAGAACAAAATACGTAATCCCACGGAATACGTCATTTGGGTTGACAGAGTATCTGATCTCAAGGACTACGTCATTTGAGTTGACAGAATATCTAATCCTGCGGACTACGTCATTTGAGTTGCTGAGTATTTAATACCACGGAATATGTCATTTGAGTCGACTGAGTATCTCATCTCACGGACTAGTTCATCTGAGTTGACTGAGTATCTGACCCCGCGGACTGAAGACCTACCGACCAGCACATTGACGTCGACGAGATCAAAGAACCCAAGAGTAATTTCCGGGGTTTTTTTTTGCGTTCACTCTGTCTCAGAAAAAGAAAATTCTATTTTGGCGACACGAAAACAATGCCAGCACGTTCTGACAAGGAGACAGCCGTCCGCCCACAAATCGCCAAAGAAATGGGTAGCTATCCAAACACTAACGCCCACAAGACCGGCGGAGACAAAAACAACAACAATAATAATTTCACGATGCCAATGCTCTCAATTTATGCATGGCCGTTGCTTCCCCCGCTCCCCCCCCCCCCCGTCCACTTTTCTTTCTTCATCTCTGCTGCACTAGAACAACTGCCCCCCCTTCAACCCTAACCCTACTCTTCTTACTGGTGCCCTCATTTGCAAACCTGGAAATTTGCAATCGTCGTCTCATCCTGAAGTTTGGTTTTTATAAGGATCAAAAGACAAAAAATCACTTCAGGGAATTAAAATTCCTGTAACAATTCTGAGTGTCATTGAAAATGTTTCTGTAGATTTAGATAAAATTTCATAGGAAAGAACCGGTACTCTAGTCTTGAATAAGCTGTCATGGGGAGTCTTTGAGGATTTGAAGAAAGGCCACCATCACACATTATATTCTTCAACTGATATTTTCATTACAGCGATTGAAGAGAGAGAGAGAGACAGAGAGAGAGAGAGAGAGAGAGAGATAAAGAGAAAGAGATATAGAGACAGACAGGCAGGCAGACTGATTTTTTCTAGATGTCTGACATTACCAATGTATGCAATCCCCAAATGCCTACACACGGACCTCCAATACAAGTATTTTCTTCTAATGAAAGGTATTACACTTGAAAAAATTACCAAACCAGACAAAAGGTATTATTTATGAAAAAGTTACTAAACCAGACAAAAGGTATTACCCAAGACAAAAGGTTTAAACCAATCAATACCTGACATAAAAGGTATTATCCCTGACAAAAGGTATTTCTCTTGAGAAACGGTATTACCCATGACTAATGTTACTAAACCAGACAAAAGATATTACCCATGACAAATGTTACTAAACCAGTCAAAAGGTATCACCCATGACCCAATGCTACTAAACCTGACAAAAGATATTAAACCACATTGAAGGTATTAACCACACCTAAGGTATTGCGAAAGTAATGCAGGCACCAGTATCCAGTGCTGTTGCCAACAATAACTACACGAGCAATGAAGAATCAAGTTTTGTCCTGTTTAAAGTCTTGAATGTTTAGCAAAATTTTGCTGTTGTCATTTGTCTGCTGGCCAAGTGGTTTTCCTAGTGACTGCGACCTCTCTCATATATACAAGACAACAGTCTAAAAAAAAAAGTATATATAGATGAGATGAAAAACAGGCAACAATCTAACAAGTATGCATTGTTTAAATGCAAAACAGACCATAGTCTAAAAAGTGTTGTTTAAATGAAAAACAGACAACTATCTAAAAAGTATGCATTGTTTAAATGAAAAACACACCACAGTCTAAAACGTATTGTTTAAATGTAAAACAGGCAACAATCTAAAAAGTATGCATTGTTTGTAAAACAGACAACAGTCTAAAACGAATGCATTGTTTAAATGTAAAACAGACAATAGGAAAGAATAGGAGGGCGGTAAGACGATTAGAAAATTTAAAAAATAGAAAGATAACAAATCTGGGACCTATCAAAAAAAAATATTGAAATTATTTTAGTATATATACGCACTTTAGAACTTGTGATATGCTGCTCACTTTACTCATCAAATAAAGTTGGGTCATTGCCCACAATTTTCTGGTGGTGAAAGTGATCAATTATATCTCCGGCATAGAAATATATGACGCAGACAAAAGAATGATGTGGCAGCAATGACGAATTTCACTTTATTGCTACAATGAATGAGGGTTAAAGTAAAGATTTTAGCTACCTTCTGCATAATACTGTACAGCAATGGGCTTCTATTAAATGCTTTGCAACCGGAAGGCTTGTGTGAAAAATAATTTTGCAGGCTGCCGCGGTCAAAAGCTGCCGATCGCGACAGAGGATAAAAGAAAACAGCTACTATAATATAGTTTTTATCAACTCAAGCCTTTAGCCGCGTCTTTGTGTCCCTTGTGGCCAGACCAACAGCTCGAAGACAATAACAGCTAGTTTTTATTTTATTTTAAAATATGCCTATCCAATCCATTCCCCTGACTGTACGTCCCGACTAATGGATCTGTCAACAAAACGAAGTTAGACAACTACAGCCAGTAATTCAAACTATTTTATGATAACTGAAAATGCGTGAGGAATCATTCGCGTACTTGGTGTGTGTGTGTGTGTGTGTGTGTGTGTGTGTGTGTGTGTGTGTGTGTGTGTGTGTGTGTGTAGGTGGGTAGGGCAATAACAAGAAAGAAAGAAAACTTTAAAGAAAACTAAAGCGAATGCCATTAAAAGACTTTGTTTTGAACCCACTCTAGTAAGAGAGAGAGTGTACGTTTTATTTCTTTGGTATCTTTTCTGTGTGCGTGCGCGTGTTGGTATAATAGAGTGTCTGCATGTGTATGCTTGAGAGCGTATGCGCGGAATAAAACAAAAGTGAGTTTTTTTTTAATGGATAACGTATATTTAACTACACACACTTACACACATACATATACACAAACACACGCCACTTAAAAAAATAACTTGGCGTTGAAAATAAACATAAAATTTAAAAAAATAAAAAATAAAAAAAATCTTTTGTACAGAAGATATCTGAAAAATTACAAAATACATTCTTGAATATATCAGTCAATTGTTCAGTCAGTCAGTCATTGAGTCAGCGAATCAGTCAACACAGTTTCATACCCAGAACGGATTTTTATTGAATAGGAGTTCCATGTTTGCCTTTCTGCTTTATCAAATATATTTACCAAGGCACATCTAGTAAAACACCTTGTTATTTTTTACCTTTGCATTTTTTACCAAGTAATGTTATTTCGTACTTTTGGTCATCGAGCATCGTCGGGACCTTCCTTTTGGATGCTCCAAGACCAGGGTAAGTAAGATTATCAGAGAACAGAATGGAGAGGAGGAAGCTGGTTGTCAGGTCATCAGTGGTGCCCCGGCAAGGCTATGGAATATATAGATAGACAGACAGACAGACAGATATATAGATAGATAGATAGATAAATAAATAAATAGATAGATAGTCAGATAGAGAGATGATAGATAGACAGATAGATAGATAGATAGACCAGAGTTTCTTAACGTGGGGTCCACTGATAGTCTTCAAGGGTCAGTGAACTCGGGGGGAAAAACATTTACATCTTTATTTTCACTAACTTTTAACTGAAATTTAGCTTTTAATCACCCATTACATTACCGTTCTCTTTCGCTAAGCAAACAACAGCCTTCGCACTGATGTCTTTAAAAAATAAAATTTAACATTAATTTGTCTATATTTTAAATGTATTGTCTTGCTATGTGATTCGTTAATAAAGAAACATATACCACTACAGCATAAATTTGCTTTAAAAAATGTATTTAGATAACTATATTTCAGTATAATTGGTTTCCTTCGTCATCTTATGTATTTCATTCTATGCATTTCAAAACACTGTTCCAAAAGGGGTCCATAGGCTTCACAAAATGCCAAAGGGGTCCATAGGCTTCACCAAACTGCCAAAGGGGACCATAGCACAAAAAGGATGAAGAACCCCTGATCTAGACCCACTAAACTTGTCATTAAAAGGTGTCCGAGAGCAACAGTATTTAAGTCTGAGTACCTGAAACAAACGCACTTTCACGAGAAATAAATTAAAAGAAAACGCGAGTCACAAAATGAATAATGAATCAACAAAAATGCAAAGAAACGATTTTTTGTCTGAAAAAGTAGGTCGCGAAAGTCAGAATTGTACGATCTAGAGTAGGTCTCAGAATGAAGAGTCACATTAAATGAAGCAAGTCACAAAATGCAATGTCGCATTCACTGAAGGAGGTTGCAAATTTCAATTCTGTATTTAGCGGAGCAGGTCACAAAATGCAGTTACTCAGCATATTTGGTCGTTTAAGCCCCCACTCCCCCAGTTCGTTCAATACATGTTATTACGTTGCACGCTTTAAGTCGAGCAACTCCCTTTACCGTACAATCGTACATGATCCAGTTCAATGGAAACTGCCTTACAGGATCCAGTTAATTTGAGGGTGTTGTTAGCTCGTTTGCTGCAAGCCCAATCTAAACCATTTTGTAACCTGCCTTCTAACTGTTTTGAACTTAAATGCTCCAGTGCAGTTTCAGCATCCTGTTTCACTTGAGATGAAAGTGATATAATGACTGTCACAATTTCTAAGAAACGGATTGAAGCACGCTGCTTCACATCCAGTGAAAGTACTGTTACGATTTGTCCTAATTTCTAGGAATATACATTTTTAAAATATACCCTCTTTATTAAAGTTGTATTTACTGAAATTGAGTATACGTATTTTTTTTTACATCTAATAAAAGTTAAAATAATATATATATATATATATATATATATAGAGAGAGAGAGAGAGAGAGAGAGAGAGAGAGCGAGAGAAAGAGAGAGAGTTATTTATTTATTTCTCCACTAGTTGGGGGGGGTGTTTATTGGAGAAAGTAGGCACTGTTTCTCCTCTCACCTACCCCCTCAGAATGTATGCTCGATGTCATGGTAATGGGTCATTAAGAGACAGTCGACACGCAACGAGACACTCAGACTAACGCTGAAAGTGATGCAAGAGCCTGGCTCTGAGCCATGACAAATCCAGAGAAAAGAAAATAGTATTAAGTTACAAGAGCACGAGAAAAAGGGATAAATCAAGCTGCGTATTTCTGAATGCAGTGGTGGTGATGGTGGTGGTGGTGGTGGTGCATTAAAATCATAACTCCTCTTTCAAACGGAAGAATGTATTATGTTCAAATGTGTCCCAGAGGAGCACGTGACTCCACACAATCTTTGTTTTCAACGCAGCTTGAAAGATATCGTAGCACCTTTGACCTTTTTATTATTGTATTCTTGGTTTCTTATTTTTATTATTATTGTATTTTTGGTTTCCTTTTTTAAAATCTGAAACTAGTCAACAACAACAAAACCCAACAACAACAACCCCCACTCTCTACACACTTTAAAAGATTGATTATGGCATGGTGATGTGGCACTTTAAAAAAAATGAAAATAATATTATTTATTTAAAATGAAAAATAACCGCAACATAAGCCAACAAAATTAATCTCTCACGTCTTCTCGCGCGCTTTTGAAGACAATTACCATACTGAAAGTGTTTAGCGAAATAGTTCTAGATCTCCATAATGACTTCGATTTACATATAGACAGCCTGGCGGATTTCTAACGTGTGAAATGCTGAGGCCAGCAGTAATTTAAAAACAAGTGACGTCAGTGACCGCCTGTGGAGATGGATAAAATCCCTTTTGTGTTCTTCCTATAGCATCGCTTAAATACGCAAAGTGGCTGCCAATAAGAAAGAACTCTTTTGTATCGCCCCATCCCCAACCCCGGTCCCTGGCCAAAGACTGTGTGACGTCAAAAAGCCAGTTCGGATTTTTCTGCTCTCTACACTCGAAGTCTGGAGACTTCCGGCTGTGAAAGACGACGCATGTTTTTGGCACAGGGCTGGGTGTGGCGTTCGTGCAAATTGCACAAATTCACCAATTCGCTTTATTTTACTTTTTAATAATTTTATATTAATTAGAAGAACGAATAGTTATCTAGAAATAAAAGATGTAATGATGAACTGCCATATTTTCTGACGGAATAGATAGATAGATAGATAACAAGATAGATGGATGGACGGACGGACGGATAGATAGATAGATAGATAGATAGAAAGATAGATAGATAGATTAAACGAACAATACTATATTATAGCTATGTATTGGTAACAAAGATTTTTCAATAAGATTTATAAAATATATTTTGAGTGCGGTAAAGTATTTTTTTTAAATTTTTTTAATTTTTAAATTTTTTATAAAGTGGTTAGTCATTTATGTTTTGCATTTCAGCCAGCTTGTGATATTGAGAAATTTGATCAACCCGACCAAAACCTGGACATACCTTATACTTTCCTGTTCCGTAGTAATAGCTGTGATATCTGAAATTATTGATAAATATCAAAATCTTGTGATTTACTTAGTAAAAATGTGACTTTATAAATATATTTTACATCTGGTAGTTAACTCTTCTATCGAACTCGTTATCAGTTTTTTTCATTTACAAACTGTCACGATCGATCAATGCCCACTTTCTATTGGTCACGTGGATAACAAATTACGACAAAATAATAAAATTGAGCCAAAGAAACGGTGAGCTTTTAAAATTGAAAGCACATTTCAATAATCTGGGGGGGGGGGGAATTTATAATAGGACTATCTGAGAGAGATACACAGAACCATATTATACTAAACATCTATAATAATGAAACACGACATATATGTAAAATCATAAACTCACTAAGCTACGAACATTAAAAATGCTGGTCATATATTAAGACTGATATACATAATGACAAATTTAAGTGGTCTGCATACTTAGGGTAACAATACAGAAACAACACGATTATTACAAATTTAAGTGGTCTGAACACTTAAGATAATAATATACAACAGACAATTATTATAAAACACTTAAGATAATAATATACAACACAATTATTACAAATGTAAGTGGTCCGAATACTTAGGATAATAATATACAACATACAACTGTTACACTAGAGCTAATAAATACTAGTTCTTTTCCAATAATTAGTCTATAATAAGTGATAATTAGATGCAACAACTTCATCATTGAACGAAATTACAAAGATCGCTAAATACACCAGTATCAAATGAATTCAGTGTAAACAGCTATAAAGACAACTTGAAATAAACCGGTGTAAAATGAATTCAGTGTAAATAGCTATAAAGACAACTTGAAATAAACCGGTGTAAAATGAACTCAATGTAAATAGCTATAAAGAAAACTTTAAACACTCCAGTATTAAATGAACTTAGTGCGAACTGCTTAAAGACATCTCTAAATACACCATATAAAATACAGCGAAATCGATTTAGGCCGGAAGCTGCCATTATCCTAAGTAATCAGTCAATATAAAATGAACTCATAGCAAATAGCTATGAACACATCTCTAAACACACCAGCATAAATTGAACTAAGCGCGTACAATTATAAAGACAACTTTAAATACACCAGTATCAAATGAACTCAGCGCGCTATGAAGGAACTCCTCCAACATATAAAAACACTAAATAACATGTACAGTCCTGAATGCGCGAAAGCTGGAAGCGCCCCTACATTACCAACCAACTACAGTCCTGCTTTAAGTGGCCTTCCATATACATTAGACACTTGGCATTATGTTTCGTTCTGCAGAGTATTATAATGACGTCACCTATATTATAATGACGTCACCTATATTACAATGACGACACCTATATTATAATGACGTCACCTATTACATCAGATTTGCAGGCTCTCGCAGCCACATTTAACACTGTGGCTGATAATAAAATTATCTGGCGCAATGGAACTTAACATCATAGCGTGATTTCATATAAACGACAGTGTATCTTAAAAGTGTTAGTACAGTGACTTGTGATTTTACTATCAACATCATATCCACAACATTATGATTAATACTACACAAAGAGTATTTGTACACAGAGTGCTCAAGACTCTCTCCCCCCACCACCACCACCGAACCCCCTCTCTATGTATACAGTTTTAGATTTTGAATCAGGAAATTACTTCAACTAAAGTGTTTCTGAAAGCAAGTGGCACTGAATAGTAGGATGCTCATACAAAGAAGACTTCATGCACAGCGGCGGTAGTTATCGCATGTACTCTTTCAGTATGTCTGCTAGTTTTAACATTCGTGGAGACAATTTTGAAGAGCTTCCTGAGTATTCCTGGCCTTTGAAAAAATACAACCGAACATATCAATCTTTCCAATGAACTCGCGCAGTACCATCAGAAACTATTAATATTTAATAAATAATAATCAATCTAATGTTAATACACATAGTCTCTCTCTCTCTCTCTCTCTCTCTCACACACACACACACACACACACACACACACACACACAACATTTTTTGCTCTCGTTTTCTCTCTCTTTCTGTTTCGCATGCTCAAATTATTAAAAACATGAAATGTATATGCAGGTGTCCGTGCATACTATTTCTTCTGACCCCCCCCCCCTCAGATTTCTCTACTTTTTTTCTGTATCTTAAGCATAGAACATTCAATGGTGTTCCCAATTTTAATTAATCGTTCGAGAAAGGAAAACGAAGCACACAAGAAATTCATCATATCACTGAAAACTAATACCATTTAATAAAAAAATAATTAATTTTTAAAATAAAACAAAAAGCACAATAAACATATCTCTTTCTACCCATATAGTGGGCAAGTCCATTACCTGACCTTTCTCTTTCTATCTATGAAGTGGGTAATCATTATCTGATCGTTCTCTTTCTATCTAAGGAGGGGGGGTAATCATTATCTGACCTATCTCTTTCTATCTATAAATCTGACCTTTCTCTTTCTATCTATAGAGTGGGTAATCATTATCTGACCTTTCTCTTTCTATCTATAGAGTGGGTAATCATTATCTGACCTTTCTCTTTCTATCTATAGAGTGGGTAATCATTATCTGACCTTTCTCTTTCTATCTATAGAGTGGGTAATCATTATCTGATCTTTCTCTTTCTATCTATAGAGTGGGTAATCATTATCTGACCTTTCTCTTTCTACCTATAGAGTGGGTAATCATTATCTGACCTTTCTCTTTCTATCTATAGAGTGGGTAATCATTATCTGATCTTTCTCTTTCTACCTATAGAGTGGGTAATCATTATCTGATCTTTCTCTTTCTACCTATAGAGTGGGTAATCATTATCTGATCTTTCTCTTTCTACCTATAGAGTGGGTAATCATTATCTGATCTTTCTCTTTCTATCTATAGAGTGGGTAATCATTATCTGATCTTTCTCTTTCTACCTATAGAGTGGGTAATCATTATCTGACCTTTCTCTTTCTGTCTATAAAGGGGGTAATCATTATCTGATCTTTCTCTTTCTACCTATAGAGTGGGTAATCATTATCTGACCTTTCTATCTATAAAGTGGGTAATCATTATCTGACCTTTCTCTTTCTACTAAACAAACATATTCACTTCGTGCCGCTTTGTTCTTCATCACGTGATATGCTAGCGCGTGTTCAACTCTGACCTGTTAACGAGCGAAAGCAACAATGATGACCCACCCTCCTAAGAAGTTGGAATGAAACACAAGTCGAAGTGTCTAAAACATAAATCTGTGCGAAACAAATCCAAGACTGGAATGAGAATCTGCATGAAACAAGACCTGAATATAAATTCACAACAGGGTGAAATACAAATCGGGGTATCGTATAGAAGTGAGTATGATAAAAAAGAATGCAATAAAAATCTGACTGCGCAAATTGGAGTGGAACAAGAGCAGCCGGAACGCCATAATTATATATTTCAACAAATGATTAATAAATATTTGCACCAGAAGTAGGTCACGGTATATCTCTATGACATATCAAAATCTGGACTCTAAAGAATTCAGTTTAACAATCTGTTACTAAGTACATGAATGAACTATAAGTACATGTACACAGAAAACAATTCTACAATCTGATAGCTAAGTACATGAATGAACTATAAGTACATGTACACAGAAAACAATTCTACAATCTGATAGCTAAGTACATGAATGAACTATAAGGACATGTATACAGAAAACAATTCTACAATCTGATAGCTAAGTACATGTGTATAACTACATGTGTACGGAATACAGTTCAACAGGACATCAGCAGCAGCAACAACAACTGTTACTACAAACAGCACCAAACATGGAACTAAACTTTGGCAGAGGAAGAGACAATCAGTGACAAATAAACAATAGCAGCACCACACTAACAGTGCAGTAATAGCGAAAAAATCAGTAATAGCGAAAAACATCAGTAATAGCGAAAAACATCAGTAATAGCGAAAAACATCAGTAATAGAGAAAAACATCAGTAATAGCGAAAAACATCAGTAATAACAAAAAACATCAGCGGGCTCTGTACGATATCCCCTACAAACACACACACAAACGCGCGCGCGCGCACACACACACACGCACACAACACACACACACACACACAAACACACACACACACACACACACACACACACACAAACACACACACACACACCTACTGAGCAATGTTCAAAGACCATCAACCTCTGCAAACTGAAGAAGATAACAAAACAAAATAAAAATACATGCAATTGAAGAAAAGAAAAAATAACAAAGAAAAGAAACACATGCAAATGAAAAAAAATAACAATGAACAGAGAGTCACTGAGGTTGAAGTGCACCAGCGGAGTCCCACATCTCACACGCCCACCACCACAACCCCATGCTCCCGCGCGAAATCGGCGTAAGCTGGAAGCAGCGCTCCCCAAAATCCTCCAACCTACAGGTGTAAAATTTGATAACAAAGTGCATGGATGGGCGATTATCACACGTGTACGGAACAGAGCTCTACAAACTGAGAGTGGAGTGTGTACGGAACAGAGCTCTACAAACTGATAGTGGAATGTGTACGGAACAGAGCTCTACAAACTGATAGTGGAGTGGGTACGGAACAGAGCTCTACAATCTGATAGTGGAGTGTGTACGGAACAGATCTCTACAATCTGATAGTGGAGTGTGTACGGAACAGAGCTCTACAATCTGATAGTGGAGTGTGTACGGACAGATCTCTACAATCTGATAGTGGAGTGGTTGTACGGAACAAAGCTCTACAATCTGATAGTGGAGTGGTTGTACGGAACAAAGCTCTACAATCTGATAGTGGAGTGGTTGTACGGAACAAAGCTCTACAATCTGATAGTGGAGTGGTTGTACGGAACAAAGCTCTACAATCTGATAGTGGAGTGGTTGTACGGAACAAAGCTCTACAATCTGAGAGTGGAGTGGTTGTACGCGGTAGAAACGAGCGCATCAAAGTTTTATATTCACGTCATTGATTGTAAGTAGCAAGAGGGGGAAGATGACGACATGCATAACACTACCATCTCCCACCCAACCCCCCATCAAACAAAAAAGAAAAAAAAAGACAGATCTCCCGAGGTCCGTCTGATTTTTTTTAATCTGTTACGCAGCAATAAAATTGTGGCCATACTGACGGAACATTTGTTCATAAAGCTCGCGTTCCAAGGCAACAATAA